>CM041531.1:25778142-26250642 GCA_023238725.1 Scortum barcoo
CCAGAAAGAGGAAATAACATCTATAATGGCTACTTAAAAGGCTGCGGACCAACCGTGGTGAAGCAAAGGCAGTGGATAAGCGAATTCTCTTTTGGACTCTGGCCAGTTACTAACTGACTGACAAATAATGTCTTGACATGACTCAGACTTCGGCCCACCGCCAGGTGATGTCGCTGAAGCCGACTGCCAGAACATTCATCGTGTGCAAAATGTCTGTTTATGTTAACTCCTGATGATAAAGCAGAGGGTGTTTTGTGGGCTGTAGCTGTTGTACTCCCTCCAGTGTTGCAGCAGATGGAGGTGACCTTGACCACTGGAAGGCTGCAGTATTAATGACTGTTATGGAGCGTGATGGGTTTGTCTGTTTTCACTGTGCAGGATGCGTTCAGGGTAGCTGCTGATTTCTGTAATTACTGTTCCATTGATTTACTTTAAATATTCAACGTGCTGGCTGCTGCTTTAGCAAGTCTACCTTGGGGCTAAAAGAGGAGCAGCAAAACCGTTGAATCCCATGTACTGCCAAGCTTATTCCTTTCTCTTTCAGTCATCTAGAATAAATAATAAATAAAATAATAATGTGAGTGAAAAATTGGTATAAAAAGACAACATTTTGTATTTTTAGGTTTACAGCTTAATGGATTTTAATATCTTTTACAACAGAAAATATTTAAATCCTTAGTTTATCAGCTAAAATCTTGATTGAGCAAAGTTAGCAATCGAACAGGTTTAACTTGTGACTGTCTCTTTTAAATTACTTGAAAGCACTACAGGCATTTCGGTTGGTTGCTTCAGAAATGTACACTTTTTTTCCCGTTTTTAACAAGGCTATTCTTATTCAGAGTAAAAATGTGATACATACATCTAAAATGCAATCATCTGTATTCTGTGTCCTCTCTCTTTGTCTGTCACTTGCAATGTCACCCTCAGGATGGTATTGTCAATCCCACGGTCAGAAAGGACATGAAGGGCTCTCAGAAGCTTTACTGCTGTCCCATTGAGGGGTGTCCCAGGGGGCCAAACAGACCGTTCTCCCAGTTCTCCCTTGTTAAACAAGTAAGTCTTCCCTCCAGTGGCCTGTAATGCTATCCATGCAATCAATGGAGTTAAATTATGAGTTCTCATTTCTATCAAATAGCTTCCAATGTCTTGCTCTAAACATGTTCTAAAAAATCAATTTTACAGGAAAGATGTAACACTGGAAGTGTTTATACGCAAATGCTACATTTCTACAATCATGTGTTGCTCAATATTAAATCCTGTTTGCATGGTTTATCTGCCTACCTTTACTTGATAAAAACCTCTTAGATCTTTAACCCCTTCATACAAAGCTGTGAGCCATTTTTACGTTGGAAAAAAAATCCAGCCAACTTCAGAGTCTTGAATGGAAAAGCAATGTAAAACTGTAAATGTATCATATGACAAAGTGGGTTTAATATTTACAAATCGCACATTTTCTGTATGACTCGAAGCCTCTTGAAAGGTATTTAATGCATTCTTTTGCTGTTTGATTTCTTTCATTGTAGCACTTCATGAAGATGCATGCAGAGAAGAAACACAAGTGCTTCAAGTGCAACAACGGCTACAGCACAGAGTGGGACCTGAAGAGGCACATAGAAGACTGTGGGAAGACCTATCGCTGTACATGTGGCTGCCCCTATGCAAGCAGGGCTGCGCTACTCTCGCATATCTACAGGATGGGTCATGAGATTCCCACAGAACACAGGCATGTACATGTACATGATTTTAATTAAACCTTTGATGTAGGTTTGGCTAACATTTAATTTTGACCTGCCTCCTCTACATTTGTTTTGTTTCAGAATTCCACCAGTTAAAAAGCGAAAGATGGAGAAGCTGTTAAGTGGCTGTGAAAAGGTTAAGGTCAGTGAGTCTAGCTGTCACATCATGTCTGCCAGTAAAGAGCTGACAGAGACTACTTTTCCCTCTGACACAACTATCACAGACTCTGTGAATCAGAACTCCATCCCCCGTAGGAGCCTCCAAAAGTTGCTTCTCCCAAAGCCCAAGATGGCTCTGGTCAGTGTTCCAGTGATGCAGCTGGCCCACCTTCCCGTCCTCCTTCCATCTACAGAGAGCGGGGCGCTGAGGTCTGTAGTTCTGGCAGTAGACAGCCAAGGCTCTGTCAGCACCCTGCACCTCCTGCCACAGGCCACGGGAGCTGTGGTACCTCAGCTTGATGCCAAGAGTTTGGGGTTCAAGGATAGCATGCCTACTTCCCGGTCTAGCCTGGGGCCTGTTAGCACAGGGGTGCAGGTCTGTCTGGACCCCACAGTTTACAGAGGACTCAGCCAGCAGCTTGGCTGGACAACGGGGAAAAAGCACCTCAACCAATATTCAGACGGACAAATCATACTTGTCCAAAGCGCTCACGGGAGTGGGGGTTGGAGAGGGAATAGGTTTGTGCACTGCAGGCGAGTCCTCGGTGTCGTCCTGCTCCCAGACAGACATCAGCGTGAGTGCCCAGGTCCTCCTGCCGGTCAGTGTTGAAACCCAGACGTTCTCCTCCCGGGCCAAAGCCACGTCCTCCATCGGAGCTCAGACAGACAGCCAGTGCATGAGCCAAATTCTTTGCCCCTCCTTGTCTGTGCCCCCCTACAAAACCAGGCAGACACAGACGTACTTTGCCATGCAGCAATCAGAGGAGAAGGCTCAGGACCAGACTATCATGTGCTCTGACCTATTTGGCAGCGACTCCCTCAGTGTCTCCACCCAGACAGCTCTGGACATACACGACAGCCTCGCCGCTGCGGGAAGCAGTATGTACGAGGACTCAAAGTCAGTGGGTGGTATGTGTTTTGGGGTGCAGACAGATGAGCTCAACTCAAACAACATGGCAGATAACCAGACCCAAACAATGACCTTGTTAAGTGACCTAGAAAATATTTTGTCTGACAGCATGTCAGGCCACCAGGTGCTCACAGAGGCCTCTACCGGCTGCGGGTCAGGTCTGGGCTCAGTTCAGGAGCAACACAATGGCATTGACTTTGATTTTGAAGAGTTTCTCAATGCTGTGCACATCCAGACCCAGACAGAAGAGAGTGAGCTGGGAGGACTGGGTGGTGACACGCCACTGGAGTCTCTCGACATCCAGACCCAGACCGACTTCCTCCTGATAGATGAACTGGACCAAAGTGAAGGACCAAGTCGCACCCAAGCCAGCGACCTGGAGCTGTTTGACACTCAGACTCAGACTGACCTCAATTTCCTGCTGAGTGCCGGAAGCCACATGCCCCTGAGCAGCATCCTGCGACATTCAAGCTTTTCCATGAGCACCGAGTCCTCAGACACAGAAACGCAGACAGATCTCCCATCATTCGCCACAGGCCTCTCCGCTCAGGCCACCGTCAGTCAGGGTGAACAGGCAAGGCTGCTGAACAGCACTGAGACGCAGACTGTGACCAGCCAGGCAGAAGGCCTGGGGCACCTCTTCCTGACGAGCAACGAAACACAAACCGTCATGGATGACTTCTTGTCTGCAGACCTGGCGTGGAACATGGAGTCTCATTTCAGCTCTGTGGAAACCCAGACGTGTGAGGAGCTCTGCGCTCTCTTTCAGCACCCCGAAAAACCCAACAGCTGAAGCCCTCTTAGTGAAGCCGCCTAAGCTTTTGCTGCACAGGTTTCTCATGTCTGCTTCTATGAGAAGAATCAGTCTACGCTGCCCTTCAGCGGACCACAGTCTTAGCAGTAGGAAGTCTGCGAAAAAGTCTTTGAACATTCCACTGGAGATGTCATGTCCAGAGCATTTCCAGGTCTATACCCTGACAGCTCGGCCGCACTTTATTAGCTCAAAGGGCATGATCTATCAGCTCCTGTGACCGTTTACATATTTATTTGCACATAAAGTAACATATTGTACATGTCTTGTCTGAAATGCCAGTTTACTTCTATATTTCAGTGTATAACCACTGTGATTGGTTTTCACTGTTCTGTCTTACTAACGGTTAAAAAAAAAAACAACTCAATATTTTATCAATGTTAGATCTGCACTTAAAAGGGGTGATATCTTTAGCAGCTGTGCGTGGTTGTCAAGATGGGCTTGCACAATGATTAGCCTGTATGAGAGCTCTAAGATAGGCATATACTGCATGATCAGTTTCATCTCAGCTGTACAGCAAACAACGTTGTGCGATTAGTCTACATACGTATGGAAATGCGCATGAAGCAGCACCGAAAAATATCTAGTCTCAGCTTGTGCATCTGACAGTTGTCTCAGTGGTGTTGCATCGCCAGCACGACTATGAACTCTGAATTAAATCCTGATGGCTTTGCAGCCAGTGGGAAACTTGACCAGTGAGAATCTGCCAGCTTTATGTTTTTTTCAAAATAAAACCCCATAAAAAGCCTTCAACGACGCACGAGGCATTGCCGAAAACCTTTTAGATGTATCTCCAGAACATACCGTTTACTCATACACACGTGGCACAAGTGGGGGGGAAAAAAAAGAAATGTTTATGTCTTGTCAGTTGTTGCACACCTTTCATTGAAATGTGATTGTGAAATATGATGTTGTGTACCCCCCCGCTCTTTTTTTTTTTATGTCTGTGCCTCAATAGCTAAACAGTCAGTTCATGTCAGTAAGCAGACTAGGCTGTCATTGTCTTTGACTTATTCCATTAGCTTGGTGTAAGTGTATACAGTAGCAGTACTCTGCTGAAGTGATCCAGTAACGTTACTGTACAGAGACACATAGTAGATTAGAGCGAGGATTATCACAGAGTTCTTGTATGTATTCAACACCTGATTTTGACTGAAGTAAGTCCCGTTTTAATAACCCTCTGTTAAAATCATCTGATTTCTCACCCTTAACAATCGGGCGCAGTATTTTAATTTATTTTAATTTATTTGTCTCTTCTCCAAGTAACTAAACTTAATGTTAAGTTTTTCATTTTACTGTTGCACTGAGTTACCTCATCAAGCACAGGCGCCGCACGCAGGCTGTGTTTCACTAAGGAACCTAGAGGTGTAGGCCTTTTGATTATTTGTTCATTTTTGTTACGTTGGTGCCTTAACCCAAGTGTTAGCTTTAGTTCTGTTACAGACAATTTGCTGCTTTCAAATAATTATGAAGATACATTTCGAATAAACACTGAAAAGTTATTTGAATCCTTTTGGTCTTTGCTCTGCATGTTAAATCCATTCTGTATATGTATTTTCATCATGTTTGCATGAAATATTGGAATGTCCCGACTCATTTTCCATCATCTCTATGGAAAGATTTATGTTCTGTTACATGAAAATAATGCTACGCAGCATTTTATTGAAGAGATCTTGTTTGATGCCATCTCTCGCTGTTTTTATGGACAGATGGTAAATGCTGTTGCAGTTTATAGATGTTTGTAGAAACTGAAGAATGTACAGAACATGACACTGTGCCCAGGTTTGACATGCTCTATTTTTTTGCACCATATCCAATCACCTTAAGGATAATTTCCCTGTGGTAATAAGGTTTTGACACACATTTCAGCATTTCTTGTATTGAGATTAGTACTTCAAGTTTGTGGTTCTTGAATACATATACTGCATCCCTGCTGGTTTAGTGGCGCAGGGGAACGCCTTGCTTTCGACAGAAATATGTGTAGAAGCCTTGTCGGTCTTAACTGTCAGTTACAGTGCTTTATTTTCTCTCAGTTGGGAGTGCATGCAGGTATTTTCCCAGCAGTAAATATTTGTTTTGGCAGAATTTGAGTTTCTGTTGCCTCTATGTGTAGAGTTAAAGGTTGCCTTGATTAATTGTTGGAGCTACACTACATATGTTCTTAATAAACTGCTGGAAAATATATATTGTGGTCCTTGTCGCTTATTATAGAACAAAGAAGGAGAAAAAAACTTGCACTCAACCAATACAAAAAAAGAAATTGTGTGCAGCCATAATCTGTTTTCAGGAAGGGATCACACACCAAAATCAAAATTTAAATTTTATTTTTTTCAGCTACAACATGATGGGATAAAATGCAGATATTTCAATGATTCCATCTTAGATATACAGTGTATTTTATTCTCATGTTAGAAACCAAACTGAAATAAAGGAGCAATATGCTTTTGGATGTGTTAACCTTTTTTGTTTGTTTTATCATAGAACAATATTAAACTGTATAATTTTGTCTTTCGTTGTTTCACTTTGACACAGTCACATCTCCTGGCTTGTGCTGGATACAGAAACTTTTTACAAATCAGCCTTTTTAGTCTTTTATTTTACATGAACTTCCAAGTAAAACCGAAGTTAGGACTAATTAGGCCAACATTGTGGCTCTTTTGCCTGTACAACCCCCCCCTAAGCAGATGATTTATATTATTTCACAGTGCAGCAAAACAGGTAGGATAATAAAGCAAAGTAACAAGATCACCCCAGAGGTGAATAATATTGCAGTAATTGGCTGGCCTTTGGAGACCAACATGACACACAGTATGTTTGGGGATCTGATAACCCTTGCAGACTCCATCCACAATCAGCAGGAATCAACCACTGGTTGATATAAAACAGAGTTATAAAAAGAGTTCTTTACAATAACGTTTGGCAGCGCTTACAGTGCTACAGTGCAATGACACACTGTAGCTTGAAGTTGAAGTTTCAGTGGAAGAAAGCGTGAGGCACACCGCCATGCTTCTCATGAGGTAGTTGCACCGTTGCTAGGTAACTAGAACAGCTGAAAAAGCACTCCTGGGAACTGCTGAGAGTGAAATAAAGGCCAAATGACATAAAGAGCTTAACATTTCAATGCTCCCTTCACTTGGATGTTATAGTATGGTTTGAAATAGTCTGCCAGGCTGAGCTGAATGAACACAAAACCACATAATTCACCTCTCCAATTAGTTGCTTTTATGACACAGCTCATGACTTTCATTCATTACCTTTAACTGACTCATTTGAAACACTGTACATTGAGACAAAATAAGACAAAACAGATTGTTTTTGCTCGGTTGAACCTGAGGGTTTAAAATAAATTGCATGCTTGAATGTCATCATCACTCATGTTAAATGTTTATTTCACAGCCCTCATACAGCTTGACGGCACACACGGCCTTGCTGGGGTGAATGTGTGCTTGGGTGCTCGTCGCAGTGCCGGACTGGAGGGCCTGTGTGAGGCTTTTGCCCATCGAGAAGGTAGTGCAGTGCACTGTGTCCGGTTTGGAAGACACTGTTACTTGATACCTCTTGGGGATAGAACGACTCACAGCAGAGAACAAGTCGGGGTTATGCTGACACGTCCGGTACTTGGAGGTCAGGGCCGCGGCGTAAGCGGCAAGCTCTGGGTTAGCGACGGGGTCCGCTCTTGTTCCTCTCGCCACGCTTTTCTTATCAAAAACGAAACAGGCTTCCTCTGTGTTTTCCCCCTCTGGAGCCGTCTTGCCACTGCAGATCTGCCCGCTGCCTCTCTGAGGATTCAGGTGTGGAGATTCAATTGGTGGTAAAAAGGTGAAGTTTTTAATGGGAACCACTGTGTTACTGGGCCTGTGGCTGTGTTTCGGAGGCTTTGTGGGCCTGTTCTCCGACACAGGGCACTTTGAGGAGAGATGGTGCGTGGTGAGCATCCCCTCCTTCTCTATCTTCTCCTCCAGTAAGAAATCTGATGTGATCTTCGGCACTGCACTGGGGATGTGCCGTTCTGAGGTGCCCTTTTGCAGAGCTACCACAGTGGTGCTACTGCAGGACCCCGCGTGCTGGTTCAACGGTGTAGATTTCTTAAAGCTCTTACTCCTGTTCACCCGAGAGTCAGAGGGGTGCTCTGCGACAGTGGCCGAGCTGCCTGTGTTTGGGACAGCTGGGTCAACACACGAGGGGGTCGGGTTTTCAGTCTCCTTATGCTTTGGTTTGCTGTCTCTCTTCTGGGTCAGAAGTATGCAGCTCAGTGGGGCAACTCTGGCCCAGCCCCGGACCTTTTTTAAAATCAAACGTGATGTTGAACATGAACAGCTCTGATACTTTTAAAGAGAAAATCTATTATGAAGAATCAGACTGAAAGAAGAAAAATGAGCTGGTGAAAATGAAATGAATCATAAATAGATATTTGTCCTTCTCATGTGAAACTAAATCAGATGAAAAGGTTCAGACGTATAATCATTCACTCACGGCTTCGTCCCAACCGGAGTAACAGTGATACTCGTGTGGCTCCTGCTCTTTCACTGAGTCCTCCTCGCTGAGGTCCAGGAGGAGGTCGACATGTCTCCTCTCTGGTGTCTCCCCAGCTGCATCCTCCTGCGCTTCACCAGCTGTGTGGTCCACCTCCTTTAAGGTCTCCATTTTGGGGTTAGATCATCTACTTCATGGTGATATCCTAAAGAAAACAGAGGAGAGAAGCAGAATCCTACAAATCCTTAAATTCTCCAAGTCGAGTTACGCACATAGCTTTCGTTTAAAACCCTGACGTCTGTAACTTTATCAACGTAGCTCACCATAAGGAAGCTCTCTGAAGTCTCTGTGGCACTTTTATCCAGACTGTCTTCGTGTCACTCCCCTCGTGTCTCGGGTAGCACGGTCCACAGAGGGCCTCTTCGTCGCGTAGTTTTCTCTCCGGTCGACCGAGTTTCCCCAAACAGCAGTGCAGAGGCGCTGAATGCCTTTGGAGAGACGAGCCGCAACGCCGTCGCCACGGCAACGCGGGAAGGCTGCGCCGGGAAGCTGTGACGTAGAGGAAAGGGGCGGGGCGGACGGGCCTCTCCTCCAGATGAATTATTACATCCGTGTTATGTAATGAACGGACACGGTAACCCCCCCGGTAATCCTGTGATGCATAAAGCACAGAACAGAGGACAGAATAGACTTTAATAGAATAGCTTGGAATGAAACAGAGTATAATGGAACAGACGAGAGTAAAATAGAATAGAGTATAATAGAAGAGATTAGAGTAAAAAAGAATATAATAGAAGAGATTAGAGTAAAAAAGAATAGAGTACAATAGAATAGAATAGATTCAAGTATAATAAAATGGAGTATAACAGAAGAGATTAAAATAAAAGAGTAAAATAGAATAGAATAAACTAAAAAAAAAGAACAAGATACAGACTAGTGAGTGGAAATTGTCTGTATGAATAAAGCTGTCTTGTTACGTCACATTAAATGCCCACAATTTAATTAAATGATGTTTTTATTTATTTTCGGTGTGCTGTCGGAGTCATTAGGTTATAACAAAGTCACAGTGTGAAAAAGGGGGAAGTTGCTCGGTTTAGCGCTTGTTAAGGAGGAGGAAACCATTTTGTTCGGCTGCAACGTTCAGTCCTGCACGTACAGCCGCGGCAGACGTCAACCTGTGGCCCCGCGCGGCTCCGTGTCAGCCCGAGTCCTCCGCACGAGGATGGAAACGAGCCACAGTGTCCGTGAAGAGGACCGTGCACTCCTTTCACTCTGTTAGCGGGGAGCACACGGGGGCCTGTCTCGTTCGCGCACCGACATTTAAAGCGTCCGATCCTCCGGAGCACGGCGCGCACTTGTGCTGGCGCGCGTCCACGCCTCGGTCTATTGGTCCAGAGGCGCAGCGTGTCAGCCTCTGACGCAGCCGGAGCGCCTATCCGGAAGGGGGACGCTGACACCTGACGGCTCCATCTCCCCCTACACGCCGGTCTCTCCCATCACGACCACTTGTCGGGCTCTGCAGTGCGGGGACTGCTGCGTTTTATGGAAGCAGAGTCTGCGCGTCCCGTCGCGGTCATGCTGCCTCCCAAGAACTGTCTGCCGAGGAACTACAGCTGCATCGCCGGGCTGTTCGGGAGCCTGGCTGCGGCCAACCCGCGGCTCGAGGATGGGGAGGACTACGACAGGATGAACGGCACCTGCGAGCCCAACGAGAGCCCCGTGGTGGACGAGAGACCGCGGGGCAGGGAGGTCTTCCTGAAGCCTCCGCAGAGTCCGAACCTGCGCCGGCGGTGCAAGTCTCTGCCTACGCCCACGGAGAGGGCAAAGTTGGAGATCTCCCGCAGCAGGAGCCCGACCAGCCAGAAAAAGGTCCGGTTCGCCGACTCCCTGGGTCTGGAGCTCATCTCAGTCAAGCACTTCGACGACACGGATGTGCCGGAGGTGCCGGAGCGCATCCTGGCCAAACTCCCCAAAGGGCCCCTGCACCTCAACCACTTGGACACCAAGTTCCCCCGGGCCCCTGCGCAGTCCGTGTGCATGGAGCTGCAGTTCACCAACCCGGGCACCCTGCCCGGCTTCGAGCAGAAAGTGAGGGAAGTGAAAGTCATGCTGGAGAGCGTCGAGGCGGACGAGTTCAGCCTGTCCGGGTTCGTGCGCGTCTTGAACCTGGCTTTCGAGAAGAGCGTCTCTCTGCGCTACTCGCTCAACAACTGGATCACCTTTATGGACAGCCTGGCGTCCTACGTGCCCAGCTCCAGCGACGGCGTCACCGACAAGTTCCGCTTCAAGATCGTCATGCCCACCTACCTCGACAACGGAGGCACGCTGCAGTTCGCGATCAAATACTGTGTCGGGGGGCAGGAGTTCTGGGACAACAACAACGGGAACAACTACAAAGTCCGGCGTCAGCGGTTCAAGATGTCCCCGCCGCGGGAGTGGGAGAACGGATGGATTCACTTTATCTGAGCTTTGCCGTCTGCGTGTGTAATTTGCGCGCAACAGATCCCCGAGTACCTCAATTAAGACTGTAGCCTGTTAATGATGAGTTCTCTCCCTCCCTGCCATTGTGAGCAACACACGCCGTGACACTGAAATAACACCCCCCTACAATAATTCAAATATTTGCCCCGCTGTGGTAACAGGTTGAGCGTTGCAGACCACTGTGGGAGCCTTTGGGTGCCCGGTGCGGGATGCTGTTAGATCATCTGCCTTGATGTCAGGGCTCCGTGCAGCTCGGTGCCCTTTGGGAGGTCATGTTCACGTTATGTAATGTTGGAACACGTGCCACGGAAAACGTGCCGGGCAATGCCGACTTCAGGCATCACTGTTCCTTCTGGGAGATGCTGTACATTTCTTTGGTGTTATGGAGATGTTTGAAATATCAGTTTGTTCTTCATGTATGTAAAAAAAAGGGAGCAGAAAGCATCACATCTAGGCTGATATGGACGCCAAGTGAACCTTGTAGCATACTCCTCTGGTGGTCTCCTGCAGGCTGGGGGAAACATACACACGTCTGATTGAGTTGACAGACAGATGCAGCAGGTTATTTCATTCATTCATTTAAAAAAAAAAAAAAAAAAACAATGTATAATTTCCCACCGTCATGTCACTGAAGAATGCCTTATTTTAAGCCATGATGTGGGAAGTTGTGCATTGAATATTGTACAGTATTTTCTTCATTAGGCTTGAATAGATTAAATGCATTATATGGTTGCCCTCATTAAACTTACATTTTAAAATAAGGCATTTAGACACTGTAATTCTCAGTGTCTAAATGCCTTATTTTAAAATGTAAGTTACAAGTGTCCATGTAACTATAGACTTCTAGCCCAAGGACACCATATTTAGTCATTAACATGCCTTTTAGCCATATATTTGCATTTATTTAGTTAGTCCATAGTCCAAAGAGAGTGAAGTTTTCTCTAGAAAAGAGAAGTATTCCAAATTATAACTGCTTCATGCTTATTTATTAAATCATAAAGGCTGTGTTTATAAAGAATGGGCTTTAACGCTCTTATACTGTGATAGGAAGGTTTTCTTCTGGATGAACTCGTCAAAGTGGTTCTTATCCCCTTCCCCTCCCCAAGGAAAACACATTAAGTAGCTATTTGCAAGTGTACCTCAGATTACTTGTGGACTTTCTCTCCTCTTTTTCAGGTCAACAGATGTTATTTTCACAGTAATTATTTTCTAACAGATACAGTCAGAAAGAAGTGTATTATTGTACATTTACAAATTCAAGACATATTAATTTCTAATGTTCTTTGATTGCACTCTTGTGTGAATCTTTTTTTCCACAGTGCTGTCTACAGACAAAGTAGCTATTACACGGACGACTGTGTTCAACAGGCCTCTATCCTCAGTCACCACTGTGCAAGAATAGTGCTGCTCCTTTCACCCCACATTACCACAATGGATTGAACCACCTGACTGGCTGACATTTCCATCCTTAGATGGTAAACTGTTGTCTGATTACATCATTTCCATACCACAAGCCTTGATTAATGTTATACAACCACTCTGCCCTATCCAGGGTAACAGCTAACGTAAGTCATACATTTTTATATGAATCCACTTCTGTGTAGTCTTCCAAAACCCTCTCCCACAATTTCTGGTCATGTACCTCTGATCATGTGACAGCAAATAGGCCTGCATGTCGAAGGCAATTGAATTTAACACAACACAAATATCCACCATGTTTTTTTTAGTTGTATGATATCATCAATGTTTGTGGGCATATAGGAAGTTGAGAGTCCGGTTCAGCAACAGCAGGCTGGGTGCTTTTAATTCCAGTGCTCTCACTGTAATCTGAACATCACTCTGTCCTTTGTTTACATCATCACGAGGGAGGCTCTCCATTTAATGAGGCCATCAGGTTGGGATGTGGATAAAGACTATTCCTGTAACCACTTAGTTTTTTGGAGCAGTTCCACTGTGAATCCATCAGTGATGTTTGTCTCCAAGTATGACATGATTTGTGTTGGTATTTAAATGCTATACCTAGTGTTGTTAGAATAGCTTTGCTGAAGTGAGAGACCAGTACCAGAGTGGATACTTGCTTTCACTGTATTTTGTTTTATCATGCACAGAGGTGCATTTCTCTCACGTGCTTATTTAAATACATGGTGAATACAAAAAGCTGGGCCATGACAGAGCTTACTGTATGTTGTTAAATTCATGGCATATTGTCCACTTCGGTCAGTGTAAACTTTGTTCAAGCATTGATGCCACACAATACGAGACTGGTGGCACAGGTACAGAGAGATGCATCAATTCCAATCAGTCAGTGCCAACACAGATTGTGTTTTTTTTAAATATTAGCATTTAGCAAGATTTGCTATGTTTAGTCAACAGTGTGCAGTTTGGGGTTGCGTGACACAAACGACCGCTTCTTCATGATGCTTTCTTCATGTTGCATTATATGTGACTCTTTGGTTTCCAAAATGTGTGGAAACTGCTGGATGCCAGTTTCAGCCTGGTTATCTCCCATGTTACTATTGGTGCATCCCTACCATGAAGAATAATGAAAGGCTTCTGGTCTGATTATATTTTCACCTCAGTGTATACATAACATTTTGCATCAGAACTCACTGATATATAGATGTGTATGTAAATGTGTCAGTGTTTCATATTGAATGTCTTCCTAATACTGTTCTATGTCGTGTGTACTTTGATGCATCTTAAGAAGCAGAACTGAGAAATGTGAGTGATAAAAAGTTGTTAAGTGATGATAATGTGAAGTTGGAGGATAAAATATGAGCCCAAACTTGAATTAATATGAGGCCAGACTTGAATTAAATTAATTCCTAAAGCACACTTTACTTTTAAATTTAACCAAACTCTTTTCAAGGTGATTTAAAGCAAGGCTGCTTGTTAAATAGGAAGCACCACTAAGTGAGGGCATTTTATATATCAGTAAGGTACTTCCCTAAAATATGTACCAAAATGTGAGCAGTGTATGAGAAGGAAGTGAATATATTGGAAGCCCCATGTGCACAACTAATGGTGTACATTGCCTTACGAGAATATGAGTTTACTTCGATACATTGAGGCAAAGCTAGAAGAATGCAAGTGCTTGTTTGGAAAGAAATAATGTGATTGCAGAATGTTGATAACATGAGGGGTCTGGACAATGACAAAGGCACATACATGGGCAAGAGGGGTAACGTGAGATGCATTTTGGAGTTTGATAACTTTTATCATGAACGACTTATGATTGTAGCAGAGCAGGTCTAATGCACTTTGAGTGAAAATGAGGAAAGGGGCAGGGTTACTATATATATATATGAAAGCTTCTCCTGTGAATAGTTACTAACCAAGATGTTTTCCATTCTTTGTCCTATTTTACTGCTCTTTATCTCTCACTGTAGAAAGCCTAAACCACCTCTGTCTTATTTACAACCATTGTATGGCACTGATTTTATTCCAGTGAGTTTTTTTTTTTAATCCTATGCAACCCCTTTTGTGTTGTAACATCTGCAGTCGTCTGACTGTGTTAACCTGTACTGTGTGCTGTCTAATTTATTTCTCTTTTTGCAGTGAATGTTAACCATGTTTGCATGTACAGCTGTAACATACTTTTATTTTTATGTTTAGTTTTTAATGTAACCTCTATTTTGTTAAAACAATTGTTAATAAAGGCATTTGTGATGGAAACCAAATACTCTCTCAGTACTTCAAGATCAAACTCATCTCGTAATCTTTATTTTTTTATGAGAACACTGACTATAATCTGACCCATCCACACTCAGACTCGAGCAAAACTCCACAGTCCTAATATAAAACAGGTTATCACTGAGCCATATGTGAAGTGTGTGGCTGCAGTGCTGCTCACGTGTGTGTTCCCATGGTGTCTCGACTGTCAGGTCAGCTGAGCATCTCATTTGCAAGAGGCTGCAGCTGGTCCCCATTCATAAAGCAGCACACTGCAGTGGGCTGTAGCCATCGCCATTGTAGACATGGCTGCGGACATGTCCTTGAATTGATTACAGTCTGACACCACGCCCCCCGCTCTGTTTATCAAAGGGAGGGGTCGGAGCTCAAAGCAGGAAGAAGTGCAAGTGAGTGGAACAAAAGGCACAACAAACAGAACATAACAGAGAATATTAACGGCAAACGAGAGTATGTTTGAGCTTTTTGACTTTCGGTTACACTCCATTGGAAACCTGAGTATTTTAATTAAAGATCTGCATCTGCTTGTTTAGCTTTAATCAGCTGCTTTAAAGCGGAGGTAAGAACCAAGCAGGTTTTTTTTAACCAAATTTTATCAACAATATATTAAATATAAACAGTATAAAACATCCCCACACCTCAACATCTCATATAGTCATGCAGACTCATGAATACAATTATATCCCCTTACCTAAGATTTATTGTTTATTAGTGATATAGCTCAATTTCAATCAGACACATTCTGTGATGTTTGTATGAAGTATTTTGATTAGCAAACACTAAGAAACAATGAAACTATAATCTCTTTACTTCCGACAATCACACCCGCTTTGTCTTGAAATGATAAATGATTCTCATTTAAGTGGTAATAAGCCGACGGGCAGGCAATGAAATAATGCTACGGTCTCTGGAGTCCATTAACAAGGCCTCCAACTCTTTCATTAAAGCAATCAGATGGCTGATAATGGCCCTGTAATATAATACATTTTTGACAGATGAAATCCAAAGTCTGATAGTTGAAGTTGTTTATTTGCAAACACAATAAACAAAGTGTGCTGCATGTAAAGATTTCTTCGTGCGTGTGTAGCACGCGTAGGGGGGGGGGGGCTGTGTCAGATTAGAAACATGATCCTGCTTAATCTTCATGTAAACCTAAAGCAGTGATGACTGAGCAGCATTGGCCCACAGGAATCTTTGCTTATTCACGGTTGTGTTGATGGCATCCCCAGCAGTTTGTAGCCGCACTGCCTTCAGCATTACAGCAGTCAGTGAGTCAGTGTGAATCCATATGGCTAGTCAATAAAAACCTGCTGTGAGATTCCAATTTAATTCTATGATTAGAGCTACTCAGCAGCTTGCTTGAAGTGGAAAATTGTGTAACTCTTCAGAATACAGATATAAAGGGAGATTAAAATATCCACTAAGTGATGAAGCAGGAAATGAAGACATGCAGGGTTTAATTTGACTGCAGCAGGGCACATTTGTCTTGTCTGGTTTTTGTTTGACTATCTGCAAGATTCATTTGAAAAGCTTCGACCAATCGTTTTACAGCAAAGGGAACTTTTTTGAGCACTTATCCAATCACAACATGTATATCAGCAACGTATTATGGGCTTGTCTGTGTAATTACAAAACGGTGGGAATGAGGAAACACTGTCATGCTGTGTACCAACAGCTGCTTATATAACTGCTGTGTTCATGGGATGATGATGACGCTCTGATTGTTCTCTGCCGCGGGCGTTTGGCATTATTAGACTGAAGCCACAGACCCATTTTCGTCCCACCTGCGCAGCTTCTCCCACCTCATCCAAAGCGTGTCCTTCGGCTCTAATAATGTGGCTGAGTCGATGCGTGCAAATCGACTTCATGACTTCAGTTTAAATAATTCATGTGAGGCATTCAGAGAAATGCTGCGCCATGAGATTAATCTTGACTCAGGAGCACCCAGGGCAGCGGTGTTGGGTACAGCCATAACCTCGTCCCACTGAGCGCTGGGCCTGAATAATTAATTAGCTAAATGATCTTTTGCAACTTTGGAGTTTTCACTCTGTTGTTTTGAAGTGTCTACTCACACAGCTAACTGAGATGTGTATAAGATGGCGTCCTTACCCCTTTGATCGCAGATGTTTGTTTTGCATTCTTCTTCTTCGTGCTTCATGCTTTGAGGAAAAACCACCCATCACAGTGCTTTCCCCAAAACATCTTGTCAAAACTGAGCTTTCTCCTGTGCATGCGTTCTTACACACACACACACACACACACACTCACGCTCACAAAGAGGTTAAAATCAGGTGTGTCAGGAGTTAGACTGAATCTTTTGTCAAGCAGTCGGCTTACCTACCTTTCTCATCCTCTTTCCCTTTTTACTTCCTTCCTCTGAGTGTGTACAGTGGTAATCAGGATTCACATTTTACACACTTAATCTAATACATTTTTTTTCAGCAGTGTAATTGTAATTCATTTTCCTCATCTTTCACTGGAATAGCATGTGTGTGTGTGTGTGTGTGTGTATTTATAACATATGAAGACAGTGTCACATGTGGTAAAATCACGTGTGCCTTTTTATAGTTAGATAATAATACTCTAGTTCACAAAAGTATGTACATCTTGAAATATTGATGGAAGTGGCATCCCAAGATGCAGCAGCACGTGCAGCAAACTGAAGAAGTTGCAGGTCTGGCTTTTGTCCCATTCTGTGATACCTGATAGTGAGTCCTGTCTAAGAAGATAGTTCCTCTACACCACTGCTTTGTTATGTGAAGGTAGACAAAGGTACTAATACATGCACACACTAAGATCTCACACTATACTACCGTGAGTTCATCTGTGTCCATGGGAAGCTTTGTGTAGAGTGCTCAGTGGAAGTTTCCACTATCTTGAAAATATTTGTTGCGAGAGAGAGTAAGATTTCCCCACACACCATATTTAGACATGGTCAAGGAACTAAGTTAGAGAGCGTTCAGAGGAAATACTTTCCCAACAAAACAATGGCCATTTGCCAAAAATGCATACCACACTGTGGACCAGTAAGTTTTTATATGATTTATGACACAACTGTATCTAAAGAAAGCAGGAAACATCTACTCTGCTGTACTTAAAATTATGGTGAGCTGACTTAAATTATGGACATTTTCTTAATATTGTGGAAACCGCACATACTGTATTACTACCTGTGCTTAATATTTTTGGCTTTGTGGAGCTATGTGGCAAGTTTCAGCTCATTGTTAACTGTGCCCTGAAATTTTCAGTTACAGCAGGCAGCTGTTTTCACAAAAAAGCTCCAAAAACCCACTGTCCAGTACTTGCCCAGCACTAAATGGCAAATCGACACAGTTAGTGATAAGCTGGTGAATTTAGCAGAGCATTTAGCAGCTGAAGAGACAAATATATTCCCCAGGAGTTGGTGGAGACCAAAAACAAAGGTAAAACAAGAGTATTGGTCTTACCTTCGCCAGGGGGCCAGAAACATATTCCAAATAAATGATATTGATTCTTCGTAATGATTGGATATGTAAACATGCCACTGTTTACCATAACCTTCCAATGTTACCTTAAAGGCATATATCATGCCCCAAAATGGTCATCTCCATGTCCAAATTGCTGTTTACAGTCTCTAGATGTCAGGTAAGAGAGAAGAGTCATGAATTAAAGTCACGTAAACTAACTGATGCTGATCCTTCTTTCTTTCGTTTACTTTATCTGTCTCTTAGCTCTCCACCTAGCTGGAAAGGCTAACAAGTTGGTTCTGCCAACTGTTAAATGCAGCTACCATGGGTTTGGTCCACCTCCAACGACTGTTTAGTATGCTGCTGATAGCCGTGAAGACTTCCCAGATCTGCCAGACCTTATGTAATAAAAGAGCAAGTTCTGTTTCATATGAGCACAGCAGGAGTCACTGCACCAGTGAATATTACTCTGAATAAAACAGAAGGTACAGCATTACATTTCCTTTCTCATTTGAAACTAGTCCTCCCTTTCTTTTTCTTTCATTCATGCACTCTTCGTTTTCTATTAGTGCTACACTCAAGTGGTTTTATATGTTTCTTATCTGGTTCCCATCTCATGCGTTCGCTGATGATCTCCAATAAAGTGAAATGTTTCTGTTCATCACTCTCTTCTCCTTCTCTCTCCTCACTTTTGTCCACTGTCCTTCCTCACTCTCTGTGCTCTTACTGTCTTTGGCTGGACTGTATCTGGTGTTCCAATAATGGGCATTCAGACCACTGCAGACACAGTAAATTTCTTGCACTGGCACCATGGAAGAACTCTGGGCCAGAAGCACACTCATAAATAATATACTGATCCAGACTGTTTCCATCCTTTCATCAGCTCTGCATCATGTCAGTCTGACCTAAGATGGATAAACAGAAAGCAGCACGCTGACAAGCAGGTGCGAAGACCAACTTAGTAGGCACTTATATAAAACCCTATCCATCCACACCTGCGCTGAAGAACCATGTGGTGAGAGGAGATAATCAGTGGAACATTAAGCACCAAAGTTCCCGGCTGACAGCTCTGCCTTTGCCACTTTTAAAATGGCCTGTCTGTCACGCCAAGATAGGTAACTAACTGAGGACAACGGAAGGATTTTCTCTTTAGCCAACACTGGTGAAAAATGCAGGAGACAAATGCAGGTTTGACGCAGTGCCTGTAAGAGACACAACGTCATATCTACCCACAGTGGTAAAGAAAAGAGAATAAAAAAATTATAGCATTTATGGTAAAATACTACATGCCCTATCAACAGTATGCATACTTTGGATTAAAGGAAGTGGGCACCAAAATATGACCAATATGTGATGTGTTCCAAATTACAAAATGGTTCCAAAACCACATTAATATGCTGCCATAACAGCACACTGGGAAGGCCATTCACAAGATTTTGGAATCTGGCCGCAGGGATTTGGTCCCATTCACGCAACAGCATCTTGTCATGTTGGACCCTGGCGTTAAATGATAAGGCCCGCCGTTCAGTTCATTCCAGAGGTGTTGGATGAGGTTGAGATCAGGGCTCCGTTTAAGTCTTTCACACTAAATTCAAAAAGCTATTTTTTATGGACCTGGCTTTAGGCACACAGAAATTGCCATGTTGAAACAGGACAGGGCCTTCTCTAAATCATTGCCACAATGTTTAAACTACACTTTTGTCTAAATAATCTTGTAGTGGTGGAGCATTAATATTTCCCCCAATTGGATCTGATGGGCCCAAACCAAGAAAAACACCCCCAAAACCAAAAGTACACAATAATATGTGGACTGGTGTGGAGGGTGGTTGGATGCTGGAAAAGGGTGGGAGGAGTGGTAGCATGGGACTTACTTGATTGGACAGTGTGAACCAGGAAAAAGATGTGTCTTTGATTTCAAGAACCAGGAAAATTTACGTGTATGGATGGGAGCCAAGAAGTGTGGCTGAGAGAGTGTATGAAAAAAGTCCTGACTGAACCGATACAATGTCTGAGTTGGCTGAGCTGTGTACTGGTGTGTCGGGCATTAGGCCCCTGGGACTTTGTGGGTAAAACCATTCAATTAGATTAGCTATCTGACTCACATGCCATTAAAGCACACACACAGTATCAGTGTGTCTTTATAAGTGAATAAGGATGTGCCAGAGAGGGAGGGAAAGAGGGAATACAACGGGGAAGGTCACCCTCAACAAAATGCAACAGAGCTAAGAAAGGATGTCTCCACCTGGTGTATCTCTCCACTGTAATGGGAGCCAAAGATGCCAGCTTGTCTGTCCCGATATATGCTCACTTTAGCACCCTGTCTTTCCCTCCCCAATCACCCCCAAATCACCAATGTGTGGCAGAGGTGCCATGGCCACTTTGTCACAGGGAATGATGTCACTGACTCACAGCCCCGCCCTCATTTCCAAAAAAAAAAAACAACAACCCTGTCTGCTGTTTAGGATCAGGACTCTGCGTGTGAGTGATTCAGCAAAACGTGACTGCTGTCACTATAAATATTTGTTAGCTTATGGGGCATCTTTCCCTGCAGATGGGTGCTGGAAATTAAGTGTATCAGGCATGAAACAGCGGCCATGCATGAACCTGGAGTTACTGAGTGTTTGTGTATGCATACACATTTGTGTGTGTGTGTGAATGCTGTGTGTATATTTAGGTTGTCCTCTGTGTGTGTGTCCGCCTTATGGTAACCTGAATCGTATCGTTTTCACCCTGGCGACTGCATCTCCATGAGGCCTGTTGCCTTCGGGTGCAGAGCACTCACAACAGGTCTCATGAAATAATTATGCCGATGCACTCTCACACACCTCTCTGTGTGTCTGGCTTCTACCCCAAAGCACTCTCTTATGTCTCTCAGACTCGCTTCTACAGACACTGGCAGGTCACATGGAGCAAATGTGTGACTGGATGCGCTGTCGTCTTCCTTTGCCAGTGACCCTTATCTCAGCCGCTGACACACACTCCACACTCATGAACACCCACCCATCAAAAAATGTATGTGTACATAGACTAAAGGCCCATTTCAATATAAAAACATTTTATTAACTGTACATATTTTATAGTAAATGTAATCATTTCATGAATTAAGAATGAACCACCAAGGTCAACACTTAAATTTGATATTTTTTATTCTTTTTTCATTTATCATATTCTAAATTTGGTTGAAATTTTCTCTCACCATTTCTTTTTTTGTGTCCTGACAGCCTCATTACACATAGAATTATAGAATTATAGTAATAAAACTGGCCAGACAAAAAGACAGCATGAGTCTGATTGTTTGATGTCTGCTTATGTCTGTGTGTGTGTATGTATATATATATATATATATATATATATATATATATATATATATATATATATATATATGTGTGTGTGTGTGTGTGTGTGTGTGTGTGTGTGTGTGTGCTTAAAAAACATTCTGGCATTTTACACACATGCAAGACTGTGCAGGAGTATATATATATATATATATATATACCTGATAGTGAGTCCTGTCTAAGAAGATAGTTCCTCTACACCACTGCTTTGTTATGTGAAGGTAGACAAAGGTACTAATACATGCACACACTAAGATCTCACACTATACTACCGTGAGTTCATCTGTGTCCATGGGAAGCTTTGTGTAGAGTGCTCAGTGGAAGTTTCCACTATCTTGAAAATATTTGTTGCGAGAGAGAGTAAGATTTCCCCACACACCATATTTAGACATGGTCAAGGAACTAAGTTAGAGAACATCTTTGGCATTACGCAAGACTGTGCAGGAGTATATATATATATATATGTATATATATATATGCTCCTGCACAGTCTTCATGTGTGCTAAAGATGTTTTTTTTAAGCACACACACACACACACACACACATATATATATATATATATATATATATATATATATATATATATATATATATATATATACATACACATATATATATATACACACACACACACACATATATATATATATATATATATATATATATATATATATATATATATATATATATATATATATATATATATGCTCCTGCACAGTCTTGCGTGTGCCAAAGATGTTTTTTTTAAGCACATGCCCCATGTGTAGGAGAAGGTATTTCTGTGTGATGAACCGAACTGATGCACTTTATGCATGTGTGCACTGAGGCTCTGCATATGGTGATATTTACTCCTGAGGTTCGGTGCTCACTCTCTGCTGCCCTCTTTTGTACAAACAATGTTAAAGCAATATTGTCTGTCTATATAACCTACATTACTTCTGCTGCAGAGGAACATCCAGCCTCTCTTTTTGGGGGACAATTCATAATCTACTCCCATGTTAATCCTTGAGTATTGAAGGCTGACAGCCTTATTGTTAATAACTGTCTTTAATCCTGCATTGCCATGTTGATATTACAAAAAGCCGTTGTTGCTCAACACAATGTACACATCTCGCTAACACACACACACACACATACACACACACACACACACACACACACACATCCAAATCCTTTTAAAATGTTGTAAATCCTCTGCAAGCACGTCAGGTTAATAAATGAGGTTTGTTGGTGCCCCATCTGAAGAAGGCTTGTGTTCTTGCTCAGAGCCCTCTTAATGTGTCTCATCTGTCCGGATGCTCCACAGGTTAGCAGATTACGGAGAACAAAGCCCAGAATATGAGCCTGAGAGGCACAGGCGATTGCCCCGTCTCTGGGGTCCCAGTCATCAGAAACAGCATCACTGCCTCCATCTGTCTGGAGGACAGCACTGTCTCACCCTCTCACCTCTCACCATCCATCTGGTCTCTTCCCCACTGTTTGTGTGTGAGCGTCACCATGACCATTATCACCATCTAGTGCAGGCCAGTCACACTCATACTGTTAGAATTTTGCTTTGGTTTTCCTTTAAATGAAGTCTTCTTCATCCGTATGTTTCTGTATATTAAACCAAATACACATACATCAACTAAAAAAAAACAGGTATGCTAATCTCTTCCCCACATTTGCTTTCCATTGTCTGTTGCCATGGTGACCTTCTACTTCATCAAAGGTGAGACCCCAATCTTTTTCAATCGTGTGTCAGGTGAATATATACGCTTGTGGCAGCAGACTCTGCTGGACCACACTGCTGGACCTCTTTTTTTTCCAATTTCAGAAAAGCAGCAGAGAGGTTAACGCAAACAGTGAGGCTGAAAAATCTCGGCTAACTCATCACAGCGGCTGTCAAACACAACTGACACTTCAGTGCCACAAGGAAGAGGTTTTGGCAGGAGATGAGTGGAGGGCTTGTGATTTTGGCGGCGCCGTGTGAGTGTGCGAGAGCGGATAGCGCCGGGCTCTTAAGTGTCCTCCACTCTGTGTTGTTTCAGCTGGGCGGCCTTGGGGACAGCAGGGAGGGATCCAGAGGGAAGGATTTCAAAAAGGCACACACAACTGACAGACAGACAGACAGATAGTCGGACGGACTGACAAACAGTACTCCATCCGTTCTGACGCACACCCTATGGTATGAAATCCTGTGTTGATATTAAAACCATTAATTACTGCAGGGTTTATATGATGAGATGCTTCCCTCATTCATTACAGTCATCTTCGGTCACCTTCAAAGTGTTGAAGCCATGGACAAACTTGACAGACAGAACAAAGGGTGAAATATGGCAGCAAGCTGGAGAGCACTGCTGCACTGACGTCAGGGTGTCTCTGTATTGACATTCTTCAAGCGTAGGTCGATGAATGCGTGTGTGTGTGTTTGTGCTTGTGTGGATAACAATCCCCAAAGGTCTGCACGTGAGCCATATCATCGCATACGGGGCCTCAGCATGCGAAAGCAGGTGCATTTGCGTTTATGTTCCACTGTAAAGCACACAAACGAGAAAGCACCAGTGGCTGTGACTTGGTGTTTAAATAGTCTCAGGTCCTGCAGTAGCAGCTTCCGATAAAAGCTGATATTGCTCGAGTTCAGTTGCTGTGAGTGGGCTGCTCATTATTGATGTATTCATTCAGTGGAAACAAAATGATGATGAGAGTTTGCAGCATTCATTTCATGTAATTTCTCATTTGTAGGCTGTCTAGCTGAAATGACATGTTTCCAGTTCCCGTGGCGGTAGAGCTTATTTAGCCATTTAAACAGAGCAAAATATTATTATTGCCGTATTGTACAATGTGTCAACCTTTGAAAGGTTGCACTTTCTTGTCATGACACATCAATTTAGTAAACTGATGTTGTGTTATTTGTGTTTGCTGAGGGCAGAAAGGGCTCTGTGGCCATGAAAGATTGATTACAACACAGTGGAAACTACAATACATATTTATCTACTGTGGGTGGCTGTATACCATTATTTATAAAAGAACAGCTGTAAGGCTTATGTGTGTGTGTGTGTCCACTTTTACTTGCCAATCCCAATTCTCCTCTTAACATCCAGGCAAAAAGACAGCATGAGTCTGTTTGTTTAGGAATATCCTTCAGAAAAAAAGAAAAATGCTGAAAAACAAGAAATAAGTTGCTTCTCATCCTCTGTAGCTGCTCAGACAGAGCAGCTCTTGCAAGGCCAAACAGAGGAAGACCGAAGGTGTAATGTAATGTAACTCAGTTAGACTGACGCAGGCTGCTAATAAGAGTGCAAACAAGCTCAACAAAATTTCCCTGGGTAACAGAGTAAACATCTTCCCGCAGCTCATTTTATTTTGTTAAATTTATTTATCAGGGGTCTTGTACAAAAATATTGATCTCACACAACAAGATTGTCTGCAGTCTCTTTGTCCTCCAGATGTTGGAGGCCAACAGAGAGCAAGATGGCCTCCAAGCTTTATTATATTTTTCTGCTTTTTGGCTTGTGACTTTTTGACATCACATTTATAGCAAATGTTCAATATGTTGTGGTCAGAGCTGCCTTCATTAAAACAGGTCTTGCAAAAGTCTTCATTAGTAACATTTGTCTTTTTAACCAATCATGGCACGTTTTGGACTTGCAGTAAAGATCTTTATGGGCAAGCGATTTTTAATGCTCCTTCTGTCAAGGTCTTACCAGAATTAATTACTATCAGAACTACAATAACATGCAAATTTCAGTGTGTAGTTTAGTCATACTAGTAGTTAGTCTTTATAGACATAAAGGAGTGTATTTTTTATGTAGGAGCTCCAAGGCAACATCCATGAATTTAGCTCTACCAAGCTATCCTTGCTGTTTAATTAACATTCAGACTAAATCCTGAGATATAAAAAAATGTATAAAATGTCCCACAAAACTATATTTTCCTTCAATACATTAGGTGTAAGTATGATATCTACAGAGGAAGAGTAAGTGAGTTTATTTTTTGGGCCTCATGATGGCAGCAGAGTAACATGATTGGGTTCTTCTCACGGAGCAGGAGGGGAGACTTAACAAGGAAATAAACTGTAACCTCATCCTCCGAGCCTTTGAGGAGTCTGGTAAAATTGCTGTATAAAACACTCTTGTTGGCTTCCCCTCCCTCCCTCCTCTCTCTCTCTCTCTCTCTCTCTCTCTCTGTCTTGAGGGGAGGGATTGTAAGGACTGCTCCCGATTAACAAGAGTCTGTGAGAGAGATGTGTTGAAGCGAGGCCAGCTCCGCTCTCAATCTGAAGAATGTGTTGGCATATACAAGGGGCGCCACTCAAATGGAACTTTAATTCATTTACACAAAAACCAGAACAATCGTAAAAACAGACCTCACTGCCGAGAGCTAACAGCTTAGGTAATAAAGGCTGGAACATAACTTCCTCTAACCTGAGAATTAGCCTTTTTATAGGGCCTCTCGATATCTTTCGCACACCGAACGGGAGGATGGCGCGTCCTCCTGTGAGTGTGCGTGCGTGCCCGCCTTGTGCACGCGTGTCAGATGGTTCGAGGTGGGCCGTGAATGAGCCTTTGATGTAGCCTGCCAAGTTTCCCCTGTGGACAGCAGCTGTTATGATAAACACGCTGTCTAGTAGCAACAGATCCTCCCAAGATGGTTCCCCACCCCTCCGCTCCGCTCCACTCTCCTCTCCCACTTTCCCTCTCTTTTCTCCCAAGGCTGTGTTTAATGGAAGGGAAATGAAAACAATAGCCCTGCCAGTCTGCAGGCCAGCAACAGCTCTGCCAACCTGACATTAAGTCAGAGAGACAGAGGCTGTGAAAGAAAGACTGCGATGTACCTAAACACAGACAGACAGTCAGGGGTTTCCACTGTGGGGGTGGGGGGAATTGGGGAGAATGATTGTGCATGACCATCTATATCATCTATCCATTCGACCCAGAGAACACAGAAATGAGACCTCCAGGGTGTCTAACGTGCTGGATGTGCCACTGATGGAAACCAACTTTTATCTTTTACTCGAGCGGCCCTTTGTGTGAGCTAATTTTTCACCCAGAATGGTAACACAAGAGTTGGTGGAAACCATTAAATTTCCATTAGCTGGTCTATTTTTGTGTAGTTTTCCAGTCTGAAATACATATTTTTTTCTGGCTCCCTCTGACCTGTGACCGCTCTGACACAAAGAGAAATACTATATGCTGATCTCCAAAAAAGATCTTAGAACTGGTGCTGTGATTTCACTCACACCACGTACAGAAAGTTTTTTTTTTCTCCCCCCAAAAAAATCCCAAAATGTTGGATCCTGTTATTTAGTTTGTAAATGGTAAATGCATTAAGTGTTAGACTAACTGGACTGTGTATTTCAACATTATAAGATCTTTAAATCTATTATTTTACAGACTTTCTCTCATATGGTCTAGTGAAAGTTGGGATAGTTTAAACCTTAAACCCAGACCAATACTGGCCATCTACTATTATGCAGTAATAGTTCAAATATTAATCTGTGAAATGAATGAAAAAAATCTTTTAACATATTTTTCTTTTTTCTGATTTAAATTCTGGTACTTAGTTTCCAGTATCTTTTTTTTAAATGGTTCAAAATGAGAAACCTTATCCTTCACATGATATATGAACAGTGAAAAAAGGTTTGTTGATTGATGTATTTGCTATTTTTTACTTACCAAAATCTCAAATAATATTTGAGCCAAAATAAACCAATTGAACCTTAAAAAACTCAAACTAATCAAGGATTTCAAGTGTTTATTATCTCCTCCAAAGTTCATGGCTGGTGCCGTCAGGTGCTTGAATTGTACACCCACATGAGGAGTGCGAAGGAATTAGTCAACGCCGTCTTTTACTAATGCTCAGCGGCCCATGTTTACTCAAAATGATGTCATTCAACCTTTGGTTTCCATGAGCTTTGGCTCTCCATAGTCATGCCCACGTTGTTGAGTGATGGTGAAGGAAGCGTTAGTGGACACACACATACACATTACACGCACACACCTCCATATGCGCTGTGGTCACGACAGGCCCAGACCACAGGCACCCATGTGGAACGAGTCAGTGAACAGACCTTTATTCCTGCACTGAGCTGCTCTGTGAGTAAAACTAACTCAGACTCTCTCAGACCTTGTGTGTCAATTCTCCTCGCTTACTCATCTAGTTATGCGTGCGTTGCCAGCTCTGTGACTACCGAAAGTCATTCAACGTGCTTTAAGTGTCTCTCGAGGTCGCTTTTGTCCTGTTTTTGCATGCCGACCCTCTTACCTGGAGGGTTTTGTTTATCTGCTCTGTGACCTCGGAGTGAACTCTCCCAAGTTGGCCTGTTGCCCAGTGAGGGACGTGCAGCCCATTTGGCCCTTCGGTACCTGTTCGACACGCTGATTAGGTTACTGAGTGTGTGTCGGAGTAAACAGGTACTTCCCCATCTATCCAGAAGCCCTGGCACAGCAGGCGCGTGCAGAGGTACACAAAGATCCTTTTACATTTTCCACTCTCCTGGAAGCACAAGCCCCGCATGTGCTTATGTATGCCTGCATACATGTATGTGTTACTGTGTGCACGTTTGTGTACGGAGAAAAACAGTTGGAAATCTCTGGATGTTTTCAGTCGGGGAGGAAGTCGAAGAGGGCTCTCCACTCCACAGGAACTGAATGATTTTTTCCAGAACAAGCACCTCTCGGCCTCAAACCCGATCACTCCGTTTGAGCCTGTGTGTGCTTAAGGATGTATGAGGTGTGATTGGAGTGGTTAATTCAATAAAGACTTATCTTTCCCCTGTTAAGCTATCCCACACAAGCTAAATGTATCTTAGTGGGATATTATGTTGCCTGCTCACCCTGTCTCTCACCTCGGCACACTGCCGTCCAATGCACCCCAAGACTGCGCACACAACACTAAAGCCCCCCTCAGGCATCAGTCAGTGAGCCAATCCATCATGGGAAGTTTGTGCTGATGAGAAGAAGAATGGGGGAAAAAAAGTAGGCTGGAGAAAGAAAGAGAGAGAGAGACGTGGAGTTGGAGAGGGAGAAGAGGGGAAAGGGAGAAGATGTGGACCCCTAATCATGGTGATGGATGAGGGAGAGGATGCTGGTTGATGGCTACTCTCCCCTTCGAATCCCACATGAACGTGAACTCAAGCAGAGAAAACGTACACCAGGAATGGCTGAGGTGAGGGGACATCGAAAAAACCTTGGGTGGAGGATTAGAGGGTAAAGGGTGAGGTGTGCGTGAACATGGGGGATTTACAGAGTCTGCTGCGAGTTTGATTTTCTTTTGTGTTTTTTTCCCCATAAATAAGTCCCGTCTCATTTATACGCCAATATGCGTGAGAACCCCTGTACAGCGATAACTCACCATGTCGGTTCTCTGCAGTGAAAACATCAGACAAAAGGCTGAAGGATTTATGCTGGTCAGAAATCAGTACGGGGAGAAACCACAGCACTGTCATGATCTGAGTCCAACAATGGAAGATTGGATAAATGCAGACGCTGGACTGCTTGGAAATGCAACAATGTATGACAGGCCTTGCCACAACTAGACTATTATGTTACTAGAGGATAAATATCTGAGAGCTGGAGAGAGAAAATAACTTCAGTGTATGTATGCATGTGTGTGTGAGTGTGCTTTAGGTACTGTGTGTGGGGTTGATTATGGGCGTAAATGCTTGCAGCAACAGTCACATTCCCAAACAAATAAAGAAGCCGCTGAGTAAACAAACCTAAGAATCACCGCCTGATTGATAACTATTATCAGCTTAAGACATCTGGAACATCCTGCAAAGGCTGCATCTGACTGGAGGGCAATAAAAGTCGGAGAAAGAGGGCAAAGGGTGGAGGGAAGCAAGGGAGGAGATGGAGCCAAAGGAGTTTCAGTGAGTGGAAAAAGAGGAAGAGCGTAAGAGAAAGAGGGAGAGAGAGAGGGGAGAAAGCTTTCCAGTGCAGGGCTGTGTGGCTGGCTGTGTGCTCCTGTTCTGCTGGGCGGCCGTGGCTGGCTAAATAAACAATCCTAATTGGCTGTGGAGCCCCACTAGTCTGGGGTTTCACTCGCTTTCATCCTCGGGAAGCTGCCGGGAAGCTGTGGGAGAGCTGAGGTGAGGCATCATGATAAACACACATGTGCTCAATCACGCGCATGCAGATGCACGTGCACACACTCGATTGAATGCAAGGAGAACGGCTCTTGATTCTGCTCTCCCTCTGTCGTCAGGTGAACGGTGATACATGAGAGTTTGTATATGAGTCGCTGTGAGCGGCGCCGCCTGCCTGCAGTCTGACTCAGAGGAGAGTGATGGGGCCACCTGCTTGGCACATCTGGGGATGAGTAATGTACCACGCACATAAACGCACACACACACACACACACAAAAACACACACTTCCTTGGGCTCACAGAAATAGATGCAGACACATGCACAATCACACTTATGATTCATAACACAGAAATACACACTGACACAGACAAACACAACAGCAAATTCCTGGATGTGGAGGACACAGCCAAATGACTAAGTTACACTAAGAGTATTACGGCACTGGGGCTGGAACAAACACAGCTCAGCAGACATCATGGACCACTTAGATTCATCTGCTGAGGTTTGGTGAAGAAATTAATGATTTCTCCTCTTAATGACACAAGAACAGTCCAGCACATAGTGCAGCGATTTTCAGTACGAGAGACATCTAGTGGCGTAAACGAGAGCTGTCTGTCAACTTGTCTTATCATTCAAAGTAAACAAGCATGCCTGTTTCTATTTGCTGATATTTATATCAAGAGTGAGAGAGAGAGAGAGAGAGAGAGAGAGAGAGGAACAGTACTGCAAGCGAGTGCAAGTGTGTATGACCAGGATAGAAAAACGAGTGAGGTGGATATATGGATTTGGTGGAGTTGTCTAAATGGAAATTCAAAATCAAAGCCAGAATGATGCTCCAAATGCTCCTCTTATTATGTTTTTCCACTGCCATTGTAAACTGTTCATCTAATGCACATGGTGTAATGCTGCCTGTGAAGAGCGTCTCGAGAAAAGAGAAGACCTATAGCTAGCAAAGACTGCATTTTTATTCGTTGTGATAGAGCTGTGTTGTCTATGAGAAAGTAAGAAGAAGAAAGAGGGGCTCTTTTGCTCTCAAGCACGACTCTGGCCCTTAGCCCGGCATGGCTCGGGAAGGGGAATTGTGAAAGTGGTTGTCATGGAGGAGAAAAGGAGGAAGAGAGAGAGGGAGCAGAGGATAGGAGAGGGAAACACTGGCTCTCTCGAGATGCATACTACTGGCCACTTGATTTCTCTTCTTGATGTTCTGTTTTACAGGCAACAAAAGAAAAAAGAACTTATAGGGAATGGGGGAAAGTAACTGCATTTTAAAACAGAAGCATGTTATTCTCCAACTCATTGTGAAAAATGTTAATCAAGAAACAGGAATAAGAGTGTATGCACACACTGGGTGCTGTGTGAGTCTCTAATTAGGCAGCGTGGTGCTTTGGGGTCACTGCATGCTACAGTGCTCAAAATGACAAAGCTAATACTCTGTATGTTTGGCGGGTATAATGGTTACCATGTTTACTATCTGAGTTTGTTAGCATGCTAATATTTATTCAATTAGCACTAAACATAAAGCACAGCAGGGAATGTCATGAGCTTTGCAGGTATTGCTAATCTCTACCCAAGCTGTTAATAAAGTTGACTAAAAATGAGAAGTAGCAACCTTGTTGTGCCACTAGAGAAAAATCTGGGGCACACCAAAGTAATTGTGGTTCATTTGTCTGGGAATATCCATACATGACTTTGTGCCAAGCCATCCAGTAAATGTTGGCATATTTCACTGGAAAATGTTGACCTGCTGATGGTGATAGATAAAACGTCACCAGTCATTAGGATTCTTCCTCAGCACATGATGAATGTCTGAGTGTCATGTGAATTTCCTGTTCTGATTGAAATATTCCAGTCTGGACTAAAGTGGTCAGTTGACTGACCGACCGACAATGCCATTCTTAGTGCCAATCCCACTAGAAATACAAAGTGAAACACCAGAACTATGAAGCCATCTCTGGGAATTTCTCACTGAAAGAAAAAAGTATTGCAACATCTACCACATTAAAGAGAGTCAGTGCGTCATTCATCACATATACTTTAAAAAATTAAAAATCTTTTGTTGTCACTACAATTCTAAACAGTTTCACAATAAAAATGTGCTTCCTTCCATTTAGAAATAATCAGCAAATAAGACACCCAGTCGTTTCCTCGCTGTCGTCCAAGACATCCTTTAGAAATACAAAGTTCATAGTGGTTTAATGACTCTGGCAACAGGAACCCAGCTGTGAGTTGAATGTAAAGATGGCCCCGGCCCAAACGCCTGCTTCCATCCTTCCTCCCTTCAGAAACTTTTCCTCCTCTTCTGACAACTGGCTTACACTCAGCGCTCACACTGTTCCTCGCGTGACCCACACACCCCAGGAATCCAGACAAGCCAGGAGAGGAGATTCTGTGTGTGTGCCCTTATATGCGTGTGTGTGCGCGGGGAATTAAAGACTCCTTATGCAAGTTGTGTGTATGTCAGGCACCTCATGTATCAGACAGCACCTCTGTTCACTGGAGCAACAGGAGACAAGGGGCTTTCCTACCTTACTTGAATACTCTGCTCACAGAAACCTGCACACACATGCAAACACGCACACACACACACACACACACACAAGACGCTGGCGCTTGACAGCTGCAACTGCGTAAATGTGTTTGCCAGGGCTTGAGAATAAAGGCATTTGCTCCTCTCTGGGTCAAAGGACGATGCGTGATCTAGCTGTTAATGTCAAGGGAAAATACATTTGCACACACACATTCCCTACATTACAACACATGCATAGCCACACACACACATACAAAGGCAGAAAGGTGATAGAGGAAGATGGAGAGACTGCAAGAGGGATGTAGGGTGGATATTGAGAGCTGGATAGACTGGAAGGTGGGGTTGTGGACAAGGAATGGGATTATTTGATAGTGAAGAGGGTGGGCGGTAATCACTTTTTCCAGGGACCTCTCCGAAGATGTCATGTCATCAGCATTTCCCTGGCAGCTCGCTTGCAGTGAGAAAAAGAGTGAGAGAGAGAGGGAAGGAGGGAGTGAAGAGAGGGGAAGGAGGGAGAGGCTGAGGGCGAGCTTCTTCCGAAGGTGGCAGGCAGCCAACAACAACAGCCGACTCCAGTAGGTCGGCACAGGAAGGGGGGGTGGGGGTGAGTGTATGAGTGTGTTTGTGGGGATGTGTGTGTGTGTGTGTGTGGGGGGATGCTGTTAAAGCCCTTATGTGTGCACCCTGCGCTCCTCAAGCGTTCCCGTTTGTTGTTCCCGAGCCAGAGGGCCTTCGGCTGGGCCGGTCCCGGGGGAGTCGTTACACCACATTCCATTCCCATTATTCCAGGCGTCTCTTTACGAGCAGCACCATCCCTGGATTCGGCTGGCCTTTCCTCTCGCCCCTGATGTCCTGTGTTTTCATCCCCATCATTATTTTTTAGGTTATTAGCTGGCGCTGCTGAGGCAAAAGATGGTGATGTGTCAGAAAGCAGGGGGAAGGAGTGGATGGAGATTTAAGGCTTATGCTTATGCTACTATAAAGCATGTCTGAGCGTGTGCATGTGTGTATGTGTGTGCGTATGTGTCTGTATATATGTGTGTTTCTAAATGTTTGCAATCTCATCCTTAACCTAGATCTGGGCAAAACTAGAGTTTCTAGGTTATACGAGGTCAAGTAAAACAGTTTTGCATCTCTAAAGTAGGACATCAAGTAGGATGTCATACTGTAACCTAGAGAAGGACGACAGAGTGACAGATAGTTTGCGAACATCTGCTACAGAGAACAGGTGTCCCAGGATCTCCAGTTCCATGTGGACCACTGATGACCCAGCAGGGAAACACCATCAGGGCCTCTTATCACTTGTTCTCCTTCTCCACACATTCACTCTTCTCTGTCTCTCTGCTCCGGCCCTTTCGTTCTCTGCTTATCGCTTCCTCTCCCTTCCTAAATTGGCATCATCCTCTTCTCCCGGCAGAACCCTCTTCATTGGGTCTTGGTGACCTGAGAAGGGAGGAATGTTCATCAGAAGTAAGTCAAGACTTTTCAAGGTCTCCGATAGGAGGGGCCGGTGCCTCAGGCCTGGGAGGGGCCTCCTCAGTGACTGACAAGTACAGGTGAAAGTGGATTGGGTCAACCTTGTGTCACTGAGGACACACACACACACAGGCTCCAGCCAGGCTATGCCACTCTGGGAAAGAGGGAAGAGGTCAACTACAGCTGTGATGGGGTTAGCTGCAAGGGAAAGTAAGAAGCTCTGTAATGGGGCCTACAGACTTCTTTGCTCTGCGTTTTTTTCAGACTTGTAGTAAGAAATACACTTACTGAAACCTGATGTGACTAAAGATAAGGTAAAAAAAAAGTGTTTTCTTTTTTCTGAATAAAAAGAAAAGAAAAAAAAGTAAATGGTTTTATATTTATGGCTTAAATTGACCCAATTGGAGGACACGACTTTCCCTGATTGTAGGAAAATTGTATTTATTTATGTAGCTATTTAGGAATTAGAGTACCATCTAGAAAACTGAATGAACTGTGGCCCAGTCTACACTGTATGAGCTGGATGTGTTAGTTTTTCCTTGTGCGGAGGAAACGCATTCCTTGGTTGCACCTCTGACCTTGGACAGAGAGAAGAGATTCTGCAGAAATTAATGAATAAATAAACAACAAAGAGAAAGTCCAGGCATCACTCCGGAGGTTGCATTTTCCCTTTCTCACTTCCTTTCTTTTGTTTGTGTGTGTGACATGCTTCACTGCTGCTGATAATGAAACACTGTTCTCCCATTTTTTCCCCAGCAAAGACTTTTGAGATGCATCTTGTTACAGTTAACAAGTGTCAAAACTTGGAGAACTTTATTTCTCAGCCACCACGATGACGCTCCGTCAAGGAAGTGAACTCCTGACACTTTGGCTTGGTTTACTTCCTGTGTCACCTCCCTGTAATGGCATGTACACCCTCACTTCCTGCCTGGCAGGATGCAGAGCTGTGGCTGGCAGCTAAACATGGCTGTTATTTCTGGCATCAAAAGGTATCGGCCACTTTTAAACCTTCGTAAACACGACAGACATTACAGTCGTCAGTGCTTTCACACCTTTCCTGCCCTGCCTGTTGGAGGATCTCAGTCTCTTCCTTGTGTCTCTTATTAAAGAGTTTTTGTGTGTAATTAATCATTTGAATGTCTCCCATTGGTTTGTCTGATGTTTGTTTTCTATACCATAAAATTAATCTCTTTCCTGCCTAAATGTTATCGATGCTTCACATTTGATGATGGGCCTTTTTCTCAGCAGACATCTGGAAAAACAAAGAGATAACTAGAAGCTGAGAATGAAAGCACTGAGAGTTTCCATAGAACATTTTATTAGTTGAATCAAACAGGAATGTTGCTGCTTTTCTTCAGTATGAATTTATCAGGTCTTTTGTATAAAATATATGATGGCATACTGGTGCTGAGCTGAACTCTCTCCACTGACTCTGTGTTCAATTGAGTAGTGACAGCAGAGCTCTATCACGTGTGGACCATGTGTGAGAGGACTGTGCAAAACTTCGAGGACGCTTTTTTTCTTAATCCTTACTGTAGTCAGTAACAGTTTGCTCAACATCATGACCTCTTGTTCCCAGTCCACATCCAAAGGAGTAAAAGCAAGGACAAAAAAAATATACATATGTCAAGCATTTGTCAGCGCACTCAAAGACTTACATCAAAGTACAGAATACTTCCCCGTGTCTCTACAAAAGGAGAACAAACTATACACAACCACCAACTTTAACAAAAGATATTTAAAGTATTGTCATGTTCTCGAGAAATTAGCCAACGGATTATGACATTTGGTTTTTAGCCCTGTTTACATCTCATATTTTAAAATAGAGAAAGCAGAAGAGCGGCAGAGGAACAGACCTAGAAAGAAAGAAAGAAAGAAAGAAAGAAAGAAAGAAAGAAAGAAAGAGAAAGAAAGAAGACAGGAAGAGCTGTAAAAAGATGTCAGAAAGAGGAAGGAAGGCGCTGGGTGATTAAAGCAACAAAGGAGATGTCAATCAAGTCTGATTTGTACAAGTCTGCTCTGTCCTGGGGGAGAGGTCTAATCAGGCGTAATGAGAGAAAACATCTGTGTTATGTGTACATGAACTTTTTTTGTTGAAGAATAAGCTGTGACAGAAACAGCAGGTCAAGCAGTATTAGCTGTACAAAGAGTAGACAGTTGTGAGTGGCGTGGAGAGATATTTCATTTAACAGGTTGGTAAAGTGAGGTATTTAGCAGTGACTGAGAGAAGTAACAGAAGTTTTAGCCTATACATTAAACATTAAAACATTAAAATTTATCAAACAAGCTCTGCAGACTGGCTTTGGATACAAGTCCTGCACATAATTACCTGTCTGTTTTCAGATAGACTGCAACGTCTTCATGGACCCATTTACAGCAGCTTAAAGGTCTTTTAGTTGTGCATGTTTTAGCACTGATGCTCCTGATTAATACACCACAACACTGGCATGGCTATCCAAGACACTCGCATTGAACCAAGTCCAAGCAGCTTGTCATGTGAGATTTGTGGAAGTGATGTCTGATTTGTGACATAACCTCCTGCGCTATGCATCAAACATTATTTTACTCTGGACCTGCTGTTACTCATCTTGAAAAAAGCATCTCTCCTTATAAGTATATATTCTTTTTCACTCTTACTGACATGTCCAGTTCCCAGGAGGTTTCTCTCTGGTCAAGCACTGAGTCCTGTGGTGTAACTGTAAAATAATGTCTCCCAGATGTGCCCTGAGAGCCCAGACACATGCAGGATGCCAAACGTAATGTATACAAACAGACATACTGTATGTCCTCACTGCACATATAGTGATTTTGACCACAAAGAGTGCAGTGAAGGTGTATTACCTATAAAGAGTTTATGACCCACTGTGCCTGTCACAACCCCCAAATATCAAGAACAAACATGAAACAGGCTGAACATTTGAGTACTTCTACACACACACACACACACACACACACACCACACACACACAGAGTGCAGTGTAGTGTCTGTGCCCCCCACCTGCCCCTGTCATCACCTCCTTCTAACAAAACTCCTTGAGGCCCTACACAACTCTGCAAGAGGATTTTATTCAAATCACTCTCCAACTGCATTCCCTTACTCCCCTCGCTACTCCCACCTCAACACACACACATGCATACACACACACAGACACACACATCTCTCCTTGTCTGCCTCATTCCGTCTCCCTTTTAACTCTCGGCAGCCTGGAGGGGTCTGTCACAATGGGGCAATTTTCATCCAGTGTACGACGCGCAATACAGCAGATATCTCAACCCTCATGAGATCCACATACAGCCCTGTTTCAGTCACTCAGAAATGTGCACTATTGCATGTGTGTATTTCAGACCTGTGTGTATAAAAATAACTGAGTGAAAAATTGAATTTCCCCTGCTATGATTCATAAAATGTCTTCTTGAAAGACGGACACATACTGAATATTTACAAATATGATGTACACTATAGGAGCAGGCATAGTGTTTCTCAAACTTCTTGATGTGTGACCCCTTAAAATGAAGTGTTTTGACTTGTGACCTCTCATCACAGCTTCTGACCATAGTATGGACGTGAGTTGTGAGCAGTTTCACGAACGTCTTTTCTTCCCCGGACTGGTTCATCTGAAGGGTTTTTAGGAGGCGGAAAGTGGTAAACTCTTCACTTTGTGTAATAGAAATGAAGTCATCATGTGAAACCTTCAGATTTGTCCTGGCCCCCAGGTTGGGAACCGCTGCACCAAGAGAGCAAGAAGAACAGGACAGGAAAAATGAAAGATGATAAGATACTTTTTTTTTCAAGCTCCTCTGCTCAACTGTGATTTGACTGCATGAGCCTCAGTCTGACTGGCTACACAGGAGGAGGAGGGTGGGGGGGATTTCCCAGATGATGTAGTACCAAGGTATGACACTACAGGGCAGTGTTGTAAATCTACGCTGACAACACATCATTAGTGTATCACTGTGTGTTTAGTGTAACTTGTGAGGGCAGAGTGTAACTGGGGTGTACATTCATTTCTGATTTTATTAACAGAGTAAATTGAACACCTCCACTGGTTCACTTATATGTTGGTCTCCACCGTGTCTCTGCTCTCTGTGCTTGTGTCCCCACTCACCCCCTCCCACTTTCTCCTTCTTTCTGTGGGAATTGTCAGTAGAAACAGGGCAGCATCAGTCAGGAATGCCCTTTTTTGTGCAGTGATCTTTCTTAGTTACCATGCTGAAGAGAAAAAAAAACAGGTTTACGGATTTACGGAGGGACTCTGCAGTATCACAAATTCTTCCTCGACCTCCTGGTTTGGAGGCTGAGAGAAAAGCCTAATTTGTTTTCGGGGGGACACCCTGTTGATGAAGAGGATAATGCATAAGGGGGAGGGGGAATGAGGAGGTGAGGAGGTGGACAGGTAGAAGGTAGTCCCCGGCTGTCTGACAGCAGTGAGTCACTAGACGGTGGACGAGGCCAGGGGAGGCAGTGGAACAGTGGAACGGACAGACATAACTGTTTATGTGTGTTATTGTTAGGTGGCGTGACTGAGGTTTGATTACTGGACTTGCAGTCTCGTCTTTGTCCCAAGATCGGGAGAAATATTGTGTATGTGTGTACACGTGCGTGGAGGGAGGAGGATATATAGTGTGTTGTTTGGTCTTGAGTATCACTTTCTTTACATCACCTTCCACAAGAACCTGTTGCTGCACATTGTACCACACTCACACTATAATAGATAGATTGATCGAAGCAATTCATGTGTAGCCATGGCTTTATGTTTGGGGTCTTTGTCTTACTGGACAGTAAAGTCACAGTTGTCAGGCAAACTGCAAACACATTTGTGCCAAGATTTCTCTGACTTTGCTGAATTAATTCTGCTGTGAGCTTCTGGGGCTTGCTCCGCAGAAGATGGTTAGAGATGGTTTGTTTCTGCTGATGTGCAGCTTGTCTTAGGCATGTAGTGTTTAGTGAGGTGGTGAAAGGGCTAGTTTTAGCTGTTATAAGACCAGAGAATCTTCAGGTTAGGTTTGATGCAGAGTCTCCCACATGCCTCTCTGTCAAACAGGTCTCTCTTTTCTACTGTGTCATGGCTAGATGGATAGATGAATGACTTTATTGATCCTCGGTGGAAAACTAAGCTGTTGTAGCAGCCAGGTACATAAAAACAAACAAAAAAATATGATAGAATAATAATAAAATAAAATACAGAGATCGTACAAGTGAGACAAAGTGCACTGGACGTCCAGTACACGCTCAAAAAAGGTGAGGTGAGAAAATAGATAATGTGTCAGCTGGTGATGATGGTAATAATAATAGCTGCACGGTCTCTCCCATCTTAGCCAAGAAACACATAGACTACGTCAGAGTTGTCAGCTTCATTTGTCCCCTTTCCAAACAGACGCTCAGATGTATAGCTGGACCATATTCTTGATTTAGTGGAACAGCCCTAACTTGGATATTCATTGCTTTTTTTTTTTACAAATGCTCTTGTATGCTCTCTCTTTGATTATTTTTCAGCAACCCATTCACATATATTGTCAAAATGAACCAAAACCACCCGTCACCAATCACACATGCTGAAATACTACTGGCTGCACAAGAGATGATTTAGGTTTTCAATGGAGGTGAAAATTCATGTGATGGATTATTTTGTATGTATTACATTTTTACTTCATTTACATTTTATTTGTTCAAATTAATTAGCTGTAAATTCTGACTGAAGCTCCTCACTCCTAAGAGATGAGCTGCCTGAGGCATGAATATAACCACAGAGCAACATCTCATGTCACTCAGACACCTTATTATTCATACTGCTGTACATGACACACACACATACACACAAGAAAAACACCTCTTGCTCTTAGTGTGATTTTTGGCACTGGGTTAGCATAATTCATTCAGGACAGATAAAACAAAAATCAGCTGGAAACCTTTGGAAAAAAATCACCATGCACTCGCCCTGACAGGACTGACATAAAGGAGTGCAGAAGTTTTGCTCGCACATGATCCGCTCCACGCAGGGAACCTGTCTTTTGAAATGCACGCCCCTGTGCATGCCGGACTGTGGATATCCTGTGCACAGTTAGCGCTTTGACGCACGGGCAGCTGCTGCAGGAGTGCGTGCTCATAATCTCTGCAAAATTATTACTGTTGGGGGCTGGCGGGGGGTGGGGGTGGTGGTGGGTGGAGGAGGTTGCCTTCGGGGTGTCGGAGCGGGTCCCGTGAATCGGGGATGGCGCTGTGTACAGTGGGAGCGAGTTAGCAGCCAAAGTTTGCAGAGCGCAGGCAGGAAAGTTCGCCGGAGAGGCGACCCGTGATCCCAAGTTCCTCTGTCATCATTACCTACGGATTCCCGGTGCAATCATGCGGACTGCAGACCTCCGTGCCGTTTCGTGGGTGATTTGAGGGGATTTCTCTCTGTCTGTGGAGGATAACACTGAGCGGGTCGCTCCCCTCGCTGCACGCTGCCGTTTCAATGGACTGTCGTCTATCTTATCATCCAGTGAGTAACTTTGACTAATACTGATTGTGTGATTTCCTGAGCTGCAGATAAGTGCGGAGCGTGAGGCATGACCTAACTGTTGACGTTATGCCATGTAGCCGAAACTCGGGTGTTTAAAAAAACAATGAACTCCCCCCGTGACAAGGAACCGGCACCCTTATCTCGGAAACACCGACTCATGGCTGCAGCTCTGCCCGGCGAGGGCAGCCCATTGCCCGGTAACACCTCCAGGAGTGATCGGAATGGACTGGGGGGACTGGTGCACTGTTTCATATGTGGAAGCGGGGTTACGCCGGGGAAGGAGCTGAGGCTGCAAGTGACATACCAGAAAGACAGGGTCCCGTTTTTCCCCTTTCTACAGAACCAGGAGCCAGCTCCGGGTGCGTGCGAAGTGAGCCCGGACGGACACACGCTGGTGTGCGCCGTGTGCCACTGCTTCCTCACCGAGCAGTGGAACTCCTTCGAGCGGAGCAGGACGCCCATCGAGAAGCGCATGTACTGGCTGAAGCGGCCCTACCAGTGCGACTCCCGGCGGGTCCCGCAGGAGTGGAACATCTCCTACGACCTGGAGAGGAGGATCAGCGTCAGCAGCCAGACCTACGACGGGGGCGCGGAGTCCGATTTCTCGTCTTTTTCCGAGAACGACAACATGTCAGACCAGGAGATGGATCTGGTCGACAGAGTCGGCGCGGGCAAAGACAAGTGTCTGAGAGCAGCTGGCAAATCGCCAAGAGACAGTAGCAGGAAAAACAATGTCATCAGTGTTAAAAACAGCCCGGATTCACAGCGGGCGATCCGCTACCCGGTGGGTGTTTATGGGGCGCAGGGATCGCCAAAAGCCGAGAGTCTCCTGCCGGCGAGGCGCGGTGCTAAAATTATGAATAATGTCTGTCAATCATCAGAATCTCTGGCAAAGTCCCAGGAGAGATTCCCCCAGCGATGCTATGACAGCCCCCTCTCCGACACACCTGTGCAAGACAACGGGGTCATTATGCGCAACAGGCGCTGGCTGGAGGAGGGGAATGTGAGACACGCGGAGCCGCGTCAGGCTCAGCGCGGGGCCGACAGCAGCTGCGCCGCGTCCAGACATCCACCGCTGCTGCTCCGGGGAAGAGGCGAGGGTCACTCCGGCACTGCACTGTCATCTGTTGGCACCGCCACATGTAACACAGTGCCCAGGGAGAATAACTCTGACAACTCTGATGAGGATGAGATTAACATTACCAGTGATGATGACATGGAGAGGTATGACAGCAAAGCAGTGACCCAGCTCAGACCTGCCAGAGACCTTTCAGTCAGAAAGGGTGCCCAGTTGCAGCACACTGAAGAGTGTGTTTGCTTCATCTGTGGCACTGGGCTCAGGCATGATGGCCGCTTTAAAGTCAGTGTTCAGAAACAGGAGAGGGCACAGGGTGAGCCCTTCTTTCCCTTCCTGTGGCTTCACTCTCCTCCCCGGGGTGCAATGCCCATCAGTCCAACAGGTACAACTCTGGTCTGTGGCAGCTGCCACACCTCCCTCATGCAGCAGTGGCAGAGCTTCCAGGTGGCGGATGTGCCTGTCCTCCAGCGCCTGTATGTAGTCCCTCTCAACCAGGCCACCAGCTCTCTCCATCCTTCTCAGCTAACTCCCCATGAGGGGAAACCCCCAGAGTCCATGGAGTGCATAACTGAACCCAGGTCTTCCCACGAGGCCTGTTTCCTTTGTGGTCAGGAGTGTGGAGAGATGAGAGTGGCGTATGCACAGGCTGGCGTTGGCAAATCCCGTGGTGCAATGTATTTTCCCTTTATCAACATGTTGCCTTGCCCACCTAACGCCCAGGGGGTGAGGAATGGCCGTGTACACTGCTGCCCACAGTGCCATGTTATCCTGGAAGAGATATGGAGCGCATATCGGCTCAGCCTCAGTGAAGACCTCATCACCTCTGTCACCTCCTTCCTGGTCAGGTACCATGACGCCATGGCCATTGAGGGGCCTGGACCGGCCCACTCCCATACAGGTGTGGCCTCTCGGCCTGGCAGCTCTGTGTCGGTGTGCTACCTATGTGGGGCTGAGCTGCGTGCAGGTGGAGAGTACCAGCTACACGTCAACCCGCCTGGGCGTTGTGGGGAGAGGGAACCTTTCTTCCCCTTTCTCACCGTCCACCCTCCTGCTCCTCGTGCAAAGCCCGTTGACGCCACAGGCCTGGTGTCAGCATGTAATCTCTGCTACCATGACCTACACACGCAGTGGGCCCAACATGAGAGCAAGGGCCTGGGTCCCTCTACCCCTTCTACCTCTAGTTTATCCAGTGCCAACCCCCAGCCGCCCAGCTCGCCCTGGGCCCGCCAGTACAGCTGTGAGGCGTTTGTGTGTTTCTTCTGCAGGCAGGAGCATCGCAGGTTAGGCAGGCTGTGCGCTGTCACTGTGGCCAGGCTGCCCGTGTTCCTGTACGCACCCCGCAGCACGCGCACGCTCCTGGTGGATGACGGGAGGAGGCTGGTGATTGGCTCGTGCGTGGAATGTAAGGCCATGGTGCAGGTGGGACAGAGCATGCGGCAGGACAGGGATAGGCTGGGACATGGAGCCTCGGACGGGGAGAGGAAAGAACCAGAATCAGCCTCTCCACAGTCTAGACATAAGGTAAGACCAGACTGCCTGATGAGACCAAAGTCCTTCATCTCTTTTTTTCCTAGTTTCTTCAAATGTAACTAAATGCATTCATAAGCTCATTTAAAATGACAGTCTTGTGTCAGCTTTTAATCCTCCCTTTATTCCCACAGTGCAGTGCAGACTGTGGTTGCCCTGATATGACCTCTGAGTCACATAGCAAGGGATGATTCTGAGATTTCTCGTAGTGGAACTGCTGTGATAAAGAAACGCAGCTGGGTAATAATCGTGGTGCACGTGGTACTTTTTGTTCTTTTCACAATTTTTCTCTGCTTCGGTAAATTAATTGATATCCTTGGAACCGCTCACTCTGTGGTTCATTACTGCATTGTACTTTTTGCAGAGGAACAGATCCCAAACAATAATGTGTGTGTGTGTTTGTGTGTGTGTGTGTCTGGAAACTGAAAAGCTTAGTTGAAGGGAAAGGGGGTGCACAGCTGGGGTGAACAATGATGAGACAAACATTTTCATCAAAAACTTACTTATATAAACACCGGAGGAAAACTATGGGGATCTGAAGGCCAAGGCCAGCTTTGTGTTTGCCGGGTGCATGTGAGTGTGTGTGTGAGTGTGTTTATTTGAGCAAGCATGACTGAGTATGTCTCACCCAGTGCTCAACAGTTTGTTTTGGTTTGAGCATGTTGAGGGTCTAAAAGAGAATTTCCAAGGAAGTTTCTTTAAAGCTAGTCTGTGTTGTATTTCTTTTGATAATGAGAATAATCACAATATAACTGCACAAACAAATGCCTACATACATGCCTGCTGCTAATTAGTCCTATTTCATTTGACCTCATATCTTCCAGAAACCTCAGGTATATCATTCTGTTACCTATCCTTCAAGAAGTGTTGAATTTAAGTCTCTCTGTGTAGAATGATAAATTGGTCATAGGGGGATACTAAATTGGTCCTGTCTATCTTTTACATTGCTTGATTCCATTCGTTCTCAGGTTATATTTGAGTGGAAATACCCATGAAGGCTTAGGGCACAAAGATGGAGACTCAGTAAGAAAATATAAGCTCATACAGTCCTGTATTCCTATGACTCGCAGACAGACACTTGATCAAAAATACACTCCTTAATTAATCAAGAAAGCAGCAACATTTCTGCATATATTGTAATGTCAAAATCAATTGCTTTGTTCCACCGGTGCCTGTCACGCTGTTAGGTCCTTATGTTTAACCTAAATCTGAATAACCACTGCAGCAGGATCAATATAACAATCAGTATAATTAGTCATTGATAATTGATCCCTTTTAATGCCAGGAGACACTGATCTGCCCTAAACTGGGATATTGTGACTCTCTCCCCCGTCCTCACACTCAGTCAGTAATTCTGGCTCCATATCTGCCCATGTTTGGCTAATCTGGCAGTGATGTGTGTTTAAAGACTTTGCGCATTTCAGCATCTGTGTGGTGTGTCTCATCATTGTAATGGTTTCTATTCATATTCATGACAAAGTGCTGCATGTTAATGTTGTAATAAGTGATTCTGACGAGTGAAGATGCTTGTATAGGTGGTCCAGATGGGCTGGCTTAGGGAACAGTACATCTACACGCTTCCTCTGAAGAGAGATCAGTCTGTCATTGTTCACTTTCTTGCCTTTTTCTCTCTCCAGTGTTTGTTTTTTTCCACTCCTCTCTCAGCAAAACACATAAAATCCCTTTCCTGCTGTTAAAAGGTTGATAGCAGAGTCCCGCTTTTCCAGATGATCAATAGCAGAGGACTGAGATTTGAGGCTGTGATGCTATGCAGGCAAGCAGCGCAGGGCAAATGAGGATGGTGATGTGTTGATGAAGACCTGAGGAGCATTTAGACAGCCAGTTGGCTCTGTGAACAGCTCTCATGCAAACAGACACCGACTGTCCGCCCATGCAAGACACGTGAAGAACATCTGTGGATGCCATTCACACTCAGCAGCCTCAGTATGTTGCACACTCACACTAGCTGTCTGGAGTTGTCCACCTAATTTTCTCTCTGTCCCTTAAAGAAGCGTTTGGACCAACACTGTCGTGATTACTCTTATGACCCCCAAAGTGGAGTCTTTATTATTTGTCTGAGCGCTCGCACATGAGCCAGTCCTAGATGAGGTCATAATAATCACACAAGAGGGGATACTCCTGATATAGAGTTTAATTATGGGACCGGCTTTTCTGCCAGCCAAGGTTGAGGCAGCATGGAGGGGTGTCGGGGCAGGGATTCGGGTGATCGCTTTAGGCTGCGTGCGTTGCAGGTGGCACAGCTAGTTTTGGCCTGAGTGAGCCAATGACCTCATGGCTGAGAAAGTGCCAGTGTGCATTTCTGTGGGGAAAGGGAGGTGCAAAAGAGCCGCGGGGGGAACAGGTGCTTTGTCCTCTAGTGTCATGCTATATGCTTGAGCGGGTCTGTCATCGCTGGGGTTTGGGCTGTCAGGAGGGAGCACCCATCTGGTTCCCCTTAACACTGTGTGCGCCTGGTGGAGGGAGCTGTAAAAAGAAACACACGCTCACATACAGAATTCTGTTCTGTTCTAGTTTGTCGTTGTTGCACAGCAGTTTCCCCCAATGTCTAAGGAAAGAGCCCAAGAGCTGCAGCACGGATGGTTACAGTGATGAATTTATGTTTAACATTCAGAATTCAGAGACACAACCAAGACAGAGACGAAGACAAATTAAATCTTTGATTAAGGCTACAATGAGATCTCATTTTTTGGTTTTTATATGTTTTGCTGTGGTGTAAACACTGATGAATACTTACTCTGTGAAGTGTGACAGGGTGGATGATGCTGGGCTGTCTGTTTTTCCTGCTTGTAATATGCAAAAGGACAGCATAGTACTTGTTAAATGTAACTCACACACACACACACAGACAGAAGTGATAGGTGGTTCTTCTGTTCACTGTTCTGCTGCCATGTGTTTAATTAGTGTGTTGGACATGACCTCTGACAGGTGTCTAAGTACAGACGGCCATTCGGCGTCTGGGGAGGGGCTGCTGGTCAGCAGATCTTTCACTTGTACTGTCGGTAAAACAGATGTCCACTAATTGGTGGTCAATTCATTAAAGCCCGTTGCATGCATGTAGCTGCGCTGGTTTGAAGCTTATTTTAATCTTTCTTACTTCTGCATAATGAGATGGCAGCAGGATGGCATATGTAGAAGGGAGACTGCCATAATGCCTTTTCTCTTCTTCCTCTTCTTCAAGTAACATTTAAGCAACACAATAAGGGCCATATTTATTTACTAAACCCTCTGTGCCTAATTTCTATTTCTGACACATTGTGCTCTTAAAAGATGTGTGTCTGTCTGTGTGTGTTATTTATCAAAAATATGCAGTAACGCGAAAGTAGTTTGCCTCTCACTTAAGGCACACCATGTGCCTTAACGGTGAAGTGTGCCTCTTTTCCTCATGGATTTGCATGAAGCAGGGAGGCTTCCAAAGTTACAGTCATTTCAGGAAAAACTCTGCTGTAGCTCAGCGCTAAAACTCTGTATATGGGGAAAAGAAGGTCAATTTAGTAATCAAAACACTGACTTGAAAAATACCATCTTGATTGGACGAAGAAGAGAAAAGATTACAGCGATAAAGTACATATGGACATGTACGTCATGAGCTGAAAGGGAAGGGGAGACAAATTATGAAAGTCAATATAATTGAGGTCTTATTGAATGGTCAGTATAGTACTGTGAGACATCTAAAGATAAAATCCACATTTGTGCAGGTGGTAGTGAGGAGCTGTTTGCTTCAATAAAGCCATGTCTTCTGTGGCTCTGCGCTGATTCAGCAAGGACAAAAAGCAGCCTCTAGGAAAATGTTTCAAACCTGTTTATCAATAAATATTATATTTTTCTGTGGTAGAAGAAGTCCAAATGATTTTCTTAAAAGTTAATTGCAGATGTGGTTTCGTTTTTATACTTGCCAGCTGAGCACGGATTCCATCTCTCAGCTGTGCACCATGAACCTGGTTGTGTAATCATCTGCTACCTTTCTAAATCAGACACAAATTGTACAGGTTCAGTGTGCAAAGTGCGTAAAAGGTAGAGGTAGAGAGGTAAGTATTTAAAGATTAAATTTACCATGGTGATGGATAATTGTACTTTTATCACTTTTTAAAAACTCTGACTCAAAAAGAAGTGACTAATGGACAAAGACAAATAAGAACAGCAAGAACAAAAACACGGTGAAAAGGTGATGGAGCGCTCCAGTGCTTAGAGCCAAAGTAAACACATGATATCACAGTTTTCTGTTTCTTAAACTGATTAGACACCAGCGCTGCATAACTTTGTTGTTGTAAGGATAGGGACTGATTGCATACCTCTGATATAGATGCGTGTAATTGAAGCTTGCAGCTAAACCTCGCAGCCTCCTAACAGTCAACAGTGTGTCTTCTGCTTGTACAAGGACTAAAACAGCAAACAGATCAATCATCAGTTGAGCCTTGCAAAGTTAAATACGACGTAATTGTATGTATACACAAAACACACAAACATATTAAGCCCCTCTCACTCGTACACACTCATATTTATACGTGTGTGTACAGTGTGTGTGTATGTGTGTGTCTGTATCCATGCATGAATGTTTATCTTTGTATGGTGGTCCACTGAGTGACTGTTTCGAGTGGATGATTACTGTTGACCTGTTGGAAGAGCAGAGACAGGTTTCTTTGGCTGAGTCTAATCATTCAGGCGCTGTGTGTGTGTGTGTGTGTTTGCATTACGTGCGTGTGCCGTGGCTCATGTTCACTGTGTTGACATGCTGCTCTGCTTTGTGTGTGTGTGTGTGTGCATAGTATGTGCTTTTGTGTGTTCGGTGTGAAAGATCCGAACGTGCTCTCACTGCACAGCCCATATCCTGTAAAGGAGGTATTTGCTGTCGCGGGCGAAACATGCCGGCATCTTGACAGTGTCGCCAAGGAAGATTTATGGCGCAGTGAGGGCAAAATTAAACATCAAATCTGGATGTAAAGTTGCAGAGGGAGAGAAAGATTATCCCGAGTGAATTATTGGAAGATGAGGAAGAGAAGAGAGGAGTTGGGGGGCTGAGAGAAGGTGAGGGGGTTAATGGGATTTAAATTGCAGCCAGAGGAAAACAGAGGAAAAAGGAGCCCTGTTCTCATCAATTCATCATAGGAGGAAATATTACTGCATGCTGACCACAGAGCCTCTTTTACCCAGAAAGGGGATTCCATTAAAATTGTGTTTATTTGAGGCATGTGAGGTGTTGTAATGCGCGCCTGCGTGTATGTGTGTGTGCTTAGTCAAAGCCATTCATATTGCATGTGTCCGGTAAAGTTCCCGCAGTTGTGCTTCTCTCCTCTCTCCCAGCAGTGCAGCCTGACAGACATCCTCGCGTTTTACTCAGAATCCTTCGGCATTTGAGGGGCTTAATTTCAAAGCTGTTGGAGGTGGGCTTTGATTTAGCACTCGAAAGCTTTAATCACCCTCTTCCCCGCCAGCGTCCCTCAGTGCTGCATTCTTGTCCATATCTGAATGGAGAGATCTGATCCCGTGTGGAGCAGCAGATTAGACGGAGGTGTTTCATCCCACCGTTTCATTCTTTGTCTCTCCTTTTATGTCTCAGCCCTGGAAAGACCACTCTGAGGGACACCATAACACCCCATACCCATCCCATAGCTCTCTGCTGTACCTGGCCTGCGGTAGGCGGTGTGTCTCGGCTCAATTTTGAGCTGTCCACATCATGGCCTTCAACGTGTTAGAAAATCCTTTGATCTAGCTCCAGTTATCCTCTTTTTCACTGCTGGCATACAGCACATGTACCCCTGCATGCCCACTATGCACATGCGTCACGGATGCATTGCGAGAGCCTGATATAGGACTCCAAGATGGCGTCCTTTCATTCCAGTGAAAGTTGTTCATGCAGTGTGCCAAAAAGTTATCTCTGCTTCTGTGATGTGCTGCCTACTGCACATCAGGTTCCCTGAAACTGCCAGTCTTGCAGACTTTACATTGAGGTAATATCAAGCATGTGGAATAGCTTGTCTAGGCTCTGGAATAGTTTTACAAATATTAAACTGTGATGGTTTAAAAGATATCATAAAACAAAAAGTGCTGTTAGAGATTAGAGCCTTTTTAGCTGTATAACGGTGATCTGTATGTGTTTTTTTTTGGTTATGGTATCATGGTTGGTCACTTGGGCGAATTGGCAGCAAGGTTTACTCCCTGCGCTGTGTCCAGCTCTTTTAATGCATCCATGACACAGAGTTTATACAAAGTGGATGACGTGACAGCTCCCCAGAAGTGAAGCCAAAACATCTGGATCGCCCTCTGGTGACTGGCTGCAGTACAGGTAATAAGCCCAGCCCCCTCCATGTGAGCAGATGAAACATGGGCCAAACAAAATAATCAATAGACACGTCAAATAAAATTTTTCCAAAGATGGTTTTTATCATTTTAGGTCATTCTTTTCACATTGATGTTTGTTCAAGCATCTTTTTTCCTGATAAGTTTGATTAAGTAGGTATTTGAAGGGGGTGAAACATCACAATGGACACCTGTCAATTATAGTCACTGAACTACTCTGAAGATGTTAGAGAGAGATGTTTCTGCCACCTTGTGTTTCCACTTTTTTTTAATGCAGAGTCTGTTTGCGTAAGTTGTATGAAGACCAGTGGGCTAAATTTTCTCGTCTCGCTTGGCAAAGCCTCTTTCACTGTCTAGTTAGCTAGCTTCCCCTAATAGCTCAAGGTGGTCATTAATCAGCACAGACACACACCTTCAGTTTGTGGACATTTAGGCTGACATTGTTTATAGTTTTAGTCAGGTCATTTTTTAATGCAGTTAATTTCCTTCATGATTCTTTTAAAACTTCAGCTACACAGGAAGTTTAACATTTAGCAGTGGTTGGCTTTTTCAGGGTTTTGACTCTCAGAGAAATTGGTCATTTTGTTCTTTTTTCCACATTGCTGGGGTCTGCATTTTTATGTGTTTTCATTGATTCAATGCAAAAAATGCCAGGCAGACAGAGAGAGTGGTTTAAATACAATGGTAGGTGAGATTTTGTCACCGGAGTTATAACGCAACTGAGAAACTTTAAGAAATGGACTTTAAGGATAAGAGGTTGAATGTTTTGTCCTGTTGACAGGCCAAATGGATCAATGTATCATGCCAAACGGGATCATAACAGGCACGTTAATGCTAAAATTCTCTGGCAGACAACTGACGAGAGGAAGCGGTCGAGTGCCAGAGAGGAAAGGAGAGAGTGACTGAATCAAGCAGTGTCAGATGTTTCCTCACATCCTGCGCCGGTACAGAAAGGAATGCCATTGAGTACACAGAGTGAATGACGGCATAGCTCACCATGCTGTAAATGTGAGACAATGAGAGTGTGGCGCCGCTGCTTTTAGATTGATTTTCGTTTCTTTAAGGAAAGGGCGTTGATGTCATTTGGAGAGGTGGGGGGCGCTGAGAAGGAAGTTGGGGTCTCAGGGCTCGTCTGAGTCCGGACCGCCAAGCTAGTTTGTAGCTGACAGATGAAGGCATATTGACCTTTTAACCCTGCAGAGCAAGGCGGATAGGGGATATTGATATAGGCTCAGCACTCAGGGGTGGGGTCAGCAAAGGTCATATGTCATGTTGGAGGGAAGGGGCCTGTGAAGGATTTTGACACACCTGTTTAGCTGTTTGACTTGAGAAATTCCCACTTCAGTTTTATGCTTTATGCAGTCTAGCAACTTATTGAAGTGCCATTCAGTGCCTTTTCCTTTGTACTCGCAAGTTTATATATGTATTGGGCATTGGACTACACACTAGTGAGACAGCTTGTGTAGAGACCACACTCAACAGAAACACTTCAAATCAGCCTTTACTCACAGATTTAACATTGTCATGCTCATGATTGGGACTCCTTTTAAAAAAAAAAGCTGTCCTCTGTTTCACTTTCCATCTCTCCATGGCGCCTGATTCTTAACACTTTGGATAAAAACAAATGTGTGCTTTCACAAAGTATGACTGGCCAACGCAGCACCTTGCCAGATGGCGTTGCGTTGAGCCAGGTTAAACGTTTTGGCCGAATGTGTCTGCGCTGGCATTCCTTGGTCTCATTCAAATGGGGAGGCTGCGTTTTTTTTCACACAGTGCTACAGTTGGTCTGAACATGGCTTTGACTGCAGTTCATCACATTGTTACGACTTTATCTGGGTCAGTTTTGTATTTGATTGTATCTAAATGCGTTTGCAGTATTCTCCAAGGAGAGGAATGCAAACTTGACCTCCGTTACTCTCTTGTTCTTGTTTGCATTGGTTGTTTCTCATTGTTCATCTTCGTGTCAGATCTTAGTCCAACAACAAAATGCCACAGTGACATCTCTGTTGGCGCTGGAGGACAGCAGGTTTTCAAAGGCTGTCATTTTGCTTGCCTGAGGTTTAAACCCCTCCACACCCATGATACACCCAAACAGGTGTTTTCACTTATCTCTGTTGGTTACACCTCCTCTAAGGACTGTGTAGGCAAGTACAGATTGTGACAATGATTGACGTCTTCCAGAGTCTCCTGTCAGTTTTGTTGTACCTGTTAGGGCGGGACGACTGACACCTGTATGATCCCTATTAATGGAGGGAGCTTGGTGACCTCATCTACCTGAGAGGAGATCTAATCAGCCAAAAATAACTGAAAACACTTGTGAGAGTGTGCAGGGCCCTCTTAGCGAAAGTAGCAGCCCGAGCCTTTACATGACTGACCTCTGGCTCAGGGGGGTACAAAGTCAGTGGTTTATGTGTGGAAATACTTTTGAAAAAAAAACTTTTCCTAAATGTCAGTGAAACAAACTTTTGATTACTTATCATGAATTGTGCCTTGCAATCTTTCCTCCATTAGAATAAATGTCCAAATCCCCTTGAGTTAACCGGGGGAAAGGGGAACAGAGAGGGCAGTGTCTCTCAACCCTCTGAAACCATGGACGCCGCCGCCGTGAACTGTTTTCAGAAGTGTTTTCGTGGGTGCCCATTTGGCACCAAATAGTGTGTATGCGCTGGGCCAGGCGGGGGACGCAGTCAAGTAATCTATGTGTGAACCATTAAGCTGGGCTCCTGTGAGAACCAAGTCATGTGAGTGGCAGTACAGTGTTGGTGTGAGTCTGTGTGATGTGGCCTGTAGTCAAGGTCCTGAGTAATGTAAGTTAGTAGTAAGTAGCTGCTTCTCTTTCATTGTTTCACTTTACTTTGGCTCTTGTGAGAACTGGGCTCTGTGCCATGCTGGTATGGCATTGATGGAAATCACTCCTTATTCTCTTCTACCCATTCACCCTTTGTCCCTACACTTTACGTTATGGGTCCACCAAAGACAATTACAGTATGGAACCAGACCCAAAAATAGTAAATAACTACCTGCACAGTGAAGGAGGGTTCAGTGGGCTGTTCAGCATGGATGTAGTAATTTCACCCACATGTTCCTAAAGAGGTTTTTGGGGGGTTTTCTGCATGCCCTCATCTTTTTAAGTTATTATATCCAGAAACTCTAAACGTCGATTAACCAAACACACAGTGAAGTCTTAAATAGGTTTTGCATGAGAGACAAATTTAAAGGTCACTGCCCATATGCACATCAGAGGAACTGGCTTTAGGAGTAGGTATTGATACTGGTTGCATAAAAGTCATTGTGGAAATTATGAATTTTGTGTCTCCCAAGAGAAGTGTGGGAAATTTTGTTGTAATTTTTGTGCAGTTTTAGTTGGTTAAAGTCAGCGTCGTGTGTACATAAGAGGATGTTAAGATTCTTTTGCACTGGTTTAAGTATTCAGCAGTGGCATCACTGTGTGTGGGGACACAAGGGCTCAGATGAAAAAACATTTTTATAGTGTCTCCAGCGACTCCAGTGTAAATGACACATATGTTATCCATCAGGTTAGCTTTATGTCACCACACTGTCCCAGCTTCCTAAAAGATAATTAAAAGAGCCTCTGTCTATGTCACTTTGCAGAAAAAGTTTTTTTTATAACTGTGCTGGATGAAACTTTTCTTTTTTAACCTAAGAAAACTCTGTCGTAGTAGTTTTTTAGGGAAGATATGACATGATATTTTTGCAGCTGGTCCACTTGCTTACACCTATACTGTACATCTGTTGTTATAAATTCTTCTGTGTTGCCACACTGAAGCCTGGCATGGCGTGGCAAGAGGCCAATGGGGAAAAGCGGTGATGCTGTAAAGGCCGCTGTGTTGTGCTTCCCTGGAGTCTGGGTTTTACAGTAGTAAACCTGCTTCGACTGTGGTAATTATAGAGGACAGAGTAATGTAACTATAGCTCAGCTTTCCCTGCCAGCTGCCCTCTGGCCATAACGCACATTCACCCACAATCGTGTTTAAATGCATACATTCGCAGACTTGCACTTGCATTCACAGTCACACACACATGCAATGCATAATCTTTGATCATCATTTACATACAGAACAGCTGCAAGCGTGTGTGAATGTGTGGGTGTGTGTGCACACGTGTGTCTGCCAGGTGGTTGGGAGCACTGGCAGGTGTTTGCTCTCTTGCTGGCAAATGCAGCTGGATTGTGGCACAGCTGTGTGTGTGTGTGCGTGTGTGCGCAATGTGCGTGTGTGTGTGCGTGCATGTGTGCGCATAGTTCTGCACCTGGACACAGCTGGAGTGTGTGGCAGCACAGTAGCTAATACCGACCCATTTCCCTGCCAGACAGTTAACATGTAACTCATGCTCTCAGCTGACTGGATAGTATTCATTACTATTAAGTGCTAGTCATTAGTCTTGCTCTTTTAGACCTCCCAAGTGTCGCTGAAGGTCTGTGTGAATGTGATTCTTCGTTCTTTGGCTCTCCCTCTTCATTTCCCACTTTGTTTCACTTTGCTCTCGCCTCCTCCACCTCCTTGCCCTCCCCCGTGTTCGCCCTCTGCTCCGCTGATACTTGGTGAAGAGAGGGAAGTCTCACTCTCGCCCTGCTGTCAAGACAACTGGAGATGTCAGCTGGAGTCAAAATAGCCCCCTGTAGTGGCCTAAATATACTACACACCCCCTTGCCCTGGACTCGGCACATAGACAACCACCGGCTCTGACTAACCAGCCGCTAGACAGCTTCACCCTCTTTCTGTCAGCCAACCAGAGGAGAGATAATGATTAGCATTACTGGTGATCTTCGGGGAGCTTATTTTGGCTGAAGAAGACATTCCTTCCTTAAATGACTCCCTCCTCCCATCAGCATCCCCAAGTCCTGACCTCCCCTCCCTCCCCAACCACCCCGCGCCCCCACACATGCTGTCCAGCCACCTGGTCTCTCACATACTGAGCTTGTCCTGCCAGCTCCAGGACAGCTGGGGAGAAGGAGATGGAGACAGAGATGGAGTTTTGGGCTGTGATACCTCTGGAAGAATGCAGTTCAGACTATACAGTAGCGCTGACACATGTAGTGTTATGTGGTCTCTACACTGTGTGCTAAAAGTGGATCTTCATGTCTGGTGACAGCTTGACATACACTAATTTCTGTCATATACTTTGAACTGGACTGTCTGCTTGAAAAAACTTGTCGCAGTTATCTCTATGTGCATGCTCTGTTTAAGTTTCCATAGTAATCCGAAGCATCATGCAAACAAAGAAAGGTTACTCAGAGGGACCTAAATGTTGGCCAGGTGGTGTGGACTTCAATAGAGATGTTCTCATTGGGCACGTCATGAGTGGACACACACACGCACATGCACATGAACACACCCGCAGACATGGTGAGGAGTTACAGGGACTTTGTGAATAGTTTCCATGGGTGAGAGTCTCCCACGCTGACATGACCATCCTATGAGTCAGAAATAAACCGATACAGTTTCTCCATCTGTGTGACAGATAGATACCACAGATACTTCCCAAAGGCCTGTCATTATTTATTTGTTACTTTTTACCCGCTATCCCTTTCAAGTATGCCATTCCTGGTGTTGAAATGTTATTAATATAGATTTCATGTGGCTGTTTACCACTGCTGGTTATGTCTACGACTTACTGAAAGCACGCCTAACTTGATCCAATGCTATGGGCCCAGCAGTATGCTAACACATGACCTGCCAGCTTGGTCAGTGGCATCTCCCGCATGGTCAAAAGCTGTGTGCAATGTGAACCAACGCACTAGTCACGGTTAATGTGCACAGCGCAGACCTCAAGGCCACAGTGAAGCAGCCGGAGCGGTAAGCCACCAGAGTAGATTTAACCTGTTGCAAATGAACACCTTGGGGTACTGCCCCACAGCCGCCAACTGTACATGACAATAACATGGTGCATCAAAAGCTAATAGAAGATCCTTTAGCGTGAAAATTACAGAGGGAAGAATGAAATGTTAAAGTCTAGTGTTTTCTCCTGAAAAAGAGCCCCCGTAAAATGCTTTAGTTGTTATGAAAGCCCACAGAGGCTGAGAGGTTCTAGATGTTTTTATGTTCTTCTCTTCTATGGGGGGCTATAAAAATAGCACTTGGCTCGAGTTAGGTGTCAGAGGTCTTCTCTCCCTTTTCTCCCCCCTCTTTCTTCTTCTCCCAGCTCTATCTACTGTCCATCTCTCACCTTCTCTCCTGTCCCCCCATCACCTCAGTCATTTTTTTCTTTCTTTCTTTCTTTCTTTCTTTCTTTCTTTCTTTCTTTCTTTCTTTCTTTCTTTCTTTCTTTCTTTCTTTCTTTCTTTCTTTCTTTCTTTCTTTCTTTCTTTCTTTCTTTCTTTCTTTCTTTCTTTCTTTCTTTCTTTCTTTCTTTCTTTCTTTCTGCCTCACTTTTCCACTTTTCTCCTCTCTCTCTCTCTCTCTGACTCTCTCTCTCTCTCTCTCTCCCCCTCCTCTTCATCTCTCCCTGTGGTATTAGGGTATTAGTGGGGCCACATGTTGCTGGCCTCTCCTGGTGGTGTGAGCCCCATGGCAGGCCCTGGCTCCAGGCTGACGCGTAGCTCGGTGTGTGTGTGTGTGGACGAGAGAGAGAGGCTATAATGTGTGCCTGCATGCCTAAGAGTGAGCGTGTGTGTGTGTGTGTGTGAGGCCACTAACACAGTAACCTGATAGTGGTGCGGCTGAGCAGTACAGAGCGGAGCAGTGCTGTGATTTATCCCGCGGGCCCAGCAGATGGCTGCAACAGGAGTTTGTTTAAGTTTGCTTCAGAGCCGGGCAAGGAGCCAGGAGCATAGAGAGGGCCTGCCAGAAAAATGTTCACTGACTCTGGATGCCTAACCACACTACTCCCCCTCTCTTCTCCCTTCTGCCTCCCCCTAACCCCTCACAGCCCCCTCAGTCCAACACACACTCACACAGATACACATGCTCTTGCAGACTTTCTGTCGCTACTCTCCTTTTACCCCTCTCTAATTTCTTTCTTTCCTCCCATCTGCTTCACACACATGCTTACATACATATGCGCACTCACACGCATGTATACACACACACACACACACACACACACACACACACACACACACACACACACAGATTAGTTTGTGCATGCTTCTCTGTTTTGTTGGCAACATCTCTGGTGCAGACATGATCTCACACCTGAGGAGGGGGCATGAAAGACGAGGTGTCCATTCTGGTGGGGGTCCTCTGAGCACAACCATATGAGCATGGCTTTTGCCTTTCACACTGGAAAAGAGAAGGATCTGCACAGTGTAAACACGCGCAGAGGGAAGCACGTGCACAGCTTTGCAAACGTGCACACAAAGCAGATGATTTATAAAATCGAGCCCAGTCGGGTTTTGATGTCCGTGCGTCGCCTTTTTCCTCTCTTGTTCGGATTCATGCTCTTGCTCTCTTCTTGTGAAGGCGATGACACGTCCTGTCACATCGCCGCAGGTCAGCAAGGGCGATAACTCCTGACCTCGCTCTCCACACATCAGCCTTTGCTTTCCCTACCCTGGTCTTTTCCTATTCTCCACATATTACTTCTTCTAGACAAAGAGCTCGGCAACAAATATTCAAGATCATTATGTCTAAATCAGACGAAGCAGACAGCCAGACTCAGTGAAGTGAATGGGTGTTTTCTTGAGACTAAGCTAGTGTGCACAGTTGGGGAAAGAATTGTAAATATATTGTCTGGTGCAGTATTTTGACAAGCTGCTTAAACTTAGAATCAACAATTTTATGTAGTTTTTTCAGAGTTTCAGATTCAGTTCTCTGTTTTTTTTATATATATTGTTTATATACAGTATTTTCTACATATATAGTACATAGTCTATGTAATATCCTCATCTCATACAACAACAAATGTTAAATCCTATGTTTGTGTTTATTGTATCCATTTCTAATTTAAACAATCTCTCTTCTGTCTTATATGTATTTTGGTATGATTGCATTAGATTTATAATTTAGTATTTTCAGGAATAAAATCTATTATCCTATCCTATCTATTATCTGAGTCTACAGGGGCAAAGTCTATAAAAGATAAGTCATGTGAGGCTGGATGACCATACGAATATCCGAGCCAGCCTGTTCCCAGATCTCTGTATTTTATTCATTTAGGTTTCTTAAAGGTTACTGCTTGCTGTGACAAACTATGGCCAGGGATAAAAGGGATAAAAGGGTTTGTCTGTGTGCTGTGTGCTGTGTGTGCGTAAGTATAGATGCGTATGTGCATGTTTTATATCATGAAATAGTTCTGTGTGTTTGTCTTTTTGGGACTGTATGTATGGGTCACAGCATGACTAATTCCTCATCTCTCTCAATATTATTGTGAACCTCAACAAAAACAAACACATCCACACACACACATTCCTTATTCTCTTCCATGTGCCTCTTAATTGATAAGAAAAAGCCTTTTCATTTCATGTTATTTATATCCTCTTACTCATCTTGTGGACCTGTTGATTTAGCTCTTTTCTACTCTCCAGTTGAGGTCTCACTGGTGTGTTTAGTTGATCACTTGCTCAGTGTTTCCATACATACGCTATGGAGGTAGAGGACATCATTATGTTGTGTGTGTGTGTGTGTGTGTGTGTATATGTATGAGTAATGTGTGTATGTATGTATGACTAATTGTGAAGGCTTTAAGGGCCATTGTGCTTTGGCACAGATCCCCATTTCCTCTAAAGCAACATCAGTCATTCCTCCTGCCTGTTGTGCCTTCAGGTCAGAGACACACAGCTGAATGTTATCTGTGTTGTGTAAGCCTGTAAGAGTTTGGTAAGGACAAGAGTGGCTTGTTTGAGCTCCTGGAGGAATCAGCTGCCGACAGGACATTAATCAGATTTCTTTCTTTATGGTTTTCATACTTTTACATGTTTTCATGGACAGATATGTAGACATACTAACCCTTTAGCTATGAGTGAGGACAATTAATCATATTAATCGTGTTAATACAGCAGTCCATGTGGTTGTCAGTGTAGGTTATATCCAAATGCAAGGAAATCCTTTGATATTTGGAACATATAACAGTAGAGTCACACCAGAAAAGGTATCATTTTATTATAGCTCAAAGGTATTGAGGTATCATTGCAGTTTCCAGCTTTTAGAAATGTCAAGAAATGACTATCAGGTGTGTGTGAGCTGATAGCTCATTTACACTAATTAGGTAATCCGAGCCAATCAAGTACTTTTCTTAGTATATCTTATAATAGTAAATTAGATTTGACATTTGTCTCCAGGATGTAAAATATAATGATGCTACATGTTCGTAGCTGACAGCATCAACAAATGTTTATTTTAATCAGCAACATAATACCCATCTCATGCCAACTGTAAGACTGTCTGTTTAATTGCCAAGAAAAACAATAGCTTTAGCTTTTTCTTCTCTCTGAAAAAGCTTTCACTGACTTTAAATCAACACAACAACTATAGTATCACACTATGTGCTGATTCCAACAGGGGCTAGCTCACTTCGTTAATTGAAAGGGTTGCCACAATCAACACTTATTATTCCTGTGATGTTTGGGGAGACCTTTCCGCGTGACATCCCCTCGCTGCTACTGCACGCGTGTCTTTTAGAAAACCACTTTGAATGCAGACAAGCGACACATCAAACAGAGAGGACAAAAAGAGGAGACAGGCAAAGAAGAGAGAATTCTTTATTAGGCTTCATATCCGCCTGAAGCACCGCTCCCTGATACCCTCGGAGGACAGGAAATGAGTGGGTCACAGGTCAGGTAGCTTAGCAGCACACTAATGAATATTTATTTACACTCAGTTGACACAAATGTGCTCCTGCCAGACTTATTACCTTAAGTGTGCTTGTGTCTGCTCATTACCTTCACATGCTGCTGTGTATACTGTAGTATATGGCCAGACATTAAAACTGGGACTATAGCCAGGATATTAGAAATACTGAAGGCACAAGTTCCCCCCCAAGCACCTTTGATTACTGTTGCTAAAATATCTCATTTAGTTGGATTTTTCTGACTTTATTTATTCAGTTAAGTTTTTGATTATACTGCCTTCAAATTGTATTTCCCGACACGAAGGTCTAAAAGGCATTTCAAAGCCATCGCCACACTGCAAGTAATTAAATATGTCTTTATTTATTTTAAGATTATTTTTTGCTTAAAACCGGTCTAATTTCAAAGTCTGAAAATACTTGAGTCATCTCTTAGAAATTCCAACGTGTGTGTTTTTAATTGTTGAACATAAACTCCCTGCAGGTTATTGAACACACAAATGAATAAATAAGATACAGTTGACACAACCTCAGCGTCCTCTGCTGTAATCATTATGGCACTGATATAAAATACGCATTCTCATTGAATTCTCATAGAACAGGTTGAAAAATGGACCCTCCAGTGTCCAACTGTATGAATTTACAATGAATTTACAGTGAAACCACACTCTAATACATACGTACTTGTAAACCGTACAAACTGTACTGTGAAATGAATCCAGCTGAACTCCAAACTGTGATTGTTATTCCAGCCTGATATTGTATCCCTTTATAAGCCTATTACTTTGTGCTGTTGTTAAATTTCATGACTAGATCTGTAAGATTCATCAGCAACCGCAGCAGTCTTTTACCATACATATTTTTAAACTAAAATGACCCTGTGTCATCTTTGATCTCCAATTCAATGTGGATCAATGAATGCATGGCAACGATGGGCAAAAACATGTGTTTCTGTGTGGATTCATAAGATCTTATTTCGCATGTCGTCACTGTCCTGTGACTATTCGTGATAATACTGCGCTCAGGCCAGATGGGGCTTTTGTAAGCATGTTATCGTCCACCTGTTGGTTTGCCCGAGGAGGGTGGTAAGCGCAGCAATTTCTACAAACCAGAGCCTCAGACAGACTGACGCTGGTGGAGGATTGATCAGACGCTGTTTGACTTCCACTCAATGTGGAACATGTGTCCTCAGTTTTGGACTGACGGCGGGCTTTGGACGGGCTCCCGCACCGTGCAGCTCCACAGGTGTTGTTCAGGGGTCTTGTGTATGAGCTTGTGATTGTGTGAGAAAGACAGAGCAGTAAAGCTCGTTTGTGGACACACATGTGAGAGCCTTTTGAGCGATGGACCATCCTGAGTTTGAGTCTCCGTCAGAGTAGATCAAAGCCCATCTTTCTCTGTTGTTTTGCTGCATTTGGCTGAGTCAGAGTACATGAAGTCCGGGCTGCTTTTATGGAGTGTTGCTGAGCTGGTCAGTGGCCTGAGCCTGCATGCATGGCTGTGGTCCTGCTGGATCTCTGTGATAGGCTGTTAAAGCTCACTGACAGACCCGCTTTACAAGCTGCTATACATCAACCCGTAGACCTGCTGCAACCGTGGGAACACAGTCACATCTGTGTTTGAGTGTGTGTGTGTGTGTGTGTGTGTGTGTGTGTGTGTGACAGAGTCAGTGAGAAGCGGGGGTCGGTGTGGAGCAGAAACAGGGCCTGCCACTGAATGAAAAGACCTGCTGACCCTGTGACCTCGGGCTTGCTGTGACGAGGCCATCTCAAATTACACCTAGCCAAATGTTCCCTGTCTGCTGGCATCGAAACAGAAAGGTCTTACCTCTGCAACAGAAACCTTTTCTAACCCGCTGATGGATGATGGTCTTCTGTCCAACCTTATATCCACGCTAACAAATGGACAAACATACTCTCATGTGAACGCAGAGTGCAGGGCTGAGGATCAAAGACTAACTCATGATATAGTGACAATATCAAGAAATACCTTAAATTGGTAAAATGATGCTTGCAAAATCATACATTTATCATACTGTATTAATTTACTGCTTTGATTTGATTGATACTACTACTTTATAGAGATTTATAGGAAGCAAATATGATACAGTGTACACCAGCTCTGAATAGAGCCAATGGTAGAAGCCAAATGTCTGCAGTAAAGGCAGGAAACACCTTAACTCGTACCATAATTTATTGCACTATTGATTGTCTCAGGACTAATGCAGTCCCCCAGCCAGAAAATGTGGAGTTCACTTGTTTTTTAGTTTCTTACAAAGCCATGGGACCCAAGTGGCCCAGCCAAATGAGAAATACAGTAAATTTTCTGCAAAGATCAGTGCTGCAAAAGCTGACAAATGTTTGTGGTGGCTGTAGCTTTGGTGGAAGACACTGAATTCCCAAATTGTTTCCCAGATGTAAGTTACTTTGGATAAAAGCTCCCATTAAGTTAATTTAAGGTTTTCAAAAAATGTGGCATTCATCCTGATTTTTTGACATTACCCATTACCCACGAAGACACTGACTGACTGTGTGTGTCAATCTAGTGTGTGTGAATTGGAGATGTGGGTGAGAGCGGGCCGCTATGCATGTGGAGGAGTTCCCCTGTCTGTGTGTGTGTGTGTGAGAGAGTGTTGCAGCGCGTGGCTCAACCTTGAGGTAAATATTTGAGGACTGCAGGCACCATTAGGAGAGGGTCTGTCTTTGATGGGCTGATTTTGTGTGAGGCCAAGGATGACGTCAGTTTTACCTCACAGGATCATAGCGACACACCTCAGGATGATAGAGTGTGTGTGTGTGTGTGTGTGTGTGTGCACACGCGTGCATGCCCAATGCATTGAGTGCTGTTAATGTGCCCATAATAACAACATCTTTTTCTCACATTCAGAGCGGAATTAAATAAACTATTGATCTTGTGAGTGTGACGGTTTGTTTGTGTGTGTGTCTGTGTTTACTAGAAGTTAAATTACCCGGCACTTTGCATGCGACATCCTCTTAGTCGCATTTCCTCCACTGCCTCTTGTGGCACCTGGGCTCTGCTCTGCGACGGCCGCATGTTTCAAAAACACTAGTATCATTAGAAAGTTGTTTTAGTGAGGCACAGTGATTCCAGTTACTTTTGGATTTCTCGCTCTCAACAGTTTTATTGGACAATAAAACAGGTTTGAGTGCCAGACAATGTTTGGACTAGCTCGACAATGACTTTCTTTTTGTACCCAGTAAGCAACTGGCAGGAGCCCGTGTAAACAGAACCTCAACCAAAGATGCCAAGAGTCCTCGTTCTCACTCTTGATCTCTCTATCTTTCTTAGTTTCTCCCTCCTTCATTCTCATTCTCAACTCTTAATCTTCCTCCTCCTCCGCATTCTTCACCTCCTCTGTCTCCCTCTCAGTGCAGAGCGAGCCAATCTTTTCTGGCGCCGATGCCACTTCTTTATTTTCCCCTCTGGAGGAGCCGGATTTATTGGTCCAATGATTATTTTTACAACTAATTTTAGTTTTTCTTACATGTATTATCTCTTAACATTAGCAGAGTGGCATTTTTCATGTTCAGCGGTAAAAGATAGTCAGCGGCGTGAACTGTACAGCAGGCGAATGGTCTACCAAGTGTGTTTGTTTGTGTGTGTATGTGCACTTGAATTTGTGTGGGTGTGTGCATGTTAGTGCACAATCCAAGCACAGATGTTCTCAAAGGCTCCAGTTTTTTAGGCAGTAGTTCTCCCTCTCCCCTTGCAGAAAAAGGGAAGTGTCTAATAAAAGGCGGGTGTATGAGACGGAGTGAGTCATGCACGCACAGAAAGAGAGAGAAGGAGTCTGCCTCCCTCGATCTCGATCCCTCGATTGTGTGTGTGTGTGTGTGTGAGAGAGAGAGAGAGAGGGAAATGTTGAGCGAGTGAGTGCGAGAGCGAGGCAGGAAGCAGAGAGGGAGGCTGTGCCAAGCTGGAGCTGAATTCCTGCCAAGAGTCTACTTGTTTGCTCGTCTGGCTGGAGCCAGAGGCTGACCTTATTAGCTAGGAGGGCAGCCGTCTTATTAAAACACATCTGGCGCTCAGGGAGCCCAAATAGTCCTCATATTGTCTTCCTGCTTGCTCCTGACCTTGCGTTACCTAGCAGGAATGCTGACAAGGGCTTCACGCATCTGTTGAGAGTTTCACCAGGGTCTTTCTCCCCCCCACCCCCCTTTCCACCCTTGCTGTCTTTGCTGGCGCCTGCACGGTAGCTCTGTGGGACCTGTTTTTCTTCCTCCCTCCCTTTTTCCTTTTCCCTCCCACCTTTTCCACACACCACCTACCCCTCAACACCACCACCACCACCACCACTCTTCACTCTTCGTAGCGTCCCAGTACCCCCCATGGAGAGGCTTTTTTTTTTCTCCCTGCCAGGTTGTTGTGTCGATACAATTATTCCTGTGTGTATTTGTTTTATGAGGGACTGTAACCTGGTCCTGTTTAAAAAGCTCTTTGCTGGTTATTTTAAAGTGTGAATGGTGCTGCGTCCAGGGGCCGCTAGCTAGTCTTTATTGTCTGTTTGGAGAGGGGGCCGTTTTTTATGTTTTGTACAGTTTCTTACAAGAGGGGAGCTCTAGGCAGAGACATAGGCTCGCTTTTACTGTACAGGAACCGACAGGCTCCACAATGGATATACTTCAAGCTTTTGGTCTGTGTGTGTTTGCTGCGTTGAATTTGTACACAATCCATTAAAAAAAGAGAGAGATTGTGGGCCCACTCCTCCAGCAAAAAAAAAGAAAAAGAAAAAAAAGAATGAATGCTTTTGTTCAGATGTTAATTGTGAGAGCGCTGTCTTGCTGATCCTTGCAGCAAAGGTCTAGGTGGACCGCTGCTCGCTGGCATGGAAAGAACACTATCATTAACAGACTTAACACCTGTAAGTACCTGTAAGCTGCTGCAGATGAAAGTCCTCTTTACACACCGCTGTCACAGTCGCTGATTTTTCTCTCCTGCACCTGCAATTGTTTACCCCCTTCTCCTGTATGATTTCACTTTCACTTCTCCCATTGGCAGAATTGTTGGTCCAGTGGCCAGACTTTGCAGCAGGCTCAATTTGTGTCTTTGCTGTGCTGGTAACTGTTCCTGCCAGTGCCCTTTGACTCCTCTGCATCCTCTGGTTTCAGCGTGGCTTTGCACTTCAACTCTAACCCCAGATGCCCTCCTGACCCTGGCCCCTTAAACACACATCAGATCCCCCAAAAGCCCACCAGGCCACCACTCATTACAACTCCCCAATAGCTGCACATATTCTCACCAGTCCTTTTCTCCTCTCCTCTCCTCAGAGGGGAGAGGTGGGAAGGGAAAGATGGATGTGAATGAAAGAGACAAGGAGGTGAGGGTCAGCGTGTTGACGTTTCTTTTGTGGTGAGTGGCGGTTGTGAAATTTTGGGAAATTACAATGCCTTTAAATAGATGAATATGAGCGATATTAGTTTCCATGAGGAAACGATGTGTGTTTACAGTGACAGAATCGCAGCCTATATAAGCTGTGCTGAACATCTGTTGGCTGATGGAGTCTGGACTCACTCATCTCACTCATAACATCATTCATTCCCTTCCCCTCTCTCTTCTCTCACTGTCCTCTGGCTACACTGGACATGCTTTCTTTTTCATCTGCCTGGCGTGTGTGATACAGCTTTTGTGAGGATCTGCACAGTCTCCACACCCATCAGCCCTGTGCATGTCTTCACTTTTCTCAGGCTGACTCTCTCTTTCCCAGTCTAACACCACAGCTAGTGATGTGTCATTTGCAAGCGTACGTATGTTCCCTCCGGTGATTCAGATCTAATAGTCTGTCTTTATCTTCTCTGCCTTTTCTTTTGCTCCACCAAGTGTCACTATGACTCACTTTTTTGCTGTGTGCATGTGTGTGTTTCTGTCTGATCTCTGATGCAGAACAGAGCACCGCTGGGGATCTGCGTTTAGTTTACACACATTCATCCTTACACCATCACACACACACGCATGCCTGCTCTCCGAACTCAATTCTCTCATGATCTGCAAAAGCTCTGTCATCAACCGGATGCTCTGCTCTGATTGGCTGCCAGCACATTTTGTGTTACAAACATCACTGCTGAAAACTGCATCGCAGCGAGGAATTCATTCTAGCCTGGGGTTGACAGACACACACACACACACACACACACACACACAGAGGCGAACATGACCCATGACAACAAGAAAGGGGAGAGCGACACACACTGACACAGGGCACACAGGATAGAACAGCACTGTATATGTCACTATTGAGTTTAGCTGGTAAAGTGTTTAGAGCTCTTGAGCAAGTCTGACCACCAACTCTTTCATCTCCCTATTTAACACTCACACACACTCTCACAGCCCGAGGCCTCTGGTAAAAGCTTTATTTTATTTGCTCCTGGGCTGTTAGTGAACTTTATTAGCCAAATCTTTTTACACTCATTTCAGCTGCTGTTTGTTCTGTGCACGTGTATGGCAGCACATAGTCTTAACCGTGAACACTAGAATGAAAGAAGTGCGAGAGAGAGACCGGACAGACCCTGCATCCTCTGGGGAGATTCCTTACATTCCTCTACTTCCCTGCCCACTACAAAGAGACCCATTCCCCAAGGCTGATCACAGCAGCTCACTGCTGCCTTTTACACACACACACACACACACACACAAAGCAATCCTTCTTCTACAGCATGCTTAACGCTTTTTCAGATGACACTGTTACAGCCTAAAGATCCAATTACCAAAACTGAAACAGCTAATCTAAACAAGCAAAGTAAGACAGATCGATGCCCTCTTTACTGTAGAGAGCAGTGAGCACGTGTTGTGGGATGCATGTGTCTCTCTAATGGGGTGGGTTGTAAAGTGGGGGTCTTCCTCCCTCCATTGATAGAATAAATAACACAGCTTCCTCCCTCTGCTCTCGGACTCTTCCTGTTGCTCTTGCCCCCCCCCGATTAGAGGGTGGAAAAGACCCTGTGTTGCTAAAACATTTAGAGGGAAAGTGTAAAAAAAACCCAAAAGAAATGACAAGAGTAAAAAAAAAAAAAAAGTAGTAGAAGTCATTATAAAGAATATAGACATTATTGCTCAGTCCCATGTGTTTATTATTTAACCATCTCTATTGTCTATATGTCAAATGCGTTTTATAAGCATAGTCCAGCAGGCCATGGTGGTGTTTGTGTTAATTGCAAACTGATTATACCTGAATGGCTTTACAGGACGCTTCTGTCTGTGTGTGTTTGTGTCTGTGTGGTGGCCAGGTCCTCAGCATGGGAACAGCTGTTCAGAGCAGCACTGGCCACACACACATGGGTCTGATTAGCACTTGGTGACTCCCTCCCTCCCTCCTGCTCTCCCTACTCACCTCCCTCCCTTTTCAGTGGGGGCCGCGGCATGCTGGCGGCACCAATAATTTTAATGCCTAGTCTGAGTCTGCCAGGAGCACAGGCATGCGTGTGCACAGCCACACACACACACACAGACAAACACACACATACACAGCCGCAGAGTCCTGCCAAGAGAGGGAGCACAAAGCTCTCATGCTTTGATCTGCTCTTTTCCTTTTTCCTCCCCCTCCCTCTCTCTTCTCTCTCTCTCTGTTTACCCCTGACCTTCTCTCTCTCCCCCCTCCTCTTCCTCTCTCCTGCTCCACCACAGATGTTCTACCTTAACAAGTTCAGAGTTGGCGTGTGGGGGTCTTCATGTCCTGTACTGGTGTACACTAATCCCCTTGTAAATGTTATATATTGCTCTTGCCTCTTTTTTTCCCCCCTCCCTCTCAGTGCTTGTCTTTCTTTTGGCAGATCCCTCCATCGGTCATTCTGTCCCTTTGTCTTAATGGAACAATTTAATGACTTCATTGGTTTAACAGCAATTAGGCTATAGCGGCAGACAAAATTAAAATTTTATATTCATCCATCCATATATCGATCCATATATTTACCTTTCTTCTTTTCAGAGCTAACATTTCTCTCTGTCCTCTCTGATACTGCAGTCCAGGAGGAAATGTCTTTCTGAGGCAGATTCCACATGGAACAGATAACGGAGGAGTGGGTGTAATAACTCACAGAGGGAGATAAGTGTGTGAGAGTCAGAGAGGGGGACTATTAGCGGGGAGAGGGAAAGGCTGTGAGAAAGGTTGAGGACTAAAATCAGAGGAAGAGGTGGGCCAAGAGGATGAGGAGGTGGGAGAGCATGGTGGATGATCGGGAGGGAGTGAGCACACAAAATACAGCGCGAGGGACAAAAAAGATCACATGCGAAGGAGAGCAAATGGGAGAGAGAAGAAAGTGCCCACCATGACTCATCGGTCTGGCTCCACTTACTGCATCGTCCCAGTTTGTGTGTGTGTGAGGACAGAAATAGTTTGTGTGCCCTGTGTGTATTGATTGAACAAAAGCAAGACCTTGACATTAAACTTTAATCAGAGTAGAGTGAGCATCAAGTACTCTAGTTGGATTGAATGCTACTGTAAGGGTAAATACATAATGTGTATGTATACAGTTGTTTATGTCTCCATTCAGATCAAATTTCTGCAGTAAAAGGCGATAAAATATACATAGACATCGAGTTTATGACTATAAAGACAGATATCAATGTGTATTAATGTAAAATGACTGCACAGTAAATTGTAATTAATTGTGGAGCAAATGTGACATCAGTCTTTGTCCCCAGTGCTTGGCTTTTGGCAAGCTGTTATTCATTTTGATGCTAGTTTCTTCTTTCTGTGTCTGTCAGTTTCTCCATCTGTGTCTCTTTCCCCGTCGCTGTGCTGTACGCAGTGCTTATTGTCAGGAAGTGCCGTGCGACAGACAGATATCCAGTTAGGGAATAGATTAGGACCTTGTGGCCGACTCTAGAGATCAAAACCACCGGCATCTGCCGTCGCTGTTTGATTTGTTCTAAGTGACTGCAGTCTGGACAGATTTCTCTGTTTTGGGTTCCTGCTGCTGGAGACATCCTGTCTTTCTCTGTGATGTGCCATGGAATTTACAAGTCATCTTCATTTTCACATTAATGTGTGGGGATTGAGTCTTTCCTCTTTTTTCTTAATACATGTCAATATCACCAGTGGTTATCGTTGGACACAAGCCCCTATGCCAGTTATAGTATGTGCAGTGATATCATTAACCACCAGATGGTGTCAGTGCTCCACTCAGGACAGGCCTGAGGCTGGACAAAAGCAGAGTTGGGGATCTCCAATTGATTTAAAAAAAAAAAAAAGTGGGTATACCGGGAGGGAGTGAGCCTAGGTATTTGTTGTATATTTAAAGCAGTTTGAATTTTTTGCCTGGGTTTGTTTGTGTGTGTGTTTGCATGTCCATCCACCCTTGTGCAACAGTTCAAGTCATTCTGTATCACTGGGTGGCTTGGAAAGTGTGCATGAATGTATGTGTGGGTTTGAGGAATGGGGATATGGAGCAGCTGTTTAAATGCTTTGTACAGTAATTGCAGTTGTGTGTGTGTGTGTGTGTGTTTGGTGTATGGTGTATGGTGTCATCATTTGGGCTGTGTTGTGGTAGACTCTCGGCTCCACACACCAGGCAAGTCTGTAATTACTCAAGCCAACGCTCATACACACTGTAAGCTTGTAGATCCTGTGGTCCCCCTCTTCTCTCTCTCTCTCTCCCTCTCCCTCTATCTTTTCCCTCACTCGCTCTCTCTTTCTCTCCCCTAAACTCTTCCTCTGTGATTCCCAGTGTGGTCCCAGCTCTGGTTTGGCCATGAGATCTGTCTCCTGTGTTTTGGAATGTGTCGGTGCTTCTAGCCAAAATCACCCTCATGCTCACGCTTCACTGGCAGCAACACACACACGCACACACACGCACACACATACACACAGATACACACACACACACACTGACTGAGGTATCATAATGTATTGGCTTCTCTGACCAACTTGACCCAGCCAATAAGCCAATTACACACAACTGTGTTTAGATACACACATTTTAAACAGTGAGCTAACACATACCAGGCAGGTTTTGAAACTGTCCGGTCAGCATTGTGTTCTGCGTGTGTGTGCGTTTGTGTGTGTGAACCAGCTGTTAGTCCAGTCCAGCCACATCTGGGATTGCAGATAGTTGCCAGCAGCTTCTTTGACCTCTAACCTTGCAGCCTTGATATAAACACAGACATGACACACGACATCCCGAGTCTCTCTTTCCACTTCACAAACTAAACATACAGTCTCAGATGTACATATAACACTTTTGTGTGTTTGATCATGAGAGTAGAGGTGTGCTTGTTGGTGTATCAGTGTTACCTTTGTTCCTGTGTGTGTGTTTGTATGTGTTTTTGTGTTCCTATGTAGTAGCTGCCAGCTGTCAGAGGACAAGAGACTAAGCCACATCTCTAACCAGTTTGAGAGCCTTCCTATCTCTGCTCACACAGACTGGGGGTTCTGGGCATGCATCACACACACACACACACACACACACTAGCTTTCTGATAGCGAAGAATACACATACTGTGCATGCACACATGCTTATGCACTCTGTTCATGTTTCCTTTCTCTCTCCCTCTCTCTCTGGCTCACGTACACACACACACACACACACACACACACACACACAGATTCTCTCTCCCAGCATGGCTAAACTAGATTAGTGTGTATAAAGGCTCATAATCCCTGCTGCCTCCCCAGCAGGCAGAGAGGAGCCTGTCCTCCAAATTAGGTTGGCCTCTCTGGGTGATGAGTGGCTGCCAGCAAGGGTCCACTTTATTTGTGTGCATGTGTGGGTGTCTGTGTATTTTTGCATTTGTGCATGAGCTGCGAAGCACACGTCTCCAGCTGCCGTGTCACTTGTCCACACGTAAACACCCACACGAAGAAAGGACAAAAGGAGGATGGCACTTACAGGACATACTGTTAAAGAGACTTAGTATGTACGACTCCACTAGTTATGGTAGGAAGTTTTGAAATCTCAATTTAGGTTAATAATTCCTGTAGGCTTTACCAGCTACAGCAGTGCAATGCAAATATTATTATTAAAATCACCATTGAATAAAAATAAAGTGAAGGGCACTTCCTCATTTCCTTCAGCTTTTTATAAGAAAGTGATATCATAACTAGCAGGTGTCTGTATCCCACAGGTACATCTGGTGTACATAAATGATAAAGCCCCCCATCCCTGTGTAGTGTAGAGCTGTGCACACTTTGATCTTTACTAAGGGTTTGGCTGGACTCTGTCATACTTTATGTATCTATACCTTTACATAATTCTGTTTTATTTACCTCCTGTGTAACTGTAATTCTTTTTCAGAGTTTGCAGCAATGCCACAGTCTCTGGTTGTCATAGCTATGTTATGAGAGTGTGTGTATGTGTGGCTGTATTTTTTTTGTGTCTGCTATAAGCCGATTTAGTGATATTTGAACCCTGCAGGCAGGAGGTCATTTGACCTCCTGAACTGGGATTGATATAAAATACAGTGCATTATGTAACAGTATAATGCATGTGCACATTGCGAAAGACGACTGGCTGTATCACTGTATGTGTAATAATGTGTCTCTAATGGGGTGGGTCTATTACCGGGTTCGTCTCTTTCACTGTCCCCCAGCAATTATATTTTGCACCAGTGTCAGCAACACACATTCCTCTGTACTTGGAAAATAAAGTGAAGTAAATTCTGAAGTTTATTCACCAGTGATAAGATATAAATTATCCAGATTATCTTTTTGCTTTTGATTATTACACTTACTGATTGGTGCACATATGGCTCATCCAGCCCCAGTTTGTTGTGAATCTTGTCCTTCTGTTACCCTCTGTAGTGCTTAGCACCATGATTCAGCAGGCTGACTGTTATACCAAGGCTGCACTGGCTATGGGGCAGCACTCTTTGGGGTCTTTAGTGTGCTAATAGTGAAGGGCCCATAGGGAAGCACAGTAATTGGTCTTTATTTATGCTGAGTGAAGGCTATGATTAACTAATATCACCCCTAAGTGTATATACACGCACGCATTAACTCACATGCGGCATTCACATGTGCGTGTGCAGTCACACACATACAGATCCCCTTATATAGCGTGTGTGGTAGTGAGATTGAGTGGAGAATTGAGTATTGAGCTAATCCCTAGTGGCTGGCTGGAAGCTCTGTAAAGCCACTGACAGGCAGTAAAAAAGGCATATTGTAGTTCACTTACAGTACCACAGTGAATTGCTGGAAGAGGGGTGATGTTACCAATATAGTTTTTTAATGATTTTGTAACAAATCACAAGTAGTAAGACAGCAGTGTGTCGCATATGCATTAGTTCTTCTGTGCTGTGTTTGTATATACATATCAGCATGCAGATTACACTTTTTTTCTCTCTCTCTGCAGATTGCCATTTAACTGCCAAAGGGTCTGTAGCATGTCAGCGAGAAAGCAAGGCCGTGTGCGAATGTGTGTTCACTTATGTGTTGTTTGTCTCTTCTGCTGCCGTTGCTAATGAGCTGAGGGCAGTAAGGCCATGCTTTGTCTTTTGAGGAGACAGACGGCAAGTGGGGAAAGTGGTGCGTGTTGGGCTGCAGCCTACTAAACTTACACACATGAAGGCACTATGCGTCAGTCACGTTCTGGGCTCTGTTGTTCTGCCTCTGTGCGCATGGCGTACCTGCCTGTGTTGTGTATTGTCAAATCCCCACAGTGGCAGTGTTCTCATGTGTTTACTCCTAGCGTAGAAACTGAACACCAGGCTGTAATCAGAGCTGCAGTGAGAGGATCACAACAACAGTGTTCCCTCATTATGGCTCCAGCAGATCACCTTTACCTCCTGTGTGTGTGATTATGGTTCCCCCCTGGTAGCCTTACAGGCAGCAGTGGTGCGTGTGGGTGTGGGCAAAGTGATCTCTCGGTGTGTGTGCTCACATAGTTTGTGCGCATTGTGAGTTTTGTGGCTCAAAAGTGACTGTTTGGCTCTGAAAGGCTTGCTGACTGACATATCAAGAGCTTCCAAGCGGACGCGTTCTTTCACAGTGCACAGAGGCTTTTATAATCGTATGGACTCAGTCTTGCACTCGCACCCACACACACATCCAAAGGAATGCTTGAATTGTGCACACATAGCTATACAAATCAAATGTATAGTTTTCGTGTGAACTTCAGGGCTCTACAATGTAGGCTCATTCAACTTCCTCCCTCCTTACATGCCCACAAAGCTAATTTTAAAATGCTGACTTTAGGTGATATAACGTTGATCATGTTATCCGTGGTGTTGTTATTCCGCTGTTTGGAAAGTGTAAGGATCACCAAAGTTGTTACAATTCATCCTGAGGAGAGACATGAATGTCAGGGGATCTCCAAAGTCATTAGGATTTCTCCACCGGGGAATGTGATCATGTGTACAGCATTTCATGACAGTCCATCCATTAAACAGATATTTCAGTCTGAATCAAAGTGGTAGGCAGACCGATATTGCCATCCCAATGACCTCGCTGCCAGCGATGCTAATAACTACAAGTTCCAGCTGACCTTATACGCAGTTCTGTGTAGTCCATTTCCATGTTAATATAGTATTATAATAAGTATTGAAAGTGCCCCGGCAGCTGGATGCACTGCTTAATTTGAGAGCAAATATAAAGCTTACAGAATATTCAAAAAGTCGGTGTTGAGTCCTGATTGAAGTGCATTCTTCCTCAAGCTGCTGCTGCTGCTGTTCTCAGAGGTGAATGATTACTCAGGAACTCAAGTTAGGTGCACATCAGTTTCATCTGCTCCCAACTGATTCCCATTATTGAATTAGGATAACTTGGCCCTCCTCTCCTCTTCCCTCCCTCTCTCCTTGTTCTCTTGGTTTTTATATTATTACATTATCTCCGCCTCCCTAACCCTCCCTCCTTGCTTTATGTGGCCCAGTAATGAGACAGTAACAGATTACCCTAAACCCCACTCTCTCTATCTCTCCCCCCCCCTCCATTCCCACACAGAGATAGAGGCTTGCAATGAGCCTCAATTTGTAAGTGCTGTGTGTGGAGGTTATGTATGAAGCGTGTAAGCTTGTAAGCTCAGGTGACGGGGCTGTGATATGGTTCATGTGGTAGAGATTCTGTTTCTAATCCCATGTCAGACATTTAGTGCCAATTTGTAAGAGAGCTGGCAGATAGACTAAAACCAGAATTAAACATCAGTAAGGCCTCTGTCACAGGAAAACCAAAGATATCATGCTATCATGCATTTTGTACATGACAATGATGCCTTCGCCATAGTGCCATAATCGTCCTGGGTTGTAGGGACATGGTTTTCATTAAATCGTACACCTATTCAAAAAAATATTAAATTATTATTATTATTATATAATATAATAAGCAGAAGTGTATTGTTGCAGTTGGTTGAGGTGGAGCTTGTTTTAACTACCTTATAGCTATTGGGTAGTTAAATCTACCTTAATGCATAATGTTTTATGTTTTATAAGTTATAATGTTTTGGATGTAAAACCTTTTTTAAAGCGGGAGTGGTTTTAAAGTATGTATTAACTATAGCTCACTGCCATTGGTGTATGAAATGGTAAATGAGAAGCAATTTGTCAGGCACTTTGGATAGAAGCAGCACATAAATTCAGTGATTTACCATTTTACATGAAACTGAAAAATACCCAAGTGAAATACAACCACCTCCAACTTGTACTTAAGCACAATACTTGCATAGATGTGCTTTGATGCATTCAACCTCTATCTTTGATACAGAATATTATCTGAAAATATAGTCCAAAAATGATAGTATAATTTTTCAGGAAACATGGCTCAACTGCAAACTGTATTTGTTTGTAGTTACCAAAGTTGTTGTAGAAAGCACATACAGTCGGAGCCTTTTTATTACACACACAACAGCATAATCGCATGCTATTATATAGATTTCAGACAGCCGTGAGCTGGTCGAGTTCAAATCTCTGCAGCAAAAGAAGAAAACACTTGTGACTCAATAGCTTAAGAGACCATAATGATGCATTGACATATTAATTATTTGTTGAATATCTCCAGCATTCAAACACACATATATTCCCTGGTGTTTGTCCTCCTCTCCATGTGTATGTCTTTTCTACCCATTTGGTGTGTTGACACTTGTCCTTGAACCGTTAACCAACATTGAATTGTTTGTGCGCAGTATGTGTCCATAGCCATATGTGTATGATAGTGTGTTTGTACGTGTGAGCATGTGTTGGACTGTGTATTTGAGAAGAGCCTCAGTAATCCTATTGACAGAGATGCAGCTTTGCTTCAGCTTAACAGCAGCTGTCTAGTTTAGAGCAGAGGGGTCCAGTTTTCGTTAGATGGGTAGGGGAGGTTTCCACTCTTGTTGACCTGCATCACTGTCATTAGAGGCTTTTCTAAATTTCTCAACCCCCTGCATTTCTCATCTCACTTTCTTCATCTTTGCATTGTTTTATAATGCCCTCATATCAGTTAGTCCCCTCATTTGATTGTTCCAAGTGTTTAATATGCTGTTAACAACATGCACACACACCCCACCCCTATCCCCACCCCAACCCCTGGTGCTGGTCTTGCAGTGGCCTGCTCCGCCCCTGGCTCAGTGCTGTCTCTGTGTCTCAGAGCACACATTCATTATCTAATCTTCCTCTATGTTTAATTTACAGCCTTGGCTGCTGCTGCCATATGCTCCTTTTGTCTCTACCTAACACACACACACACACACACACACACACACACACACACTCACTGCTCTGTGTAGCTTTGCCTCAACCAGCACCAGAGAAAAAAAAAAGCAAAACAAAAACAAACACGCCAAAGAAAGCCCGAACCCACCCCCCTTTAGCAACACTTTTCAACCTTCCCACAAGCCTGTGTTGACAGAGACAGAGGTGTGTGTGTGTGTGTCTGTGTGTCTGATTATGCCTTCCCGTGTGTGTGGTGTCTGCCGTCTGGGCGTTCAGGCAAGGTTGCTCTGAAGAGACAGACTGACCAGTTTGAGGTGAGGGACCTTTCTACTGGCTGCTATTCTTTGCTTTTCGTTTTATTTCCCCCATCAAATCTTCATCTTCTCACCCCTGTTGCTTCTTTTAGCCCTTTTCTGTACTAGTGCATTTCACTGTCTGCATGCTGTGAAAGGTGTGGTGTGTTTGCATCTGAGGCATACCTGTTGCTTTGGGGTGTTTTTTTTTCTTCCTGTCTTATCAATATTTTGCACTGCAACAGACAAAATACTCACATTCTGGTGTTTGCTGTATATCTGTGCACAGGGTGAGGCAGAGCAGGGATTGCAGACTCTGTGCTCATCCAGGGGCAGCTAATGTAGTGTCACTGTGAAATATAAATGGGCCGAGAGCAGCCGTGCTGTAGATGAGCACTCCCAGGCCTTTTTACACAGTGCTGCTGTGTGAAGAGCCCCTATCCTTATTCATTTTCATGGCTCTGCAGTGCCGCTATTGACTTAAAGTGCAGCGATGCAACCACCTACTCCAGTGCATTTGGGAAATATAATGAGCCACGGCGACAGGAATTTAAATACAGTGGAGTGGCGAGGGCAGGGAGATGAGAGAGGGTAGCACAAGTGGAGCGAGAGAGTTTGTTTCCTGTTTGCTTTGCTCGGGATGAGAGTGAATTGCCGCGTTGTTCTCCGCTCACTTTATCCCAGCCGCTGCCGTTTTTTTTCTTCTTCCCCTACAGCCTCTTTCTCTCTTTCACGAGCTACTTTCCTGGCTCTCCTGGCCAGTAACACATGTTTTGAAATGACGTATTTACACAGTGAGACACTTTCAGCAAGCACGTGTGTGTGTGTGTGTGTGTGTGTGTGTGTGTGTGTGTGTCTGTGTGTGTGTGTGTGTGTGTGTGTGTGTGTGTGTGTGTGAGAGAGAAAGAGAGAGACACACACACACACACACACACACACACACACACACAGAAGAGAGAGTTTGTGGTTAGCAGGGCTTTCTCTCTGGCTCCAGAGGCCCTGGCCAAGTCAGTGGTGAGGTTTGGCCCGCTTCTCTCGCAAGGCTGCACACACACACACACACATCAACAGAGACACAGACACACACACAGTCTCTCTGTCTTTGTCCCTCATACCTCTCTCCTCCTCTCCCTCTCTTCCAGGGACCCTCTTTTAATTTTACATACAGTATGCCCACCCTCTTTGCCTTCCTGTCCCCCCAGGAAGTAGATCACAGCTCGTTTTAATTGGTCTGACCGTGTCCCAGGATAAAGTTGTTCCGCAGTGAGATTCTCCCATTACATTACATTACACTTTACATTACACTTCTTTCTTTCTTTCTTTCTTTCTTTCTTTCTTTCTTTCTTTCTTTCTTTCTTTCTTTCTTTCTTTCTTTCTTTCTTTCTTTCTTTCTTTCTTTCTTTCTTTCTTTCTTTCTCTTTCTTTCTTTCTTTCTTTCTTTCCCACTACCTCTCTAACACACTCAACAGACACATTCAAACACGCAGACACACACACACACACACACACACACAAAGAATGCACAGAGTTCCTTCCAGTGCTTAACGAGACAAAGAGCCATTGATTTAGCAGGGACTACAAGGAGTTAGGAGTGATCGATCTTGTTAAGCCCGTGGACACACTCTTGCAGGATTGGAAGAGAGGGAATGTGAAATGGTTGAAGGGAAGACAGAGATAGAGAGAGAGAGATGGGGAGGGAGAGGGACAGAGAGAGAGCACAGGTTGGGAGGTGTGATCAAGAGATACAGTATCTTAATGTGGTCAGAGGGGCTGTGCTGGGCAGCTATTAATGTGGCCTTTAAAAAGTACATCACACACCCCAGCAGATCCAGATGGGGATCGCTACCAGGTGGGCTGCAATGGAGAGTGAGGAGGAGGGGGAGGAGTGACAGAGGAGAGGGGGTGATGGGTGGAGGTGGGAGGGATTGAGATGGAGGTAGCGCAGTGATGTATGAAGTCTAGTGGAGTTTGGTTGGTTGTGTGTGTGTGAATGTGTGTCTGTGTGTGGTGGGGAATTTTATGGATAGGCTGAGGTTTGCCTCTTGGGGCCTGCATGTGAGCCAGCTGTGTGCATGTCAGTGTGTAGAAGTGTGTGCGTGCCATGTATGCGTTTGTGTGCTGACTACCCCGCAAACCACACTACCATTTTGAGGAAAAAGCTAACAGCCACTAGTCTGGACTGTTGACTAACAAAGAAAGCACAGCCCTGGGTGGTAAACTCTGGTTTGACTATCGATAATGCGACCAGCTCAATGTGTTCCTGCTATCTGAACCATAAGTTCATCAGTGTATCACTAGTGGGATTTCAGACTGAGTGCACTAAAAGAGCACTGAGGGGGGCTTGTTGCATAAGGTATGGGTAAGACAATTCAGAAAGATCAGTTTGAGTAAGAGACACTTGAATTTTGAAGACCCATCAGGATACTCTGAGAATAGAATCACATCTCTGGGGTAGCAATTTTATCCTAAGTCGCAACAATAATGTGGTTAGCAGTAGAAATATGCCTGTAATGTGCGATTGGCAGTCATTGAATTTCAAATTCAAGGGCTGTATAGGAGACTGTCAAAATGCCCTTTTGCCAAAGCAACCCCCAACAGATCCAGTACAGGGCCTCTGAGCGACCGGCTCTCGAGCTAGTTCTCAAACTATGGATCGGGCCCCCTCACAAGCCCAAAAGAGAGAGAACTGGTTGTACTGGGCAGCTTCTAGTTATGAATGTCACTCTATGAATGTGAATGAGGGCATCAAAAGGGCAAATCAACTTTTTGAGTGAAGTTATAATAGTAATTCAACCAAAACTAAAACTCAGACCCTCCCTCTTTCTGTCTCTGTCTCTTCTCTCTCTCTCTCTCTCTCTCTCTCTCTCTCTCTCTCTCGGGCTCTCTGTTGTCACTCCTGGTGCTACTTGTCATCCAGTGACAGCGAAAGCACGAGTCATTGGTGAGCGGAGCCTTTAAAGGAAGATGCTTTTTTTTTTTTATGAGCAGACGTAAAACACACAAAGCCAGCGCCGTTTAAAAAGACATCACACTTCCCAAGACAGCCGGGAGAGAAAAAGAGAGAAATGAAGGGTTAGGGGTGTCGGAGGGGGAGGAGGTTAGCTGAGGATGCAACAGCGTCCCACTCAGAGTCAAAAAGAAACAAGGCAGCTCACCTTTTCTAGTCCCTTTTCTCTCTTCCTTTGTATCTCCACCTATCTCTCCGTATATTCCAGCACAAAGTCATATGCTGAATGTGTCGAATGTTAGTCTTAATCAAGGCTTTCATATACCACACACAAGCTGGTACGCAGATACGACATGCACTGTACGAGCCACGACTTGATAGTGCTTCCCCGTCTGCATCACTGTTGTCTGTTTATGTAACAAGGAACTGCAGATTACGTTAGTTTCCTCGGTTATAGCTCAGATCTGTGGAGACGAAGTGATGTGGAGCGTTTCTGAGTCATTCCCCTGACTCTTTCACCTCGCTGCTAAGTATCTGAAGACAGAAACTGAGAAAAACATGAGGACATGTGGTATGACGCCAGATGATTGCAGCAGGGTGGGTGAGGGAAATGTGTTATCTCCTTGTTGTGGCTTGGCTCTGTACTCCAGAAGCGGTTTTGAGTTGGTGATTAGCTGAAGCATGATGCACCTCCATGGAGCAGGAGCTGGCAGGCGGTGAGGCCCATGGAGACAGAGTTCTGCCCAGGCCAGGGGCCTCCGACTGGCTTGGGGTTTGGAAGCCAGCCCCTGCTCACCAAGGAGAACTGCCACAGTTTCTGGTGCACAGCTGGGCCGGAGGATCACTGGCACTGATGCGCAACCGATGTGCGCTTGTGTGTGCACAATTATCTGCATCTTCTCTATGAGACTCGCAGATATCTCTGTCGATAAGATGGAGTGTGGGATTAGATAAGGCCTTTTCTTTCTATAGACCAACATTCACTGCCTGTATCAAAGATCCAGTTTAATCCTCAGAGCGATGAAGAGGTGATGACATGAATATAAACCAGTGATTCTTTGATCTTTTGTCTGATGTAAGGACATTAATCTTCTATATGTCTGATGGCTCCTGTATACTATACCTTAAGGGTCCTCCAAAGATATTAGCTTTGCATTCAGTTAACACTGTAGGACTCACGATGAACAGGATCATCCTGAATAGATGTAGCAGAACCAGAGATATCATATTGTTTTTTATTCCTTGTCAAAACCTGGCACTAACCCTTAATTCTTGACCAGCAGCAGTTTGTTTGGTGATTTGGCTGTGTTATGCGAGAAGTAGCTCAAGTTGATGACCTCAAGTAGAGAGGGGGAGTAAAGTCAAATTTTATTTATCCAACCTATGATCCAAGTCAAGAGGCTTTACAGTCAGTGAAGCATAGGACACCCTCTATCCTGGAGCAGGCTACAGATGTGCGGTAAACTCCACATCCTGAGTTTTTTTTCCTTGTCAAACTTGTATTCTTCAGCCTCACCTGATGCAATCTATCAGACAAAAGAGTTCATTTCACATATGCAGTAGTTCTCCCCAAGATCTGTAAACATGGGAATACCCCTTTAAGGCAGCAGGAAAGTTAGTTTTGGGCCGGCGGCATTTCTTCATATTGCACCTTTTGCAGAAGGATGCAAGACCAAACCATCATGCCTTTCACTTTTGGCACTGACAGCTGTTGGGCCTGTTGTTGATTACATTAGCCAGTTTTAGGGTGGCTACACATCTCCTGAATGTTTCTTATAGGCAGTGTTTTAGTTTAGTTTGTATATAGCTTACTTGCTATAAATGTCCTATATGCATATATGCATGAATATATATGCACAGATGCACACTTACTATCAACAATGACAGAGGCTTGTGCACAAATCTACTGTACCCTTACAATATTAAAAAAGCCCACGATGACCAGCCGACCAAGAACCAAACTCTCATTTAATTTCCGTCATTGACAGGCAAATGATAATGGTTTTTGTAGGTATTTATTATGTATGGAAATTGTGAACTGTGAAACTGTGATCATGTGATGTCGCCGGCTGTCTATTGGTTGTTATCATCGCAATTGGCGGCTTAACACGCTGATGAGTGTTTAAGCGTTAAACATGCATGGATGCATAGCATGTGTGCACACACAGACACACCTAAATCTCTCACAGCTGTTAAGTGTAACACACACGCACACACAGGCACACACACAATGTGATAAATCCATCATGGCCTCTGTGTCCCGTTCTGCCAGCTGCTCACTGCACTGCTACTACGTCTGTCTTGTTGCTAGGATACATACACACTCAGGGAGTAGCTCACCCCTTGTCATACACATTCTGTTTGTGCCCATATGCTACCAAGGTGTACACACACACACACACACACACACACAAATACAGACATATGCGCACACATTGAACTTCATGTGGCCCTGTGTATATACTACACTAAATCAAGAGAATAAATTCTCCACTGATGTGTGATGCCTGTAATGTCACAGTTGCTTCTGTTCCACAGGGGGAGCATCCATCTCATGTTAATGTAAAATTTTATTTTTAATATCAGGGTGTCATAGCATAGTGCCTCAATCCTATCATTTTAATTTATTTGGAAATTTGGCAGTAATTGGCTTCTTCCTTTTGTCTGCTGTTAAGTCCCTGGACAAGAGGGGGCAGGATGGAGAGCACACTGACAGTGCACACGTACCATTAGAGGGCGCTATCTGTCTATTTACCTCATTGCTGTAATAGTCTAGCGCCACTTCCTCTTTACCAGTGAGGATACCTCGACAGTAGCCCTCTACTCTTTTATCTCTCTTTACCTCTCTGCTTGGCTCCCTCTCTATTGTCTTTTCATCTCTTTCTAAGCCTGCCACTCTGCTCGTCCCCCACCTCTTCTTCTCCTCCCTGCCTCTCTCTTGGTTCCCTCCCTGCCTTTTCTTTTCATCCTCACCTGCCTTGCTCCTTACCTCTTGCCTCATCTCACATCTCCACCCGCCTCTCTTCTGGTCCCTTACATTGCTGCCAAATCTTGCCCTCGCTCCTCTTTTCGCCTCCTTCCCTTCCTCTCCTCTCAGTCTCCCCCCTCCTATCTCGCATTCCCGCAGCAACAGCAGATGAGATTCCCCTTTACAGAGCCTCCCTTCCCTGCCTCCCTTCATCTCTTCCTCCCTCCCTCTCTGGCTGCCTCCCTCTCTCGCTCCGTGCATTCATCACTCTTGCCCCTCAGGGCTTTGTTCTGCCTTAATCAGGAGCTTAAGTGTTGCATTCTCACCCAGACAATGCCTGCCATTCAGTCTGGGCCTGTGTAAATAGGTGTGCCCTGTAAGTGTGCCAGCGGGCACGCCATGCCAGCCTCGCTGCGGTAGTGGTGATCAGCCATAGCCCCCAGCTACAGGAGGCGCTGCTCCACACGCACACACTCGCAAACACACACAAACCGGCAGCAGCAGGAGGTGGAAGAGCAGAAACTTACTGAAGGCTGCCTTTGAAGTGCTGCCATACAAAGGCATGGATGGCCAAGGCAACACAGGCGTATGCACATGGGCACAAACACTCTTCTTCAAATGGAGTGCAGGGAGAGGGATTCTTTTCATAACCAGCCATTTGCCTCCTCTCCTTACTTGGCCACTTCCTTTTCATTTCCGCTGCCTCTGACTCACGGTCTTGACTTATTTGTATTTCTTAGTCGGACATGGCCCCTGTGTTGTGTTTGGTGGTAAAATAGCAGAATAGTGAGTGGAGGGTTGTGCGTGCAGTGGCTGCAGGAGACCAGCAGCCTGTTTCTCGGCCACCTGGCAAGCTCTTTCTAGGAGGCACCGTAGGCCTCTACCCAGCTGGATGATGCTTGCTGTCAGACTGGTGTGTCACATCCAGGCAAGCCAGCTTCCTCCCAACGCCCGACCATCTGTCCGCATCCACGAAGGAACTCTACCTGCAGATATATATATAGAGAAATAGGGAGAGGTTGACAAACATACTGTATGTTGGAAAGAGAAAAACCTGTGTATAAACACAAAAAAAAGGCCAACTATACTGTACGTGCAGTTTTTGCACAAGCCAAAGCTCAGCAGTGTGCACCCACCTAGCCTCTGACTGTATATTCATATCAACTTCCAACTTGCAAAGAGAGAGAGAGCCGGAGGGAGAGGGAAGATAAAAGAGAAAAGGGGTGGACAGACATACAGACGTACAGTAGGCAGACAGCAAGTGAGACGCAGAAAGGGAAAAAAAAAGTGAGCCCACACTCACCCATGCTATCTATCCTCCTCAGATGGCCATTTGGGCTTGTTAATCTATCGCCTGGTAACAGAGACAGCCTATCAACAACAGCCACGCCCCTCTGCACATGCTCATAGAGCGGGGCTCATTTGGATCTTTGAAGGGAAAACGCGCACACCACACCAAAATAAGCATGCACACACACACACACACACACACACAGAAACACACACACACAAAACTCCCCACAAATCCTGGCCTGTCATTGCTCTCCATTGTTTGGCTGCAGTTGCTTTCTCCTGGTGTGACTGCCAGCAGATGGCTAGCACTGAGCTGTCAGAGTCAGCCTGGGGCCCACACACAGACACGCACGCACACACACACACACACACACATGCCACACACACACACACACACATTGAGAGAGAAACACTCACTCATACTAAGAGTGTCTTATTGCACACAGAACATATGCACAGTGTCCACTGAATGGTGCTAGTATTGGCTCCATAACACTCCTCTAGGTCTGCTTATAGTTCAGTTTATAGAGTGCATACACTCTAAGTCATGATTTTTTATCCGCTTGCTGTTTCCATACACACACACACACATGCACACACACACACACTTACACAGGGCTCCTGAAAGACTGTGGAGCTGCTCAGCTACAGGTGCCCCGCATGACCCCTCTCACTGTAATGACTGTGTAATCTCATAAAAGGGCCGCCTTACTGCATTAGCATGTGTAAAGGCCATTGTGTTTGTGTGTGTGTGTGTGTGTGTGTGCTGTGCACCTGTGCATAAGTAACTGTTTTGAATCTTGCTTCTGCAGCCATCCTTTGCATTTTTGTGTGTGCATGTGTGTTTCTGTGTGTGTTTGTGTGTTTTGCACAGTGACTCGACGTGTGTAGAAGCAGGTGTCAGACCTAATGGAGTGTGTCGGTGCAGTGTAAAAACAGCTGCCGCAGACCGGGGTCGTCCGGGGTCGTCCAGGGGTTAAAGCTCAGGGTTGGGGTGAGGAGTCAGCTGTAGCTACATGACATTCCTCTACTCACTAATCATAGCTCTGATGAATGGCTGCAAAGTGGCAGCTGGTAGACAGGAGGCGTGTGTGTGTGAGAGTGTGTGTGTGTATGGTGTCAGTGGAAGATACAGAGAGGAGAGTTGAGAGGAGAGGAGAGGAGAGAAAAGAGGGGATGGGAAGAAAAGGGGAAGGGAAGCTGGTAAGGGGGGGGGTTATCTATACATTGCAACTAATCTCTCACACACATTCATGCAAGCAGGCAGGGCAAGTATTGACTGCACAGGGCTGTGATCCTGAAGGAGCTGTACATCAGAGAGGACAAGCACAACAACACAGGCTTTTGTCAATGTCTGAAACTCCACACATATGCACAAAACCTCGACGACGCACACACACAGGCGCACATGCACGCTTCCTCATCTCTTCCTCTCTCTCTCACACACACACACAGTTTGTTGTGTCTGCAGAAAGCTGGGACTAATGACAGGCTTTGTGTTGTGCGTGCTCACTCAGCTGCCCCCTGGACACACTTTACCCACCCAGCAGAAAACAGCCCTTTGTGCTGCTCTCTCTCTTTCTTTCTCTCTACGTATCTCTCTCTATCTTGTTCTCGCTGTCTCCCCACTTTCTTCTCCCTCTGGAGAATAGAGTTGTTTTGCTGTGCTCCGCTGTATATATTACCTACTGTATATATTTTCCTGGGGGCCAGACAACAGATATATGAGTGCAGCGGTGTTTTTGGCTGACACCAGCCTTTCATATTTGCTGGTAAATAGGGCAATAAAGTCCGTACATAAAATATGACATTTTGATACAAACACGGTTAATATTGAAGATGCTCGTATTTACACTGCACCTTTTGATATGATATATTAAATCATGGTGAATAGAACTGATTCACAGTGAGTGAGTTTTACAGCTGCTGTATACTTCAGCTCAGCAGAAAACCAAGCAAAGAATATTTAGTAATAATACTGAACATGTTTCTTATAAGTGATTTGACATTATTTTTTAACTATCCAGCTGTACTTCATCAGATTGCACAGGATATCATTTGGCTAGTTGAGATGATTGCGCAAAGCACTTCCACTTTAGAAGGCCTTCACTGTGTCTGAATGCTAAATTTAACAGGAACTTGTCTTTGTATACACACCTTTAAATATGGTCTCAACAAATTGGATTTAAGCTTGGTCCAGCTGCCAGTGTGTCTAAATTATTTGTTTGTTTTATTGCACATTAAATTTATTTATTTGTAGGAGTGTACTTTTTGTTGTATTTCTTGTTATAATATATGTAGTACTTGTATGTTATCAATCTTATATTACCCTTTTTATCTTGTGTGTTTTGTGGTCCTTGATTATTTCCTTCATATTTTATCTAATGAATTAGTCTGTGTGGTGTGTTCTGTCTTGGCCAGGAAATCTTTTATCTTAGTGAGTCCCTTTCCTGGTTAAAAAAATAAAGATTAGGACTTTGGTTACTGTCCCAAACAAGTCTCTCACGCTTGCTGTCTGCCCAAGTAACAAAAGAACCGTAGTCGACACCATTCACACTGTGTCACAACTTGTTGACTGATGTCAAAATAGGTGGTGAAGGACTTCTCAATTCTCTGCCTCTTGTTTGTGTGAGAGGAATCTGTTTATTTCTGTTTATTTCTCACAAAGACACACGGCACTGTTTTTTTTTTTTTTCATCCAGCCCCCCCTTTGATTTGTTAAACCACAATGAGCAGCCTCTCAGTCTGTTTATCTGCCCATCCACTTATCCCTCCTCCTGATTTGTATCCCTCCATCTTGTGCCTCTGCCTCATATCTAAATGCCATCGAGAAAGAGCTGAGTGCGGCAGAGATTTCTGTTCATAATGTCACGGTGCTGCCCAGAGGAGTGTTTTATATTGACCCAAGTGTCTGTCTCCAAACTAGCTCCTCTCACTACATGTATACATGCTCTAGCCATATGCGGTACACATGGCATGCACGCTGTCATTTTGAGGAAGAGTCTGGAAACATGCAGTGGAAAACAAGCAGGGATGATTTTATGGGACTTCATACTGGTCTGCTTCAGGTGAATTCTTGAATCTTAGAGGGACTGGAAGACATGTTGTGTGTGTGTACATGTAGTTAGTCGCGCTGCACTGAAAAGCAGACGGTCAAACGGTCAGCTTGTTTTTGCTCTGACAGCCAGGCCAAGCAGGAAGAAGCCAATCGATAGCACTTACCCTCTTCCTGTTAGAGTTCCCAGTAGACTTGGAAGAAAGACGCAACCCTGCAGTCGTCCCCAGCTGTGTGTGTTGTTTGCCTATACATGTGACTACCTGTCTGCACACACTTTTTGTGTATAAAGCATTGTGTCTTAGGCCGAGTAAGATTGAGTGCATTTATGTATTTTGAACATTAGCTCAAGGACATGCTGTAGTGAAGGAGCATTTCTCTTGATTTATTGACATCTGGCTGCTTCTTACCCCACAGTCTGAGACCCAACTGCAGGTTTAACCTATATGAGTGTCTATTCAAATAGACTAACAGAAAACTAACTGACAAAATAACTGAAATAGTAGTTTTATAACCTTGAATTTAAATTCTCAAGATACACTGAAAAAAGGAATAAAAGATACAGCACACATTCGTGCAGATATATGCAGTAGTTCTGTGTAAGTCCTAAATCTGAACCTCTCTCTGCTACTGCTCTGTGTACTATGACCTGCCTTTAAGGAGCGGAAGAAAAAGTGGCCCACAGGATCGATAGAGTATCACGTAGTTATAGTACTGAGGCACTTGTGCATCCTGTTCCCAGGGACAAACCAGCCCAGGAGGTGGCAAAATGTTGACTGTGATGCATCAAATGCAGCGTTTCCCTTCCTTTGAACTCTGCTCTCCAGCAGGATGCACGTGTTCTACAACCACAACATGACACGACATTTGAAGGACAGGATGATAGTGAGCGGCTGAGGTCAGATCAGCACCCACTGTGGCTGATGAGCTGACCTCCAACGTCCTGTACTGCTAGGAACACTGCTTTAGTTTGTTTGCGCACCATGCAGATGTGATCGGGGCTGTGAACGTACTGCTGATTCAGTCTGAATCTTATTAGCAATTATAATGTTTGCTGAGGTTTTTCTTTGGACAAGAGGCCAAAACTAATTCTGGCTTGGTCCAAGGGCGAGTCCGGCATCAGTTCCAGTGTTGCAGTGAAGAGAGTGCAAAATGTGTTCAACTTTTGTCAAAATTGCAAGTATTTTTGGGGGAAGGCTGTTTAAACAATATGCCATGTGGTGAATTATGATGATGCTTTACATTTTATGCCTGTGCTGTTGGTATTCCAGTTGTGTGTGTATATGTATACTGTTTGTTTGTGCATGTCTTATTCATTCAGTCATTGCAACCAAATAAGAAAGCTAAATTCTCTTGAATTATCTAAAGTGAACTGGTGAAAGATAGCTGAAAGGATAGTTGGCCCATGCATGTGTACCTCTGTGTGTTAATATAAATCTATTTGTGTCTCCTGTCTTATTGTGTCTATCCAACTGCCCTCAGATCAGCCTCAGCACGAGGCTCTCCTCTGTCCTTCTGCCCTTGACTGACCCCAACCTGACCTGTCTTTGGGCCCTGGGCCTCCTCATGGCTGCTGTATGGACTTGCGTGTGTGTCCATATGTATTTGTTGTGTGTGTTTGCGCGCATGTATGGTCAGCGCAGGGTGGTGGAGTATAATTTGAGCCCGAGGCTAGGACAGGACTGCTGCAGAGTCCATCCAGGCAGAAAAAGCAAGACATGGGAGCCGCAGGGTGGGCAGAGAGAGAGAGAGAGAGAGAGAGAGAGAGAGAGAGAGAGAGAGAGAGAGAGAGAGAGAGAGAGAGAGAGAGAGAGAGAGAGAGAGAGAGAGAGAGAGAGAGAGAGAGAGAGAGAGAGAGAGAGAGAGAGAGAGAGAGAGAGAGAGAGAGAGAGAGAGAGAGAGAGAGAGAGAGAGAGAGAGAGAGAGAGAGAGAGAGAGAGAGAGAGACAGAGCTGAAAGAGTGAAAAGAGAGAAGGTTGGAGAGAGACAGGGAGTAATGGACAAAGAGTAGCAAGGCTCTTTTTAACTTGGTCTCCGTGGAAGAGAGATGTCAGTCTGTGTCAGTTCGCTCCACTAACCAGCCCATAGCAGGAGAAACAGATCTTCCCCTCCCTCTCTCTCTCTCACACTTTCTTGCTTTCTCTCCTTCCCGCTCCCTCCCACACCATTTCTATCTACTTTCTTCCCTCATATCTTTTGGTGATAGCTTTTCTGCCTCAGTTGAGAGAAGCAGAAACACTCCACAGCTCAGGGGGAAACAGCACGACCAAGTAAAAGACCAAGCAGTGAACCAGTCATCTCTAAAAAGGCAGGAGATGTATAGTGCAGGTCTTCTCCTGATCACACTTTGGGTGAGTGAGAATGGGCTGCTCCAAATGCTGTGGAGTAAGGCCCCCGAAAGTCAGGGCACGCTGCCGGCTCTTGCTGCAGCGTTTTTCTCTGTGTTTTGAAGAGTGCAGCACACAACTCTTCAAACAGAGAAGGGATCAAATCTTCAAATCCCTCGGAAATGTCAACCACGTTTGAGGAAATGTCAGTAGAGCTGGAAGCGCACACGCAAACGCGCACCGTCCCGAACGCGCGCTTTTACACACGGGCCCTCGCATTCACCACCATGTCAAGAAAGGCAACGTGATATAGGGCAGTCACGTCCTGTGGGTGAAATCGGCATCATCTCCTCCGTTACCCCAAATCTCAACAGAGTATCACTGTGTGCCTCCAGAGGTTTTTATTCCCAGTGATGTTGAAGTTGTAATCTATGGCATTTTCACATGAATAAACATCTGCTATGCAACTCTCTAAACATAAAACCATGTAACACGATAGTAATTCAGCTGGTAATGCCAGTGTAGTGAAGATAGAACAACAGCTGGAATTGGCACCAGAGGAAAACCAGGTATAATTACAAGATTTATTGCTTGAAGTCTTTCAAAAGTCTGCACTCAGGCTTAGTTGACTCTTCAGCTGTTTTGTAGAAGACTAATTCATTAAATGATCATTTCCTGTATCAAACAATGATTCAACTCCTGGGTTTTTCTCACTCCTTTGTTCCTGTATAATAGATAACATGCAACGCTTTGTGATAATACGGTTAATATAGTATAAAGACCTCTTATATGTAGATCCTTAGTCGCTTCAGGTGATCTCATCTGCAGCCACTGACATCATCCTGTGTTCCTATTGATCTGTCCTCACCCCCGCTGACTAACTTATCGACATCCTCAAGTGTATTTCCTGTCTAGACTGTCAGCAGTGTTTATGGATGGCCCTGCCCCCTGGTGACACACGCGCGCACACCTCCTCTGCTTATTGATGTATCCTCTCGCTTTTGACTCTGTCCTCCTCCTTAATGAATCCGGTAGGTGTTGAACTGCAGATGTTGTGCAGGGCTCAAGTATCGACGGGCCTGGCTGTGATGAAAGAGCCTGTCCCTGGAGAGGCCTGGCTTAGGTCACTGTGTGTGTGTGTGTGTGTGTGTGTGTGTGTGCATGTGGCCACATGTGCAAATGTATGAGAAAGACGGAGTTATTCTTAGAGGGTGCATGTGTTTCTGGATGATGTGCATGCGTAGCACCCCATCACTCCCTGCGTGTCACTGCTAGGAAGTGATAGTGAGTCCAGAGCAGGGTGCTTGTGTGCAACACAGTGTCAGCACTGCTTCAGGAGGTTGCCAGGTGGGATGTGGGTTGAGACAGGCAAATGACTCAAGAGGTTGTGACTGTCTTGACTGACAAGCTTCTCTGTCTCTCTCTCTCTCTCTCTCTCTCTCTGAGAAACTCCTACAAGAACACAAGTGCTCACACTTTTCCCCGTGCAGGCCTGCAGGCCCTCTGGACACTCTGTTTATTTGCAGCTTCATATCAAGATCTGCACTCAGCTGCTAATGTCTTGTGATCCTTTGAGGGCATGCAGTATTCCACACTGCTGTGTGATTTCCGCTGGTGGCTCTCTCCATGTCCTGCAACATCATCCATTACCAACTTCCTCCTTACCGATTAGAAGAGATGATGCTGAACTGTGGAATTAACCTCAATTAGTGCTACCTCTCCAGATCTTTCTCATTTCACCTCTTGACTCCTGTGCTGCATCTTAGATGTCTCTGACCTATTCCTGCTCTATTCATAGGGCATATATCAAGTGTGTGAGTATGCATACAGTATAGACAGTTATTTCATTTTAAAAAGCAACAACATATTTTAATTTATTTGGGCCGTTGTGAGACTTTTATCCACTCTAACACCATAGGTTGGTTGGTCTCACCATTTTAGTAAAGAATGAAATGTCTCAACAACTACTAAATAGACTGACTAACTCAAGTTTACATAAATTCATGGTTCCAATGTAATGTATCTTACTACCTTTGATGATTTTTAGAGCCACCATTTGGTTTGATTGCCTTATCTTTGGTGCAGACCTCCATGTTCCCCATAGGAAGAACTGTAATAAATGTATCTTTACATCTAGCGCCGCTGTATTTTATGTTTAATGCTAATTAGCTTATCAGCAAATCTCAGCATGATAGTATGCTAAACTAATGGTGAACATGGCAAACACTACTTGCTTCATATCAGCATGTGAGCGTTGTCATTGTGAGCATGTTAGCATGCTGATGTTAGCATTAGCTCAAAGCACTGAACTGTCTAAGAACAGCCTTACAGAGCCACTATTATAACCATGACCCCCCTCACTCACCCCCACCTAATTATACTATATGGGCATAAATGAGTCATTTGAGAGCAATGATGGCAACAGCTAAAGTGTACCATCAAATCTTGGCATCCCAGCTTGTTCTTTAAGGCCAGCATGTTGAGTGTTACTCTCCGCCATCTGTTTTGGCGGATGAGAGAAGCAACAATATCTCAGTAATTAAATTATAAAGGCTCATGGCCTGGACCTGTAAGAGCACTTCTGAAGCTTATTTTTCTCTCCATATCCTTCTTCCCTTCTTTTTCCTTTCACATTTTAATAAACGATATGGGAAATTCATAAACCAGTCCCTCACATGTGCACTTTTACTCAAACAAAAGAAAAGGACGAAATAAGAAAAACGGCAAAGGAGAGAGCGAGAGACGGGAAGAGGTTAGGAAATCTGTCGGCATGTTTGTTGTGTATGTTTCCAGGAGTACGGGTAATCCCCAGGCTCAGACATGACTATTTACCTGCAAGTTTGTTTTGCTTACACCTGACCTGATAGGGATACAGACTGGCACACCCAACACGCCTGATGGGGGAGGATAAGATACGTAGGAAATCTCAGCAGAGGAGTGAATATAGCCAGTTTCTGATACACACACACACACACACACACTCGCATGAGAATCCCAATACTTCAGTGGCATAGCCATTACAGAGAGTGCGTGGGAGAGGTGGATCGTTAGCTCGAACAAAGGGTGAGTTTATTGTTAAGTGAGGTCTGTTTAAATGTTTTTTAAACTGCTGGCGTGGTGGAGGCAGCTGTCTGGGCTTGAAGAGGGGGCAGGTGGGCAGATCTGAAAGAGGCAGTTGAAACAACCTTTCCACAAAAAAAAAAAAAAAAAGAAAGAAAGAAAGGAAAGATATGACATGACCAGCAGGTGGATTTACATATAGGCCAACAGCCAAAACATTTCTCAGTTTTTGTGTCGTGTCGTTTGTGTCATTCTGTAACTGTAGGAGGAAGCGTTGATGCAACTTGATGCTCACAAACACCTGCATTGAGCGTGAACGTAACCACTCACACACACACACTTAAAAAAAAAAAAAAAAGCACTAACTACTTCCCCCCTGGCTCCTCATGAGAAGTCATTAGGAATGTGTCTGTGTGTTTTATTTTTAGCAGTGTGTGTTTAGGAGGGGTAGTGGAGTCTCGTCAGTCTTCAGGGCCCTCCTCTGCTCTGTCGCTCTGTGTCTCTGTCTCCAGCTGAGAGCTATGTATATTTCATAAGCCCAGGGTGCCTTTTTGTCTTAAGATGCACTGCACCTCCCCTGCCTGTCTCTCCGCTGCTTGTCAATGGAGGGAACCATCACAGCCTCTTTTCAAATCTCTCCCCACCGCTTCCCCTTTCTCCCCTTGCTGACAGCCACCCTCTGCTTCTCCCTCTGCTTTTCATGGTCAGCTTGTCTCTCTCTGGAAGGCTCATCCCTCTTTCCTCTCTCAGCTGTGGAGGGGAGCAGAGTGGAGCACATCCAAACAGACTCGGGCTGTCAGGAAAACTCTTTCTCTCTCTCTGTCTCTCTCTGTCTTTGATTCTGTCTGTCTGTCTGTTTTGCGCCTCTGCTGCTTCTGGGAAGGGACACTTCTTCACCCAGCACTGCGTCCCCTTTAGTTGTTGTCTTTTTATAGCAGATATCTGAGCACTGTGACAGCAGCTAAAAATGGTTGCACCAATGACGGGCTACATCAGCAGTTAATTACTATATTTGCACCACCAGTGTCTTTTTATTGTTTAGATTTTATCATTATGTCAGTATCGCTGTTGTCGCATAATGGTGGGGCATTTTTGCTGTGAAACATTTTCAGGGCACCTCTCGGTGTGTTCCGCACATCAGAATCTCTCTTGAGTTGTTGGTAATTAGTATAAAGTCACTTATTGATTCAGTTGTAATTAATTAACTCCACTTCTCCCTTTCAAAAGGACAACATAGTGCAAAAGCTTTTCCTTTGTTATTTGTATTTTAATGAAGCGTTTATATCTTTCAGGCGTGTACTGTGACTGAGAGTGCAGCTGGATCCAGTAACGAAGGGGACTCTCAACCGCAACCCACAGGTGACCACACTTCTTCTCACCCAGTGACCTTAGAGCCAGAGAAAGCTGAACGAGCTGAACGCCCACCTTCCAGTGAGTATACCAAATATCAGATTACAGTCTTTAATGCTGATATGTTCTTACATGTGTCATTTTTTATTCCCTGCTTCTGTCTTCATCTTTTTTATCTCTGCTATAAGCAGTTGCTTGCGATAATGTTGTCTAGTTCACTGTGGAAACCAGTCATTTGATATATATTTGATTTATATTTGAGTCAGTTGATATAGGTTAATATAGGTTGGTACAGACCACTAAAATTACATACCCCTGTTGCTATTCTCCAAACACTAGCAGAGTTATCTGTCACACCTGTCATGTTTCATGTTGCATTTCTTCATCTAGTCCCTCTGTGTGGCCACAACTTTAGCCTTTACGCAGCTACTAAGAATAAGTTAATGGAGCACATAGCTCTTTACTTAGCATCTTATCTCTGCTTCCTTTTTCCTATGTGAGGAGTCCTCCTGACCCCTCCGTGTGGCAACACAGGAAGCAGTAAGACCTCTGGAGTGAATGAGATGAGGTCTGAGGTGGCTCTAACGCTCAAATTGAAGAGTGATAGAAAAAGTCTTTTGAGATCCTCTTTTCAGGCTTGTGCTATCATGTCTTCTAACACTTCATCCTCTTGTAACCCTTCAACCGCCCACATCTACCACCACTGTGTTTTATCTATATATAGAGTATATACCTAAAACAACTTTTCCATCTTTTGGCATTACAACAGTGAACCTGTACCTGCTGCCGAATGAAGCCAGAGGAAATAATAATGATTTGCCTGACGTTTGTTTTGCAAATGTGCATGGGGGTGCGATCCCCTCACCTCCTTTGAGTGCATTGTTTAATAGCAACTGCTCTTAAATATCAACAATGCAAATCAGCAAACCCTACCTGCCCGCAAAACGCACACACAAAGACGGTGACATTTTTCAGCGTCGGACCCGCTGATCACATAGTTTCTTATTCCCGCGTACCTCGACCCAGAGCAAAGGATTATGGGTCCTGGGGTCATTGTGCTCAGTCTCCTTCATCGCCAGCATAGTGTGCAGCCAGAGAGACGTATAAACAAGTTGTTGGGATGCTGGCGAAGGAGAGGATGATAGTGTTGAAGTGAGACTGAGAGATGAGTTGGAAGATGTCATGATGAAGCAGCCATGGACACAAAAAATAAGTGACATGTGCGGGACTATGTGTGTGAGTGTGCCCCGGGGGAGGCCATCACTACAGTGGGTTTTGGAGCTCAGTGCGTTTATGTGGAAAGTGCTGCTGTCTCCTCTTATCAGTGTAGCTGGACTGCCTTTTCACTGGGTATCTATTCCTGCTCTGTGTCTCTCTTCCTCTCATTTTTTTCACACAAACGTTTACACCTACAAACACATGAGTTTTGTAAATCTAATTTCCTTAACTCTCCACATTCACCCCCCACCCCCCACCCCACCCCCACCCCCACCCCACTTTCTTTACTTTGCGTCACGCTCCCTACTGCTCAGGCCTCTTTCTCTCTTTTCTCTAAGGCTATTTCTGTTTAGCCGTGAGGGCCCCCCTGTCGTTTACAGAAATCCGTCTCAAGCTCTCTTTCCAACTGAACCCACACACACACACACACAAGCACACTACCTCACCCACAACACACTCGAAGACACTTGGTTAAACAGTCATCACAAAGGGGGCCACCGCACATCCTCCAAAACACACACCCGCGTACACGCAGAAGACTCAACGTCCCTCCCAGTGGTCTAGTGTGGGTTGAGAACACTGTTTTCATGAGTTATTTAAGTGCTCTCCATCATGCGTTTTGCGCTGCAGCTCGCGCTGACATGACACGGCCCATTTCCTCTGCTCAGGCTGGAAACGTGACACAAGACACGCTTGCGGTGTTCACACAGAGGAGAGCAGAGAGAGGTGCTCAATCAGTCATGATCTTAAGACTGTTAGGGTTAAATCATTAAATGGGCCCCTACGCAACAGCCAGAGGAAACCTAAAGGGAGAGGCTGATGACTTGAGACAGCTGATATTACCCAGTGCAGCTGTGCACCGCTGTCTGCAGGGTTTTAATTGTGCGCGTGTGAATATTTAATGGCTTAATGGGCACAGCAATAATTTCACATGTTTGCTTTGACCAGTTGCATACAGAGAGTTGGAGGCTGCGTGCTTTCCCTGTCCGAACATCAGTAGGTGAGAGTGAATTAGGGAGATCTATGATAAAATGCAATCAGATGCTTCATTTCAAATGTCCCAACAACTTGCGGTCCATCGAGGGCCCCTATCAGACAGGAAACAGACAGGGAGCAGGGAGGATGTGACATCTGTGCTGACCACAAAGCGCTTCAGGCCCGCGAACACATTGGCAGAATGCTTCACAACCACCAGCAGTCGCTCAAGCTTAAAGCAACCACACTGTCATATTAGTTGTGAAGGAACAAGGTAAACCTCCCTGCTAGAGTGACTACACAGATATTTCATGGACGGAGAGGCACACGGGAGTTATATAAAGGGCAAAATATATGGTGAGGAAATTTGTACAATTTCTGCTCTTCTTTTGTCTGCACTGTTGCAGCATCTACCACTCTTTCCCCGTGTCTCCTTCTACCTCTTCATCACAGTCGTCTCTCATCGCTTTTGCAAAGCTCAGCAAACATGTTTAGAGATATGTACGTTTATGTGAGTGTGTCTTGGAATTGCACATGCTGACGCTGGGATTGTCATTAGACGAGCTGTGAGTGTGTTTTGATTGCAACGTCACAGCTGGACTTGGCAGGCTTGGCACTCTTGCGCGCTTGGCTGCTGGCCGGTTCAATACAATTACAATTACCCACTGTGGGGACCACAGAGCAATACTGAAAAGGGGGGTGTGGGTGCTGGTTGGGGCGCAGAGGGGGGTAATTCACAGAATCTGGCAACCCCACATTTGCTCGGGAGGATCAATGTCTGAGCTGTTGCTTTAGTCGCTGTGGTTAACGTTTCACATTAAGAGTCTTGCATGGAGCACACAGCAGTCAGTTCTAATCAGCAAAACAGCCGTGTTACAAGACATATGCTGCACACACACACACACACACACAATCATTAAATGAGGAACAGTCTGTTCATGAGAGGGTGATTACAGCTGCCATCCCTGTATCGCTTGTCCATAGAGCAGAGCAGCAGGTGGAGGGATGACTAGCAGTGCACAGAAAGAATAGAGCTGAGGGATGGCAGGAGCAGTGCGCTGGGAGGTGGGGAGGGACGGCATGGCGAGAACGTCGAGAGGGGGACACTGAATGGAGAGACTGCGGGGGATATGTTTGGAGAGAGAGATCAGAGGGTGACAGAGAAGGCATGGGGAGGAATGCCACTGCTTGCTCCCTCTCGCCACTCCCTCTCCTCTCTCCTCTTCTTTTGTCCCCGTCGGTGGGGATAGCAGGAGGGTGGGCTAACTTCGAATGACAGTGACAAGCTTGCCACCACTCCCATGAAGCACAGCAGATGGAAGTGTGTGTGTGTGTGTTTGTGTGTGTGTGATTAAAATGCCACTGGAGACCAGGGTATACCGAGTCTCTTGGCAGCGCCATGCTTGGCAGAGCGCCACCTCACTGCCCTCTTTTTCCAGCCCAGCAGAGTGGGCGTTGAGGTGTGTGTGTATGTGTTTGTGCGTGTTTGTGTGTGCGTGTGTTAAGTGAGGGCAGGCAGTCTCAACAAACAAATATTAATTCACAGTGTTCCCATTGTCTGCCCCATTATAGCCTATCTTCAGGGGGCAAGCGAGCTGGATGGCCTGTGTGGCTGTTTTTTCATCCATCTATTTGAGTAATTCAGTAATGTAATGATCACAGGATTTTTGAGAAACAGAGCTCTGTTCTGCTGTGTGGCGCCAGTCCTGGCGGGCATGGGGGGAATTAGTCAGGAGACAGTGGGTTTGGCTCTCTGCCACAGTTATTAGCTGCTCACAGGGTGGGCACGGGGTTATGCCCCAACTCAATCACTCACTGTGTTTGCATGTGTGTGCTTAATGTGTTTGTTTCTGTACGTGTGTGTTTGTGCGTGTCTAGGGTTTGAGTCAGGATTCTCCTCTGATCACACTGACCTTATTGTGCAGTCACTTCTGGTTGATTTGTACCCTTTCCAACACATTCCTCTCTCCCAAACGCTGGGAAACAGGCCGTTAAGCCCCCCTCTCCTCCCTCACTCTCTCTCTCACCCTGTCTCCATCTCACTCTCTCTCTCGTCTTCCCTCCGGATGGGTTTGATTTAGTGATTGTGGTTTTCCATCCAGAGCCTGGGAGCTAGAAAGAGTAGACTTAGGGAGAGACCTATGGATTCGCAGCCAACGGAGCACGTCATTACTTGGCCATAGCTCATCAGCAGATACATCAGCAGGCTGGAGCACTAATAGATGTGAGCTGTCGCTGTTCAGGAAGTAATAAACCTCTCTTCATTTCATCCCCCTAATTATTTCCTTCTCACGGATTGTGTGTGTTGCACTAAATGATGACTGCAAAAAGCAGAGAGTTATGGTATTATGGCTGGATATATGAACAGTAGATGCATAAAGTGAAAACTTCGTGGGCCCACCTCTTAGGTTACATTTAGGCCTTGATGGGGCCAAATGATGAGAGGTTAAGGCTCAGCGAGGTCAGGTCGCAGGCATGTTTCAGTAGTAGCCCTGAAAAAGATGGCCACTTAGTGAGAGATCTCCAGACTTTGACCTTTGACCCCAGTTTTCTCCAGGAAACAGGTGTTCAAGCGGGATGAAGCCTGTCTGCCTGCGCGCTCGCACAGCTGGCAGCAGGCTGTGTTGTGTGTGTGTTTGTACCTGTCTCTTTTTATTTACAGCGGACGGACAACAACACAAGAAAAACTTTATGGTGTAACACAACACCACAACAAACTACAGCCTCAAAAGAACCGCAGCGATCTATCCATATTTGGGTGAAAGCGATGATGTTTTGCACAGGGAGGAAATGCTTGAATGAAAGCATGCTTTTATCAGTGTTGTCTGCCTAACAACTATATTTGATTTATTCTTTTCCAGTTGTTTTCCCCTATTCCTTTTCTCTGTATCTCCCTTTCTCTCCGCGGCCCCATGATTTCAATCATCCCTTCCTCCCACCCAGCCTCCCTGTCTCCACCTTCACCCTCGCTCCCTCCTCTCTTTCTGCTCTTCGATCCCTCTCTCCTGCCCTCCCTCTCAAAGTGTCCTCCGCTGTCAGGTGACTTGGCTGAGGCTAAGTGCTTTTTGCTGTCTCGCTGCAGGTGGGACTGTAATAAAGCTTGTCAGTGGGAGGCATGGGTCGCACTGTCACATGCTCTTTGCCTCCCCTCTGTTAACTCCCTCCTCCGTCTCCCTCCAACCAACCCCCCTCCCTCCCGTCCGTCTCTTCCAAGATCCCCTGCTTTTATTTTTTCCCTCTCATTTGTCTGCCTTTTTCTTCCCCATTCCATCTTTGCTCTTACCCGAAACTGTGCTCCTTGACTTGTCTCTCATGTCTCCCTCTCTCTCTGGTTTCCTTGCCAACGGCACTTTGAGGAACATGATGAAGAAGAGCAGCAACAGGAGACACCCCTCTCAACATAACAACACACACACACACACACACACACACACACAAATCCATGTAAATGACTCCAGGTGAGGTTGTATTGTTTGCCCAGCTGCTCCTGCTAACCAGCCTCTCCTGTTCCATAGTAAACCAGCAGGCTGCATGGAAATCAGCTTCCTCTACACAAAACAGTTCCCTGTTCTCCCTTGTCTTTTTGTGTTTGCACACTGTGTATGTGCTCGTATGTTTATGTATGTGTGTGCTTGTTACCGCACATTACACTCAAAGGGCATCTAAAGGTTAGAGCTTGTACACTATTTGCATGCATGTTTTTCAGATTCATTTAAACCCATATTCTTATTCCTGTGTGTGTGTGTGAAAATGTGTGTAGCTTCTAATAGAAAATTGCTTGTACACAGTATCTTACTTGGTCTAGCCACAGGATGGCAATACTGAGCCCTTGCTTTAAAGGAATCCTTCTTTACCTCATCAAAAATCAAGAATCAAGAATCATTTATTGTCATCATGGTTTCACATGACGAAATTAATATTGGTGACTTCCAGCTTTAAATGTAAATATAGTAAAAAAATAGAAATAGTAAGTAATAGTAAAAATATGTAATATGTACACAAATCCAAATCCAAAGTGCCAAAGTTGCAGCAGCAATGCACAGTAGGGGGGTGGGTCAGTTGTTCAAGTGCAATCAAGTGCATGTCTCAAGTTCTCCTACAAGCCGTTTTTCATTCACATGCATGCACACATAGCTTCACACACACAGAGACACACACACACACAGCCCTCTTTAATCCGAAAGTTAGCCCAGGCTTGTGTAAGGTGACAGAGTGCGGTGAATAATTTAGTCCTGGCCATGTTAATGGCTGACAGCGAACATGGCCTCTCTACTCCGCTGCTGGCCCATTACGAGTACATTCTGTTTCACTCTCACTCTTTCTTTGTCTCTCTGTTGTCCTCTTGTCCTCTAAATTTTCCATTTATGGTGTTCTCGTAACAGTATCAAGATGTCATTTCTAAAATTAAAGGAAGCTGAATGCTGCTCTTGCATTTTTTGCAACAGAAATAAAAAAAAAAATGTCATTATTTCTTCACAGTTTTCAGGTGGTTGAATATTTATCAAAGTGTTAATAATACGGTGGCACAATCATGTATTTCGTGTCCTTTTAAACATTCTCCTTTGACCACATTGGTGTGCAAGTATCAGTTTTTTAAAGCTGCACTAATGTAAATCTCTGAATGTGTTTAAAATGCTAATCAGTTACTTGGTTCTTCACAATGTCTTTAATAATTGAACACTTGCCTGCAATTCGTTTTCGGCAATTATTGGTTTGGATTTCTGAGCATTGTCAAATTCTGTGACATTTTTATTTCTCTAGCTCATCTTCATTTAACTACATTTTCCTGTTCTCGTATAGTTTACTTCCTCTGTGACCCCCTTTTCTGTTTTTCACCTCATCCTCTCATTCCCCACCATTCTGTCCTTACTCTCAAAATAAACTGTTGAGCAGATACACAGGAAACACGTGTGTGTGTTTGCCTGTGTGTGTGTATGTCTAGGCCCAGTCAAGCACTATTAATGTTATGATTGCCCCACTGGGCTTCGGTTCTCTGCGTGTGTGTGACGTGGGTGAAGAATAATATGACTCTAACGCTAATGCAATCATATACACTAAACACATTATAGCTCCCTCTCTCTGTCTCTCTCCCTCTTTGTTTCTCTCGCTCTCAATTCAACCATGAGGATGTTATATGTGGTGTACGTGGCTTTCAGCTTGTGCCGCCTATGTTTGTTTTCATAAGCCCTGCCTCGCTCCATTTTTCTCCCTGATACGATCAGTATGAGTGAGTTTGGGGCAGCAGGAGCCATGAAGCCTGGCGTGGCAGGCTGCAGCAGCACCGAGGTCTGGCCAGACTCAGTCGGGCTCAGGGGGGATTGGGAGTGACGTGTCCGGGGTGAAACACCCCATACTTGGGACTCCCCACCAGCCTCTCTGGCTCCAGCCTGGCTGATGGAGACCAGCTGGGCGTGGAGAGGAGGTGCTCCATCTATCTCCTGGCCCCCCTCTTCTTTTGAGCATGTCTGTTACATCAAAGTGCTCATCTCCTCATTTCTGCATTCCCTGTTTTTTTTTTTTTTTTTTACCTGTTATCACCACTTCTTGTAAGCTACATTTAAACCGCTCTGTTTCTTTCGATCTCTCTGCCCCATCTCCTCCTCTCTCCTGCTGCTTTTTTTCCTGCCTCTCCCCTGCATATCACACATACACTTTTCCTCCTCCACCTCCTCCCCCTCCATCTCTCTATCTCACACTCGCACAAACACATCCAGAACCCTTGAAGTGGGGTCATGATTGAGGCGTGCTGTTAATTAGCCGGCAGTGGTTGTTGTAGCAAAGCAATGGTAGGGTGTAATTAATTAGGTGGCATGTGCACAGTGGGAGAAAAAAGAGGGAGAGGAGAGATGGAGTGAGAGAGAAATACCGGCTATCAGTCCTCCTTTTATCCTCTGAGCTCAGATGAGTTCCCCTAATGAGAAAAAATGAGATGCTCCCAACCAGGGAAGAAAGCATTTTGTCCTTTACATGTTCTCTCTGCCTCTGCTCTGCTTGTCGTTCTGTCACTGCCTTGTTCTCTTTTCATCTGCCTATCACATCCGGGCTATTGCTAGAGGGGTGCCAGTGAGCCGAAGTCACCAGCCACAGATCTCCCACAGTAGAGTGAACACAGCCTCTGGGACTCGTCCAGACACACTCGTACTGTGCAGCTTTACCACGCAGCGGAGGAGGTAGATGTTGTATGTATATTTTGTGGGAGTTTCAGGGCTTTTACAAGATAACCTGTTGTAATGGCTGCTGCTCGACTGTACGCGTGCTGGCGGCGGTGGTTTTGTTCATGAGGAAAGAGAAGGAGAGAGAGAGGGTGAGAGATGGATGGAGAGATCTCAAAAAGGTGTAGAAAATGTGGGAGGTAGACGAGAGGTGCGCAAACACTCAGCATTTTATTGATCCTCTCCTCAGTTCTACACTGACTCCTTGACCTCATCTGAAGCACTTCTGTGTGTGTGTGTGTCTGTGTGTGCACAACTGTGTGTGTGTGTGTGTGTGTGTGTGTGTGTGTGTGTGTGTGTGTGTGTCAAAGGCCTATCCATAGTGCGATGTATCTGTTTACAATAACCATGAGCAGAGAATCTCAACTGGTGTCAACCTGTACCCTTTAACAACATCATGAATATTTAGACGCAGCCCGCCTGCTCGCAACACACTCTCTCTTCATAGTGTAAACTGATAGTTTAATGGCTGCCCAGCCTGTCCCGTCCTGTGTGACTGAAACTGTCCTAGGTGACAGGTTTATGGACAGTTTGGCAATGTCAGCAGAGACAGACAGCTATTTACGGCCCAGCATTAGACACCTCGGACACTGGCAGTTAGTATAAATCCCCGCGGTTGGGATCGGCCAGTGGATGACACACATTGTCGACCACGCTTTAACATAAATCGTCAAGTGTGCACACACTGTATGGCGATCGCTCAGTCAACCACTCAGTCCTTTTTAACCTTGATAATGCCACCGTCCACATGCAGACATACCTCACCCGCAAACGTCACACACATGCTGTAGATCTGTATCTCAGTTATTTACAGCCCTCTGCCATCACGTTAACAACTGGCACTTGCTTGCCCCTCCCCCCTTCCCCTCCGTCGTCCCCTTCAACTATCATTTAGCTTTACGAGGCTGTCCTAAAAGAAGCCCGAGGTGTGCGCCCCCTCCCTCCTCCCCTTTTACGTCGGGGATATTGATATCCTCCATAAGTCAGATGTGCCTCTCTCTGTTACTGAGGAGAAATTGATGACAGAAGGGTGTGACAGGAGGGGGAGTGGAGCTGGCAGGGAGTCGCAGGAGTTTGGCGGCGCATGTATCGGAGTCTGTGTTTGTGTGAGGCCTCCACAAGTGTGCGCTGCATACAAACGGACTTATTAAGGGAAAGAGAGGAGTTGGTCTGGCGAGGCAGCGAGGTTAAGCGAAGTGAGGGGGCTTGGGAGGCTGCTAATCGGGGAAAACAGAGATCTGGACAGATAGGGAGGAGAAGGGGAGGCAGATCTCTGTCTTTCTTTACGAGCTCTTTCTCTGTGTGTGATACCGTTGCTATAAACAAGAGGTCAGCTGAAGAGTGGCTGTTTATAAGGTCCGTCTCTCGGAGTGAGCATATCAAAAAGCCTATGAAATCTTCATCAGCTTCTGTGTGTGTTTGTGTTTGCTCGTGCGGTTGTGTTATCCATCAAAGCCATTAGCAACCATCTGTCTCACACTCCAGCAGGGGAATTGGAGCCTAACTCTCTCTGCTTTGTGTATGAGTTAACTCGTACGTACACGTCTGCCTCACGACTACATCCATGTACAGTAAATGCGCTTGTGTGTGTGTGTGTGTGTGTTGCAGCAGAAGGCACAGCGCGACCTGTATGTGTTGGTGAGACGTAACAACAACATAGCACTATCGCAGAAGCACACCTGGTCATCGTTCACCACGGAGCTTATGCTTACATCGCTCTGTGTTTTTTGTTTGTTTTTTTTCGCGCAAACTGCATTAGCATATGGTGGGTGTAGCTACCAGAGGAGATTAGAGTAGTCTCACATGAAGAGACATAAGTCACCTTCACCATGTGGTTGGTCCAAGGTTGAGTCAAGCTAACATGCTCAGTTCACAGAATTTTGTTTCTTCAGATGTGGCTAAGTGGTGTGATTAGCAAACTTGTTTACTGTGTGGTTCTTCATTTTTTTTGTGTACTTCTCTGCCTGTCTCAGTATGTGTGTGTGTGTGCTCTCTGACTGCTAGTGTTTTTTCTTTTTTTTCCTGTTCCACTGGGGATAAAGAAAAGGTTTGTTTGATTAATTAATGCTGTTAGACATGAATGTAAATGATCAAAGGAGCACATTTGCATTTTGAGTTTAATTATTCATGAGCCGCGATTGCTTGTGAATTAGGACACCTGTGAGGGCTTTCTCCTCTCAAGCTCAGACACTCACTCATGCACACAGGCGCACACTCACACGCTCACACACAAATGCATCCTGGGATGTGACCCGGTGTGTTTAACCAGACCTGCTCGTCACCCCCGTCTGTGTACACTGCTGTGCGTTGGGATGCAGGTCACTGCAGGTTCATGCTGGTATTATTAGGTTATGTTGCCGCTCTGGCTGAGGTTCAAACGTTCTGATTAGGTTACCGCGTAGTGCTAAAGCTCAGACTGTCACCCTGACTGTATGATTCATCTCCATGGAGACAAGAGAAAAGCTCTGATCTAATTACCCATACTGCTGCCATCTCAGTCTTGAGGAGAGGGCTTGGTGGCATGAATAAGCCGAGAGGAGCAAACGCGGGAGAGTGGCACATAGAGGTTCTAAAAAAAAAAAAAAAAATTAAAAAAGAGGATAGTAGTAAAGGAGGGAGAAAAATCAAGTGCAAATAGAGGAGCCTGATCTGATGCTAACAATAGAGAGCTTGATAAAAGCAGGTATTATTTGTCTTCTTTCTTCCTCCTCTCTCCCCTCATCATCAGCAGCATCCAACTGCTGCACAAATGGGCCCTTGTTGCCATGGATATGAGCAATGGTTCTCCCGTTCTGCTCGATGGGGCTCAGTGATAAATGGCGGGATGTGGAGGAAGTTAATAATTTATCCCGGGGAGGGAGCGACCGTTCTGGGGAGCGTTACCTAGCATAATGGGTTAAGTGCAGCGATTGCTGCGTGCCGAGCAATAGACTCACAGGAGGTGATATATAAAAAATGAATAAAGGCTGAGTGGAGCCTGCTGGGAAGGAATCGTCAAGGGACTGTTGGTGTGTGTATGTGTGTGTGTGTGTGTGTCTGTGTGTGTGTGTGTGTGTGAGAAGGGCGGGAGGGGTTGGTGTTGTGTTTGGGAAGAAGGCTTTGTCATTTCTCGAAGTTGTAGGATTGTCAGGTAAAGAACAGTAGAGACTTAATAGAGCTTCCTCCAGGCTTTCAGTAAAGATCTCCTCCCACTCCACTTTTACTAGAAATGAAAAACAGCTCAATATGCTTTGGGCTTTGAAGTGTGACAGCAGCAGTGACAGATGAAGCTGCTGCAGAACAGAGGTGTGGGGCCTGGCTGTATACTGTGCTGTCATTGTCGATGACTCATTGACACATGTAAAGGAAGGAATACATAGATAGACCTTTCTCCTCATTACCCGACACTACGAGTTTATTCTTAAATAACTTTGTCATTTCCCTCTTTTCTTTTATCCCTATAGAGGAGCCGCTGTCCTATATTGTGATTATGGGAGGAAGAGAGAGAGTACAAGAGAGAGAAAGGGCACATGGGGTAGGCCCACACCTCCAAGAGCATTAACACAGCACCTGCTTCGCATCTTCTTAGCAATTTATGAGGTGCTACGCTCTTTACGCTGGCTCCCTCCATCTTACACTCCCCTCCATCTCGTTCCTCCCTCCTCCCTCAGCCCTGCTATCTCTCAGATTTGTTGCGGTTGCAGGCTGATGGTGCATGCCCAGGGGTTACGCAGGGGTCACCGTATTGTGTTAATCCTGGAAAACATATCAGATCAGCTTGATTTCATTATTGTCCCTCTGATGCCCCTTATGCAGTGGCTCAAAAGCTACTTAGAATGATCCTCTCCCAGTGATGGGAGAAAAGGAGCTGTAGTCTGTTATCTGCAGTGGAGCCGGAGTCTATTGTGTTGGACACTCTGCTGCGTTCCTGGAGTGGATTTGGAGCATAAAAGGCTTGTGTTAAAACATAGCGGAGCCTCGCATCTTGTCCCTGTATCGCCTCCCACTGATTATTTGATGGGTTTTTCAACGTTCACGTCTGGTTTGAGTAGTGTAGTGTTTGAGTCTATGCTCTGAAGGTGTGTGTGTGTTTGTGTGCGAGCATCATTGCGTGTGTATACCCGGTGGAAAATATGACTTGTGGTTTCTTTTCATTTCTTCTCCATTTTGTTTTGAGTGTCTGTATTTTCCAGGAGCCTTTTTTCCCCCTGCCTCCTTGTGGCTGATAAGTGATGCAGATAGCTGTGATGGATAATATTGCCTGGCACACACACTCTCACACAGTCAGACATACACACACACACACACACACACACACACACACACATACACACATATTAAATCTCTCTCTGATTCAGCTGAACAGTTATGGATAGTGTCTTTGCGGATGTGTGTGTATATGTGGGCGCCTGCGCATTTGTGCGCGCTTTATTCTCCTGAAGCGTAGTGTGTGTTCTCAATGTGGATGCTCGAAACAGAAGGCCCAGCAGTGACGGCAGACATCTGAAGGAGGGAGGGAGAGGATGGATAGGAAAAAGGAAGATAGGAAAGAAAGAAAGAGGCTGTGATTATTCTCTGCAGGTGGAATAAAATAACACCGCCCGGAGTTCAGTAATCACCATGTTCCAGTGAACATCAGACAGAGAAGGAAGGGACATGTTGAATTGTAATTTTCATGGTGTTTGTTTTGTTTTTTAATAACACTGTTGCCTTTGCTTTTGCAGCAGTCTTCACTCAGAAATGACAGACGAGTGTCACAGAGGTACAATACAATGCAAGCTAGACTGCAGACAGAGCAGCCATTTACAGACTTGTTAAAGCAAGATGCTGCTCTCTTTTTTCCCCTCCTCTCTGCCCTCCTGTTGTCCACTTACTCATGTTGTTATCTTTTGTTATGAGCGCTCATTGTCACTGCCACACAGAGGGGTTGGACATTTGCTAAGATGAGCTTGTGACAGGGTCAGGCGTGTATTGTGCGACACGAGGAAAATCAACCACGTTTCAGCACACTTTCATCGCGCAGTCCTCCCGACACACACAGACACACACACACACCACACACACACACATCCCGGGATTGATGTCAGAGCCCTGCAGGCGCCCAACTTTTGTGTGGCACCCTGACTGACAGCTTCATCAAACCCCCACCCCTGTTGTACATGTATGTGGACACATGCATGCACACTGATACCCACATACACACTCATATACACATGTACAGACTCATGGCCCCCCCAGGTTGTCTTTGTTCCCAGCATCTGTTTCCCTCGGTGATTAATTGCAATTAGCGAGAGGTTTGAAGGCCTGTGGAAGAACACAGCAAGAGGAAAAACATCAAGATTAATGAGGGGAGGCATTCATCAGAGACAGAGAGAGAGGACAGAAAGAGAGAAGGGAGAGAGAGAAAGGGAGGAAAGATAAGGGGAGAAGAAAGAGCAGGGGGAGAAGAGAGAGCAGGGGGAGGGGAGGATAGAGGGATGACACGGTAAAGAAGGGAGGGGCTGGGAGAGGAGGAGGTGGAGAAGGGAGGGATGCTCAGATGTTAATGACGTAGGAGATGGAAAGAGCGGAGGAGCGTGACATAAAGCGAAAGAGGGAGAGCAGCACATAGAGAGAGGATAGAGAGAGGGAGAGAGATGGGGGAGAGAGCCAGTTGTCAAAGCTCAGGCCACAGAGCGACACCACAGGGGACTGATTAAATATGGAAATTATAATTGCTAATTGACCTTTATTAATCAGAGCAGTAGGGGGGTTGTATTGCATTTTTGTGTCTCTTCGTGCACTGTGTGTGTGCCACTGTGTATGTATAAGCACGCTGAAGCGTGTGTGTGTGTGTGCATGTGCGCGTGTGTGTGCACTTGACTGTGTTTGTGTATGTGTGGATGTTTGATCCCCTCATGCAGCTCTCTCTTGTCTGAAAGAGCTCTCTCATGTTTAAACACAGCATAATGGGGGAAGCAGCTAGAATAACACACACACACACACACACAGATACACACACAGACACACACAGACTGGGTGGTAATGAGAGTGTGAGTATATTATGGAGAGCTAAATAGGGTCACTGTGGAACCTCACTCTTTGGGCTGCCAGATGTGCAATCATGAATGCATGCATGCACTCTCATACACATGCATACAAGCAAGTCCTCTCATTTCTCTCCCTCGCTCTCCCTCTTTCTCCTTTTCTCTCCTCCCAACACTTTGATGTCTTCATGCTTATTATTACATTTTAGAAAAACTCTGACACCCTGTTTCATTCTGCATCAGAGGCATGTAGACAGAATTTCTGCGCCTCGCCTGGCTCCATATGGATTTACTTCCTCTTGTTATCAATACACACTTGCATCCATAATCACACGCACACACACACACACTCGGATGTCAGTCTTGTTGCCAGATCACACAGATTTGATTAGAGACTCCCTAAATTCATTAACCCAATGTGATTTAGCCAGCCGTCATTAGAGCCACATGTAAACTGGTCTGTAGTGGTTTGATTTGGTTTCAGCTCGTCGATTGCATCAGATTTGTCCTCCATGAGATCTGCAGGTCTTAATCACTTTTAACCAATTGCTACCCAAGAGATCCATTAATCAAGCTTTTTTTTGAGTACTTTACTATTTATGCAAGGACTTGATTTTCGCTTTTTTTCCCGTAAACATAGTCATCCACTGTTGGCCACTGGGAGAAGTTGCTGTTAAGAGAGGGGCCTTTCTAAAGGGTACCTGCACAGTATAAACAAGAGTTGCGTCTGTGCTTTTCCTTCCCGTTAAAGATTTTCACTGCCGCTCTGAGGATTCAGAGGAAAATAAGCAGGTCTGCTGTTACTCTCTCACCCGAACCTTTGAATCTGTAATCTGTATCTGTATCTCAGTTAGTCGCCTGCCGCTCTGGGGGCATCTGCTGAGGCCAAGTGTCACTCCTGATCCCCAAGAGACACAGAGCGGGGACTCCTCCCCTCTTAGCCCTGGCTCCTCTAATCCTGTTAGCTCGGCTCAGGATCACACTGCCATGACTGGTCTTCCATCACAACCACACACACGCGCACACACACACATGCATACCCTCAGGGGCCAGAGGACCCCCTGGGCCTCAAAGGGACAATTGTTGCAGGGTCCAGAGGTGGCGGTAAGGGTGAGGGGTCAGCCATCAGAGGGGAAAAGATAGGACACACACATGCCTGGACACACACACACACACACACATTTAAATTACATACACTCACAGCATTGAAGGAAAGGGCTCAGGGCCTCCCCACCTATCCTCTCTCTCTCTCTCTCTCTCTCTCTCTCTCTCTCTCTCTCTCTGACTCACACACACACACACACACACACAGAGAGAACATATTGTCTGTTCTTTCCCATTTCCTCCTTTCATTCAATTCCTCACCGGGCACAGCAAAGAAGCTGGGCTGTCCTCACATCACTGCACGCACACACATACTATGTATACACTCAATACACAGTGGACTGGCTCAGCCCTTTTTCCTACATTATTCCTCTTTTGTGTTGTTAGCGAGGAGACCACCTCTCCTTGGGGAGAGGATTGGGTGTCTTAGGAGGGCAGCAGAGCCTATCAGCTTTGACTTTGACTGTTGCCAATTTCCTCACCAGTCACCAGTTTCTGGGACTCACAGCAGTGGAGCATGGGGAGCGGTGTTGTACCTCATGTGCTCAGCAGAGGGCGCCTGGCACAGTGGAGCTTAGGGATCCTTCCTTTTGTCATGACTTTTCCTGCTCATCTATGCAGGAATAATGGCTGAAATCAACCAGTGTACAATGTTAATGGCATTTGAATTAGAACACTTCTAAATTAATTAGGTAAGTAAAGTATGCAACTATCAAAATGTCACTGTTGATAAAGCTATGTTCCTGTAAGCAGTGGGGGGAATCGACAGACTGATTTGTTTGGTGTTATCAATCTGGGTTAGGCTCTGCTGGCTCTAGGCTTGTTTCATCTGTGTGTGTTTGTGCGCATATGTGTGTAAGGCTTGCTTGTATGAGTGTTTGTGCGTGTGTGTTTACCGTTGGGTTGGGAGACAGTTTGATTGAGCTCTGCGCCGTAAAGCTGTCTGTTTGCCAGACTGTTTGTCTCCTAGCCAAGACTCTGCAGCAGAGAAGAATACAATGATTATCTGTCACAAGGCAGCCGCGTTCTTCATCAGTCTGGCTAGCAAGAGCCCAGACTGCCCTGTACAAGCCTCTGACCACACATCAGATCAGCCTCAGGACTCTCTGCTCTGACTATGCTTTATGGGTTCTTTTGAGTGTGTGTGTGTGTGTGCATGGTAAAATGTTCTTGTGCACTTTAGGTTTGATACAACTTTCTCTGTTTGACTCCAAAGGGCCTTAAGGAGCACATCTACAGCTTTTCACCTTACCACAGAGTGCTGTGAGCAAGTCTCTCTTTTGTTGTGGTTTTTGTGTGTGTGGATGTGTGTGTGTGTGTGTGTGTGTGTGGGCCATGCAATAGTGTTCAGACAGAAGCGTGAGAGGAATGTCAACAACCTTTAACCTCTGAACTCATTAATGTGAGGGGTGTGGGGTGATGATGTGGCAGTGGGATAACTGGTGTGTATATGTGTGTGTGTGCGCGTGTGTGCGCTTGCTTTCAGAGCGGTGTCAGAGCAGACATGATTTATCACGTATTAGTAGGCAGAGAGGAGGAGGACGGAGCTTTCAAAAGCCTGGGGTTACAAGGTCAGGTCAAAAGTCATGAAAGGTCAGAGCGCTGAGTGAATATCAAAGAGCATCCTGGGAGCTAGATATGGCTGTCCAGGACCAGATAGGCTTCCAGGGACCGACTGGCCAGACAATAGCATGTAAACACACACACATACCCGCACCTCACTTGCAGGCTGGTGTAGGTGGAGTGTATAGAGGCTAAGGTCAGTGTGGTTGTTCAGAGGTCGGAGGTCAGGGGAAATAACCATTAGATCCGTCTTTGGATTTACTCTGTCCCTCTACCTCTTTGACATGCACAAACACTCACACACACACACAGTGCTCCAATGTGGGTTACCTCTTGATAGTCTGACAGCAAATATGTTCTAAAATACGCATCTAAACCAAGCATGCTGGTACACCCAAACAGACATGTACAAGCAGACAAAGCCCCACAAAGGCAGCTAATTTCACACCGACTCTGCTGGGGCCCTGTTTGGGCACGGCTGTGAAGCACAGACAGAGAGACAGATGGTGCAGGGCTGGCAGGAGGAGTTTCTGCTGTCCTCTGTGCGCGCGTATGTGTGTGCGAGTGTGTACATGTACATGTTTGACTGGCTGTCTATGCGCACCGTGCTTGTGTGTGTGTGTGCATTCTCCCGTGTCCTCGTGCATTTTCAAACATCACTTTGTACTCCACAGAACAGCGGAGTCGAGGCTTTAGGCTACACTAGCAGTGCCTCTCCTAACTGCTTCCTGTTGCCAAGCTAGGTGTCAGGAAATGTTACCCCCAGCACAACCTCTATGTCTTCACAGACGTTTTTCAATCCAGTCACAGTGTTTTGTAAGAGTCATTTCCTTTCTAAGAGACTGTAGAGTGGAGACGGTGCATATTAACCACGAGGAGGACCTGTTTGAAGTTGAATGTAGCTGGCAGTGAATGAAACAAGCTCTTGTATCTTTGTGTTTTGCTGGAGGTATTGTTTTTCATTGCACTGCTCATGTACATATTTGCATGAGTGTGTGTGCGTGTGTGTGTATGCGTGCATGCATGTTGGGGGTGTGCATGTGTGGCTGCTGTAATTGAAATGACTGGTTGCCATGATAGCTTGTGCATAGCTAAAGCTTGTTAGTGTGCTTGGCTTGGCTGAACCAGGGCCAGGGGGTAAGGAAGGAAGGAAGGAAGAAAGGAAGGGAGGGAAGAAGCGTGAAGGAAGGAATAGGGATGAAAGAACGAGAGGTGGATCTGTAAGACAGTGGGGGAGGTAGCAAAGAAGATGGCAATCCACCAAGAAGATAATGAGACGAGGCAAAAAAATAGAAACAAATGGACGGGGAGAGAGGTAAACATGAAAGTGGAGACGGGACGATGAATACAGGTGGTGCTAGCAAGCTGCTTTAACAGGCAGCAGCCCAAAGGCAAGACTAATAGGCTAGCAGACAGGCTGACAAATAGGGGGACTGACTGACTGACTGACTGACTAACTGACTAGTAGTGAGGCTGACAGACGGCCAGAAGGATAGATGGACAGGCTGACAGCCAGCGAGCCAGCCAGGCAGACAGGGAGCCAGTGTCATCCCACACTGGGAGAACAGGAGGAGCGAGAAGGGTTCATATTCCCCAGGACAGGTGGCAGAGACATGCCACTGCTGCCACCTGGCACTCGCCGCCCTGTGTCCCTCTCTCCCTTGTTCTTTCTCTGAGCCATAATATTGCTATCAGCTCTTGACCTGGTCTTTCTCCAGAGCCCCGGCTGTGGTAGTGTAGCAGAGCCCTGTTTTTCCCAGTTTGACTTTCCTATAAGACAGAGAATCCCCTCTTCTAAAGGCTTCGCCCTCCCCGCTGCAGGGTGAGGAGGCCAGGCAGGCAAAAGGCAGCATGTCAGCGATTAGTGATTACCATCCTCCAGCTATCCCCGGGCTCAGGGAGGCATGCAGGTAAGCCCACTGTCCTCATCAGTCGAGGCCAGGCCTGCGCGGGCAGGTGGGGTGGGCCCACTCTGGAGCCTGGACCCTGACCGTCCCCCCAAAGTAGCAGAGGCCACCTGCTCCCATTCGCCACTCCACAGCCCCGTCTGACCACGGGCCCCGCTAGCACCACACAGGCTAATTAAACTCAGTGTGGCAGATACACTCTTCCTCCCACTCACACTGAGAGACGCACATACGCCAGCTCACGTCAACTGTGTGAATTTAATAACACAAATAGACACACACGCACACACAAAGGAATAATCCACCCACACTCTCTGGACGAGAGGAAGAAGAAGAAGTGAGGAATGCAAACATTTTATAACACGGGAACAGAAACAATTGTATTACCCGCTTACACACAAACACACACCACACACACGCACAGGCTGCATGCTGCCAACAGACTGTCCCACTTTAGGAGTAGGAGTGTTCTATTTGGCGTCCACCCACAGCTCTCCTCCTCTCTCTGATCTCACTGCAGCATTTTTCGTGGTCCCTCGATATACCGGGGAGGACAAAGTTGTCACTGATGTTATGAAGACAAAGCCTTCAGTGACTTCATATGGATACTGTTTTAGCCTGGACAAAGCTTTTTCCCCTTATCTCTAATTCGCCTGCTATTGTTTCCATGTCATGACAGAACTGGGCAGGAATCAAATCCCATGATTGAGTGAATGATTCTCATGGAAGGCACACTTTGAGATAATTTTTAATCCTGTTTTAATTATTTAGTATTTTTGTTTGTCCTTTAAAATACTGACCATTTTACCTTTACTGTGTTTGGCCATAAAAATGAATAACTTTGTAAAGTTTACAGCAAGAGAGAAACACTGCAACTCAATTCAGCACTCACACAATATTAATTGACAATTTATATACAGTGTTTAAGGTACTTTCTTCATGTTTACACTTTATAGATTTCAAAACCGTGACTTTGAGTCATCTTTTATTTGCAATTTTAGAGGGAAAAAAGCAAAAAGAATGACTACTGTAGGGAGAAAATGAAATAGTGTCTGATGGATTAAGTTTGGAAAGCTAACTGCGACTTAAACCTTTTGCAAATACGGAGAGGGATGAATATTTTGGGGGTGGTGAAGAGTGTGTGTGTGTGTGTGTATATATATATGTGCGTGAGAAAGGCAGAGGCAGACAGATGCAGAGGAGAAAGAGGAGACAGTGGCGGTGAGGGACTTTTGAGAGGTGTGACTGTTCCCTAAACTGATTTAAGGCCCAGCCCTCCCAGACCCCCACAGCTTCCAACATGCCACAGGGAGTTGTCCCATAATCCTCTGTTCCAGGTAAACAGCTTTCGTCCTCCAAAAGCCTGGACCCATCTCCTGCACACACATACAATAAAAAAAGCTCTCCTTTGCATATGCTTCTAAACCTCCCTCCTTTCTTAAAGCTCAGGGCCCCTTATCTGTAATGGAACTCACTGATGCACAAATGCTGCTCTGTAATTGGCGCAAATTAGGCTGATGTTTGTTGATTTGTGGCTGATGTGGTGCTTAAACAAACATCAGACTGTCGGCGTATGTCTGCCTTCCATTTTCACCAAAGTTGAGGTCATGTGTGAGATGAGGAATTGCTATGCGGCTTTGTATCTCAATTGCAAATGTCTTAGTATAAAAGAAAATATCAATTTTTATTACCATGGAAACAATATTTGGCCAGAATACACTTTACATATAAACAGGTCCTCTCTCGGTGAGGGTGCACAAGGCCGTGTGAGCCGTACCTTCAATGTGCTACCCTTGGTTGCCTGGCGTTAACATGCCCAGCTGCATGATGGGCGAAGCTGCGTTCTCCTCAGCTCTCCTCCTCCTCTGTGTTTAACAAAGTCTTTGACTACACAGCAGAGAAACTCCTCTGTTTACACTCCATCACAGACACTTAAACACTACTCCCTCGCCTCTGCCTTCCATTCCCTCTTTAATCTCTCCCTCCTCTCTTTTCTTTTCTTTTCTCTCTCCACTCCATTTAGTCATTAGGTCGGCTCTCATCTGCATAAGCTTTCCGTTGTAGCACTCGATTGCACTGGGCTCCAGCTCATGTTTATTAAATGAGCCTTCTTGTTGTGTCAGCCCCACAGCTTGCCCTGCTCTCTGCCTCGTCCTACTATTTTCTTGCTTCACTCTCTTTCTCTCTCTCCTCGCCGACTCTCCCTCTCCTCTTCCCTCTCTCTGCGGTTGGCGTTCTAGCCCGCCCCCCCCATCTCTTCTTATTCCTCTGTGGGGGTATTAAAGGCTGTTTCTGTTGGCCGTCACTCTTCATAAGTGGTGTCTTGCTCAATGTGTTCGCCCTGTTCCCTGTGCGAGTGCACCTCAATGCCCTGGTGCACGCTCTCTCTACAGGCCCCACTCAGAATGGAAATGAAGGGAGTCTGTAATGAGTTCCACTCAGCCAGGGTCCCCGACCCCGCCGCCATCAGCCAGCTTAGAGGAGAGAATCAGAGAGACAGAGAGAGGGGAGAGAAACGGGGGTCAGAGATGGAGGGAAGAAGAGGCTCAAGGGAAAACACAGGGCTTTTTTTTTCTTTTCTTTTTCATTTTTTTTTTACACCCCCTCTTTTCGTGCCTGGTTGCCAAGCTGCTACAATGTTAAGCTGGCCTTTCTTTCAGTCTATAGGGAACAGTGTGGGACCATCACATGGAGCAGGAGAGGAGAAGGGAATGATTTTGGAAGGGGGGGTGGAGGGTTGAAAGAGAGAGGTGGAGGAGAAGGGCGACAGAGCAAAGCAGAGGACAGGAGAGATGATAGGATTAAGCAGGGAACAAAGGGATGGACTGTATTTTCAACATGACCATATGGGCGATGAGAATGCGCGCTGTAGGACAATGACGATGATGACGACAGTGACGACAACCGCAGCTTCCATAATTGATATCTATCCTCCTCCTGCCAGCTCATCCTACGGTGCAACGTTGGCTCTGCCCTGCTCTCACCAGGGCTGCTTTCAGCTTTCAGCTTAATGTAGGATGAACCTCTGAAGAAAACTGTGAAGTTGAATGTAATTAATTGGTTGTAAGTAGCAGGCTTAATAGCCATGCATTTTTATGCCTGAAACCTAAGGAGCCGTGTCGCCCTAATAGTTGAGTCACAGCCCAGAGTGGATGTTGACATGTGCTCTGTGGGCTGTGTATGACACACGCCAAAAACAGGAAAATAGGGGATCCCTATTTTAACTGTATCTTTCTCAAGAACAGGCATGGAGGTCAAAGCATCTAAATGTGGTTGAAAAGTGAAACATTTTTAGGTTACATTTAATACTTTTTTTTCTTTTTTTTTTTTTGCAGCAGACATATTGACTCATCATAGTAGGGTAAACATCAGTAAGCCATGACAGTCTGACAGTCAGCCAGCATGCACAATACCAGGACCCTGAATATGTAAGCAGCGAAATGGAATTCAGCCATCCTTCATTTTATTATTTATACCTGAACTTATCCTTCTGTGACCCACCAAACCCATTGATTATTATTAATGAGTGACACTGAATTATAGTTTAATTAAATGCTTTTAAAACAGTAGACATAACCTGAACATCCAAATGCTTTCAAGCCCAGTCTTCACATACAAATGTAAATGTCTTTTCACCTCCAGTCTTTATTACTGAGAGGACTTCTCTGTGTGTGCAGGAGCTGTGTATACTGTACACTGTGTGTGTTACATGAAGGCTATTAGTGTGTGTCAGAGCTAGGACATCAACCTGGTGGGCATTTAAGATTGTAACTGCTATAAACTAATAGCTTTAAAGTAATAAACTGTTTAGGAGTCACCTCTCTCTTTAATACATACATATTTTCACAAAATGTGAGGGGTGTGGTGTGTGTTTACACGCACAGTGGATGATTTCTTAACAAGTTGATGAGTCATATTAGATGTTATTTGCACAACGTCCTCACCCCGTACACCAAAGCAGTCAGCTGGAGAAGCTGGAGTGGTGTCAACACAAACTGAAATGGCCCACTAAGAGGTGTGTGTGTGTAGAGAAAGTGAGAGTTGTGTCTGTAAGGCTGTGATAGATGAGAGACAGCTGATAAGGAGACCTGGGGTTGGAGCAGTCAAACAGTGCACAGATACGGAGTGGCTCGGTCTTTCCTATCTATTTCTGTTTGTGTGTGCGTGTTTGTCTGTGTGTGTGTGTGTGTGTCTGTGTATTTCTAGTAGGGCTTTTCTACACAAGACTGTCTGTTCAGAGGCAGATGCCTTACTGGGCGTGAAGCCCAGGAATTGTGTGTGTGTGTCTCGGTGAAAGAGGGTAATGGCTGACTCTACACGGCCTCTGACCCTGCTGGGCAGCACAAGTCCTCCTCTGTTTCTCCTCACACTGATTAGAGGGTCAGAGCTGCATCACACAAACACACGCACAAACACACACACACACACACACTTACAAACATACAAACGTACACACATACACACAGTGTGCCTCTTTTGGCTCTGCCGTCAGCACAATAGAGAAGGAGAAAGAGGACATTCAGTAATGCTGAGAGAGAGAGAGGTGGGGTCAAACTGAGAAGAAGGAAGAGAGAGAGTGGTGAGATGTGAAGTGAAGCACATAAAGAGAACGGTGGCACAACATGGATTTGCACAGATAAGAGAAAAAAAATGGATAGCACAGGATATGGGTTTGGAGAAGACAGATATGCTCAAACAAAGATAAAAGAGAGGAAGGCGAGAGCGATATACCTGGTTATTAGAGGCAGAGGGAGCAAAGGATAAAAAGCGAGGATGGGTGGAGTTGGAGTAATAGAGGGGCTGTGGGAAATGGTGGCTCTTTTTTTCCCTTGCTTTGTCCTTTCCTTTCTTTCCTCCATCTCTTAAAGGATGAATCATTCAGCAATAATTTATTTTTCTGTTGAAGCACGACTTTACCCTCTCTACCTCCATGCCACCTCTCTATCTTTACATCTCACACTCTCCCCCGTCCTCATATATCTCTCGATCTGAAATGAAAAAGGAGAGGCAGCAGGGTGTTAGCACAGCCACTGGATGCCACAGTTCTGAAGAAAACACAATGTCTGAGTGCAAAGTGTCTTTGTCTTTGTCTTTGTGTGCGTGCGTGTGTGTGACACAGGTTCAGCCCTTGAGGCAGCTTTCCTGGCATTTGACTAAAGGCTCGGGGTGTCTGCAGGCCACTTTGTGTATGCATGCATGTGTCCCTGTTTGCGTTTGTCTGTGTGCACACAAGTGTGTAGGTGTGCATGTTCGTGCATGCAGCAGTGACCCATGTAAAGAGACGGTGTGTGTGGGGCATACATAATGGATGCTCTGACTGCCGCACACAAGAGTGCACAGCGCCGTGAGGAATTCCCAGCTTAACAAGCCTGCCTCTGTGTGTGTGTGTGTGTGTGTGTGTGTGTGTGTGTGTGTGTGTGAGAGAGAGAGAGAGAGAGAGAGGCAGATAGAAAGAGACAGAGAGAGAAAGGGCACTCCCTTTCTCTCTCTGTAACATCCATAACTGATCCTGAAGAACGTAGCCATGAGGCAAACTCCGTCCCATCCCCATAATCTTTTTCCACCAGTATTAACCTCTGCTAATATTTCTACTTCTCTTACACGCTTCCTGCATCTCTCTCTCTTTTTCTCTACATCTTTGCCCTCCTCCCCCACACTCCTCTATCCCAGCGTAGACATCACCTCTCCTTTTCTGTATAATTGTGTCTTCAGCTCTTCAAACAGGCTGCGGCATATCTGCTCCCCCACCCCCTCCCTTTGGAGTGGAAATGTCATTTGTTTCCCAAACTGTTCCAGAGGAGAGCAGCCAGAGTATTCCACCTGTTAGACACCGATAGCACTCACAAAAACACACATGTACCCGAATCCAGTTTCCCTCCCTGAACATCGCGCGTCATCCTGACTGTGACACGCACTTCCTCTCTGTGCTGTTGCTCTCCAAACACAGAGCGAAGGAGAAAGAGAGGAAGAGGCAGACTGACGGTCACTCGGACCAATTAAGATGGATGAAGGCGTGCAACCGGAGAAGAGCTGAGGTTTTTCACAGCTTTTTATGTCCTTTTTAACCCCTGTGGCCATGATGATGAAGCCTGTTGTTTCCCTCTGCAGGTGGAGCAGGTTCAAAGGTCAAAGGTCACGCTGTTGTGTAACCAAACAGGAATGAAAGTGTCTCCATCCAGACCTCTCATAAGCATCTTTCCATAATGCGCCTTAAACTCCAAATCTTGCAGCAGCTTTCCATGTCAGAGACATGTGGAAACAGGAGTCGGAGTTGATTCTCTATCTAAGACAATCTGTCAGTTTGATGGCTAAGGCTCTTGTAGGATTTATAGGAATCTTCTACTGTGGCTCTAGTGGGACCAAAAGAAGCAACATGACATCATAAAGCATACAAAGTGTTTAGGACAGTCCTAAGAATGACCAAGGGCAAAAGCCTTTTGTCACACAGTGGCCAGTGCACCTTTTGAGACAAATACATCTGTTAATTAAGAATAATTGTTACAGTATGAACAATTCATCCAAAGTGGCACAAACTGAAGAAAACACATGCTTTTTTTCAGTGATAAATACCTGCCTTCCCTGCATGTAAATATCTGCATATCTGAAAATCAAAGCTTTAACTTCATGTGACAAATAAGCAACAGAAGGGGTGGAGGTATACTTACAGTATATAAAGGTGCTATTGGAAAACAGACACTGTTTCCACTCCTATTGGATATTTGTCGGGTCGAAATGTTTAAAAAAAACATGCTAAAAATGACACAAGCCGTTTTACCGATCTATACAACAGTACGTGAACACACCTGGCTGTCGGGGTGGTCAGAATCAGTTCACCTTTTCAACTGTGCTGCCAATCACCAGTGCTTATGTAAGTACTGCTGATCTATTCAGAACTGTAATGTCATGAGGGAACATGATTTCAGAAGAAATGCACAGATTCTGTACATGTTCTTAGCGGGAGCAAAGTGCTCCCAGTCTTGATCCGCAGACCATCTTGGGTTTAAGGCAGGGCTGAGGGGTCGAGGTGTCCGAGCCCTGCCGACGATAAGGGGTGCAGTGTATGTGGGGCAGAGGAGGAGAGGAAGGAGACAGGGAGGATGAACAAATCTTTCATCCTTATTCTCCTCTCTGCCTTCTGTAAACAGAAAATGAGAAGAAAGAATGTGAAAGGTGGATGGGGCGGGGGGTGGCTTGCTGGTTGAGTGGGAGTGATGAGGAGGAGGAGGAGGGAGAGGTGGGAGGGGCGGGGGTCTCTATTATAATAGCTGGGTCAGAGGGATCCCTGCCATTCAGGATTGAAAGGAAGCCCCAATTAAATGACTTCGTAGAGCAAGCTAGCTGGAACGGTGTGTGTGTGTGTGGAAGTGAATATTTTCTGCATGTGTCTGCATCCATGTGTATGTGCGTGTGTTGGTGTTCTCACACCTAAGCATGTGTGTTGTCACTGATGATGCATTTTGGAATGTGTACGTCTGACAACTGACTGTGTGTGTGTGTGTGTGTGTGAACATGCGTTTCTTTGTGTGCGCACTTTTACACGCTCAGTTTTAATGGTACCCAGGGGGGTGACGAGGTACTTGAAGTGTCGCCATGGTGCTGTAATTAGCGAGCAGGGGTGAAAGGTCGGCCACAATTCTGCCGGCCGAGGACAGGACCTCTCTCAAGAGCTGGAGGAGGCAGAGGGAGCATGGGTGGGGTGGGTGGGGGGTTTGGGGAGAAAGGAGAAGGGGGTGTTTTACAGAGCAAAGACTAAGCACACAGCTAAAGGAGTCTCCTGACTGAAACAGGAGAGAATAGAAAGCCATTAAGCAGTGTTAGTTTTGTAACGGTTATCCTCCCCGCTCCCCCCCTGCTGGCATATGTCGACGTGTTTATTGTTGAAAAAGTGTGTGTGTGTGTGTGCGGGACATGCAGGTTGGACGCTTTGAGTGTGGGCTATGAATTTAAATGTCCGTTTCAGTTGGTTAGCTTGCGACGCTCCTTAATCTTGAAGTAGCTTTAATCTTTGGAGCAAGAGAAAATAGATTGATTGTGGGTGTAAAATCAAGGCAAAAGCAAGCAGCAGTGCAGGAGTAAATGCCTGCCGGGGTGTGGGGGGTGAACTGTGAGACAGAAGAAAAGAGAGAGGAGAGGAGATCGCAGGAGAAGGAGAAAGAGAGAGAGAGAAAAGGCACAGGACAGCTGCAGTTGTGAGAAATGAAGGTTTGAAAAAGCCTGTTAAACACCCGAGTAACGTACAGACTGTCTGTCTGCTTGGGTGAATGCCTGTCTCTCTGCATGTTCAGCCGTCTGCCTGCCTGTTGGAGTATATCATCACGAGATGTAAGAACATTGTCCGTTATACCGCCATGTATCACTAAACATGGCACTCCGCCCTGCCGCAGTGTATTGGCTTGGAAGTGGCGTATGAATTAGTAAAGCGACTAAACAAGCTCCCTCCGTCTCATAAAACCTCCTGTAGATGTCCTGTCAGATCCAGCACTGCTGAGGAATGGTATTATGACACTTTCTGTTCTGCTCTCACACAGGAAAAGCACTCTCTTTATCAAAGTATAATGTCTCCAGAGGGAGGGGAAGACAATTGCTCTTGTCAGTTTGTCAGTTTGAGTTGAATAGAAAAGTAGGCCTGTTTATAATTAGAGACTCCTCGCGCAGTCAATAGAATTTTCATTACCTTCTCCCCATCCAGACTCACATGCAACTAAATGCCTGCTCTCTCTCTCACACATGCACACACACACCGGTGCACACATATGCAAATAGTTTTGTACCTAAAGATGTCATCTCAAGGGGGGCTGACACAAGAGAAGTGTGGCGGTCACAAATTCAGTGACGAGTGTTGGTTGTCTCAGAGGTGCAGCATCCGTATGTGTAAATATAAACGGCTATAAAAGGGCTTTATAATGTGGAGGATGAGATATTAGCACTCACTGGGCCGGCATGATGTGTGGGTGTCTGATGCAGAGACAGTCTGTTGTTGAAGACATGAGGCCTCTCTTTTAGTTGGCATATGGTGGTAACACACATGCTGCAAAATCTGCCAGTGACATGTGTGAGAGGGTATGCACGTCTCTGTATGGGGTGAGATTTGTGCCACCAGACAGCCGAATATGAATAACATGTTCTGTGAAATTGTCATCAGTGGGGAACTACATTTTGGACATTGCTTTTCTAAAATCACAATTGTATAGTTTTTATGTTTCAAAGATCAAAGAGCAATATTGAAAAAGTGTTTCGAGTTCATATATAGTTAAGTGTTTCGAGATTAACAGTATGTGTACTTAAAACTAGCACTGAGATTATTTAAATTCTCTAGAGGAAGAAGTCTACAGTGGCAATGGATTAAGATCTACCAATTAAAGTAGTTTGCATTAATTCTTTTAGTCCTGTAGCAATTTTGATATTCTAATGAATTTCATCTACAAGAGGATGTGAGTGTATCGTGTTTCTGTGTTGAAAAGAAATTTAAATACATTTTTGCTTTGGGACTAACATTGTGGTCAATTCCTGAACTCCACATCTTGTTACCCACATTACCACATCTTGTTACCCAAGTCTTTGAATCTGACCTTACTTTGCATTAATTTAAAGACAGATGTTGACAGCAGCCTTGCACAGGCCTCTTTGAGCTTCCTCTACTTGTGATTTTGAGTTGTCAGTCTCTTAATTGCTCAGGATACAGTGCATCACTCGAAATGAATGCCTGTTGCTATGAGTGAATGTTTATTGACTCATATTGTTATTAAAAATGTGAAGCATGGTGGTTTTGGTACAAGAGAGGGTACTCAAATATGGTTGTGTGTTTGACATTATGCTCTCTCCATCTCCCATTATTATAACTCTCCATTATGGTAGATTTGCATTTGTACTATTCATTTTATATTCATCAATTCATTTTGTTTGCTAACACAACCCAACCTGCTGCAGAAGATGATTGCAATTTCCAAATGATGGCTTGAATGAAACACGTTGTTCTCAGTCGTCTAGCTCAAGACTACGGCTTTGAATTGAATGAGTGATTTGGCCAAGTGTCTCATTCAGGATATACCACTGGTGCAGAATGAATGGCTAGTTTGATTATTTTAGCTAGCTACTCTTCGTAAAAAAAAAGATGTCTGGCAACACAAATCATGCTGCTTATCTTTGTGTCTGTGTCAGTGGGTGTACTGTATTGATGACTTCATGAATGGTCTGTTGCTACATCCCTTATATGGTATTCATTAATGGAGAATCTGTGTTAATATTGTTTTTCCCCTCTGTTTCTAGTTTCTTTCATTTCCAAATTTTATGTTAATTTAAGCTAATATTATGGAATTTTTATGTGCATTTAGATTGAGTTTCACACCTTCAGACTTTCAGAGTAAAAATATTGAGTTTAACTGAGGTTATTTTGAGCCGTCATCAACTCCTCACATGTTCTTTTTTTTTTTTTTTTAAGGTTAGAGGTAAAGTTTAGATAAGGCTTTTGCGTGCAGTGGTGGAAGGTCCTCACAAGTGCATTAAGACAAGCATGTGTGTAGGCCTGTTATCTTCATGTGTGCACTGTGCTCTACATTGAGGGAGAGCGTCTGTTAACTGTGTGCCAACTGGCACAGAGCCCTTGGCAGTGGGCTGGTGTTCGCGTGCCCGCTCAGCTCCCACCACCTGTCTGGTCCCTGGAAGAGTCACCGGGCTCCTGCAGGGAGGGCCTCCTCGGTGGGCGGTGGGTGCATGCATGTGGTGTGTGCGTGTGTGTGTGCTGTTTGTGTGTGATGTGCGGGGTTGGGGGGGCAGTTGCAGCCTGGGAGGAGGGGAAGCCAGTGGGTGCAGGGAGCAAATCGGTCCCTTGGACTTCCAGATCTCTGCCATAGGAAGGGGCTGTGCTGCAGAGACGGTCAGACTGAGATGGCCGCGGCCTAGTCTGGGCGCTGCAGACTTCAGGAGCCAATGGAAATCTGCACGTCCTTCCCTCGGTCCATCTGTCTGTCTGCCTGTCCATCTGTATCCTGAATTAGTGTCTCTGTCTTTTTGACTGTGTGTTTGCCTTTAGGAGCCCAGAGGGTGCCAGGAGGAGAGGGGGAGGTAGACGCACTGCTCCTCCCTCCCTGTTCCTTTCTGCAAATCAGTTATTGAAATATGTAACACGTCAGTTAGCTTACCCACTGCCTAATTTCTCCTGTTGTGTTTGTAATAGTATTACTCAGGAGATCAGGAGGAGGCAGAAAGATAGAAGAGAAAGGGAACCGTTAGAGGCTAGGCGCAGTGCGTTTCATAGCTGCTGTGTGGGAGTAGTGGGTTTTTCAGAAAACCCTTGTACTACCTCTCAGCGAGGGATTGTGCGAACATACACTTGCTCAATAATTTAGCCACTGCAAAGAGTGGCTCTGATTAAATAATGAAGGAGCCTGGCACTGATGATCAAGATCGTGTGTGAGATCGAGTGTGTGTGTCAGTGTGTGTGTGTCAGTGTGTGTGTTTGCGCGCTGGGGACAAGGTTTATCCATCCACATGCTTTCTCACTTGCTCGTAGATGGCACCCCAGCCTATAATAACTCAAATATGGGCCCGAGCTCACGCATCTTCATGACAAGAAAAGTGCTAAAAATCATTTCAGAGCTAACAGCACGGTAATCTACAGCCACAAAGCGGAGAACTCCTCCGTCTCCGCACACCCTTTTGCAGGGAGCGTCAAGATGTAATCAACTTTAACAATCAGGGGAGCGAGGAACACCGCATTTTACATAAGTGTTTATTATTTCTCGCTCCAAAGTAAAATGTGGTTCGACATAAAACAGGCTTATTGACAGCTCAGATTGACGTACCTAATGCAACATGCAAGCCAGCATCACACTCTGACCTTGTGGCTCTGCTGTCACTTTTCAGCCTTGATGCTTTTGTCGTGTAGCAGCGTCTGTAGCTAGTCAAAACACAAATCAAACGGCATAAATATTTCACAGAATTAATTATAAGCACAGTATTTTTCACAGGTTTTAGTGACCTCTGGCTTCATTTCTTCATTTCTCTCAGTTCTGTTGGCATTCCTGAGTAGTGTTCATGTTGCTCATGGTTCAGGTGCAGGGCAGGGTTTCCATGCCAATGGGGTGAAGGGTCAGAGGCTATTGAGGCCTGTTGCTGTCTCCGGGTTGTAGATTGTAATGTGTGGTTTAGACCACATGCTCAGTGACTTTAGAGGCTGCAGACCTTTGAACTCTGTTGACCTCAAGGGTCAGGCAGGAGGCCATGGGCAGTCACCAGAGCAAGACCTCTGACCTCGGATCAGTGTGGGGCAAAGGTCAAAGGTAATGCTAATTGGGTGATGGCTCTGTGGTCATGCTGATACACTGTTGTTTTTTTTTTTTAATAATGTAACATCGAGGATCCAGTTAATTGTCCTTCATTTTGACTTAGGATGTTGTTCCCAGTTCATATCAAAGTCAATCTTCATTGGACACTCACCGTCTGCTGATGCGGCTTTCTAACCATTACTGATGGTTTCTTTTATTTTAATCAGTAAATTAGAGTAATCTGCAGTTTCTTGTCCCCTCTCTCCCATCCTTTCCTTTCTGCTAAGGACCCGACTGTACCCTCACTTCGTGCATCTGATCTCAAATCTAAATAAACAAGCACACAGACCCAGCTGTATGCAATTTCCTCTGTTTCACCACACAGAACAAACCCAGATGATGGCAACACAAATGTACACTTCCATGCAAAAATCACTTCTGTATCTGGACCTTGGACAAACTTAGTGTGTGTGTATATGTGAACGTAGGTTGTGTGTGTGTGTGTGTGCAATGTGTGCATGTGTGTGTATTGATATCAGTGGGGACGCTTTATGAGCAGGGGGGTTGGCGTAATGCAGTGAAGCTGTTTTTCCTATAATGCAGGCTATCTTTCATGTCTTATCTGAGGCTTCTAATGTCTGGGGCCGGTGGAGGCTGGAGTTTGCGATTCATGGCCTAGACCTTGGCTTTGTGAGAGCAGGCATCAATAACCTCCCCCTGCCCAGCTCTCCCTGCAGCACCACCAGCATCCATATGGCTCCAGGATGTTTCTTTCTGTGTGTGTGTGTGTGTGTGTGTGTGTGTGTGTGTGCATGCATGATGAGAGAGAGAAGAGAGAGAGAGAGAGAAGGAGAGTACAGAGATCAAAGGTTTAGGAAAGCGAGGTGACAATGATTCAATGAGGAGGTTGGGAATAAATGACACACAGCAATGATCTTTAACCCTGACTTGCTCTGACTCATCACCTTTACACTGATGTGACATTAATGAACATAGTCTGGCTCTTTCTCTCCAACGTGCCCTGCTCTTGAATACAACAAATGGCTGTGCTGTGGGCTAGACAACAAGAACAACAAAAGCTAACCCAAGCTACAGTCAGCAATCTCCCAAACACAATAATTCAACTCCTCTTGCAGCTGTTTCCTTGTAAAAGCCATAATAAATTCTCCTTGTGGAAACGCTTTTGTGTGAAGCACTTGTAGGAAGCGGTGGGTTTGCATTAGCAGCATTCTAACGACAAAAAGGCAATTTTCTCAAAATGATCTCAAAATGATCTCAAAATGACGAAAGCTATTGACCAAGCAAAGTAAATGTGGTCAATCACTGCAACGTAGGAGCACAGAAATTATCTTTGGAGCATATATTAATAATGCAGTGGTTTGCTATTATATAAATAATGGATACATAAAAAGTGCTGACTATAGAATGTCAGATACATTTTGTGAGAATATCAAATTAAGAAAATAATATTATATTGTGAAGCCTGCACAGGATACATATTGCTCAGTGGTCTCACAGCTAATATAGCATTCTCTGTATGTGTGGAGCTACTGCAGTTGCATACAAACAAACACACACACACACACACAAAGAAAGAAACAGTGATGTCCTGGCTCAGCTGGTACGGTGGTATCCTGTAAACAGAATTTGTCATGCTGAGTTGCTCATTATTCCCTGTGTCTGCTTCCACCAATCAAACATGTGCAGCGCAAGAACCATAACAAAAACACGACACCTTGTAGTTTGGGCGTGTGTGTGTGTCCAGAGAAAGCAGGAAGAATTTTATCGTGACACCTGGTAAACATAGTAAGAGTGTTTCAGTCTGGTTTGGATTTTAAAGTCGTATAACAAAGGGGAGAAAAAGATGGAGTTAGGAAGCAGAAAATAAGATGGATTAAATAGAAGTGAAAATCAAGCAGGGATGAGAGACTTGGGATCCGTAGCTAATGATTGTTTATAAAGAATTTTCTTGGTCTCTCAGCCTGGTTTCTCTGTCTGTAATCTAGCATTGAGTTGATGTAATGTTATATATTCTTGTTTGTTGTTGGCCACAGTTTCCATTTCTTTGAGAACACAAATGGCAAAATGGAGCGTGAGTTTAAAACTGGGGTTATAAAAACGTGACAAATTGTAGGACAGATTTGGGGATGAAAACATGAAATAAGTGTCATCAGTAGTTTCATACCAAACAGAAAATGCTATGAGAAATGCGGGCGATGTGGAGATGGCCGTTTGGATGATTTATTTGTACCACAGTGCATTCAGCTGACACAAACTCAAATGCCTCCGTCTTTCTGACATCTGAAGTCTTGACCTTGGTGTAAATTCACCAAGAAAATATTTAAGAATTGCAGTTTTCACTTTTCTAAAGTCTATGGAGAAAAAAGTGATCATCATTATTTACTTACCATATTGTGTTTACATTCAGTTCAAAATAAGTAAGTGTTAATATGAGTATTTCTCTTGTAAGGCACCCTGGTCAAAGGACAATTTTTAAAGCTGCTTTAATACATTTTGAACAGCTGAAATTAAGGGGGTTGATAAAAACTATGCAGAGTATGGAGCAGGAAATCAAAACAGTGAACTAAAATCGGCTAAAATCTAATGGTGGGGTTGATTCTGAGTGTGATCAGCAGTATTAGCAACGCTTTCAAATTACTCTCTCTAAAAGTAACACATCAGTTACAACAGGCACATGACACTTTTCCTAAATATTTGGATTAAAGGATTTTTAATGGATTTTAATAGTTTTAAAGGAGTTTTATATATTTCCATAATACAACAAATGAGTTATTGCATCTGCTTCTAAAGTGAGAAATGTGTAATTTGTATTATTTCTTGAACCACAGACATGAGATACTAATGTTTCATTATTAGGTCGAAATGCCCTCATACTGACTGACCCACACATCTTGTGCTCTCTGAGTGCAAATACATTTGGTATGATGTTTCTCAGGTGGCAGGGAGAAAGTGAGGCTGGCCTTTCTGCTCTGATAATAAGGTGACATTTTACTCAGCATAGTGTCTGGATAAGAGCTTTGCTTTTTGCTCTCCTACAGCTACGGTACATGTTTTCCTCCTGGCCTTTCTCTGATTCTTTGTCTCTCTCTCTCCCTTTTCTCTCTCTCTTTCGCTCTCTCTCTCTCTCTGCTTCTCTCTACAAATGGCTGTCATCAACTTAAAGCTTGCCCTCATCCTTTTTTATGTGAATGTTATTGACTGGATGAACCTAGCAATGAGAGACACGTAACTTGGCAAATTGCACTTTGTGAGCCTGCAGGGAAGTAGAAAGAGAGCACACTCACTGCATTAGCCTGACACGACTTTCCTCAGAGACTGCACTCATCTTGAAATGGGTTCATTTAACTTACATATAAAATATATATAAAGAGTGAGAAAGAGAGAGAGAGAGAGAGAGAGAGAGAGAGTGATGCAGTAATATCAATATAATTAAATGATATTGTGTAAAAGGTGTTTGTCTGAGATGAATATATATGCTGCTGTCACTAAATATTGTTAATATTTCAGTGTCAAGTTGACTACTTTCTTTACATTAACACCTGTGTCTTCCAATCTTTTTCTTCTGTTAACAAGTGAAAAAGTGAATTTACGGTTTTGTTTCTGTGACCCTCCTGCATTTTCTTACATAGCCTCCCTCTATGTAGTTATCCATGTGTGCAAGAGACAAAGGGAAGGAGTTGTCTCAGCTGAGCAGCACTCAACCCTCTGCCCCATTAATTAGCTCAGTAAATGCTGTTGAGATTACAGCAGTGGAAGTGAAGCATGTAAGTCAGCAAGGGATAAAGATAGTGAACAGGAGAAGCGGAAAGAGAGGGAGAGAGAAATATGAGGACACATCCATGTTCACAGTGGCCTCTGTAAACCACTGTTTGCAGGACATAGCCCAGCAGATGCCTTGTGATTAGAGGCTTTGTGTCGGAGAGGGCAGTTAGAGGAGGGAACTGATGAGAAGGGAGAGGAAGGAGAAAAATAGTAGTCCAGAAAATTGAGAGTTGAGCGTGGAAAACAAAAACATTGTTTTTCTTCACCGCCTTTCTCTCTTCTCCTTTCTCTCTCCCCCTTTTTCTCCTATTCTCATCTTTTGTACATCTTCATATTGTTCACTCTTTTGCCTGCAAGTTGTGCCACCTACTTATTAGTGACATAAAAAAAAGAATAGATAGTGAGGCAGACACTGAGACCACATGGTGATAAGGGATTGTAATTGTTCTGTCAACTAGACTTTCTCTATGGAGGAAAGTTGCAGAGCTTTCTCGTGTTAAAGTCAACACTGTGAATATGAATATTATGTTAATACCAAGATATAAGCCTAAAAGTCACTGGAGATTTTGGTGACACTGTGTTTGAGTTTTGCATCTTAAAAGCCACATTAAAGCTGAATGACAGGATTTTCTGAGTTTTTAAAGTTCACTGTTCCAGCTGAGTGAAATTAACAATGAATGACTGGTCATCATATGTCATTATTGATGACAACTTTTCTTATAACATGCTATTGTGTTTATTACCAGCAGCATTCAACAGAAATAGTAGGTACGTGTGGTCAAGATGTCATGTTGGACATATGTAGCAGCCGTATGTGTCCATGTATTGCCCCTGCTCCCTCTCTAACCTCCACTCCAGTGAGCTACTTGCATCCCTCCCTCCACTACCTGCCATTATATGTAGCTGAGGTGTCTCTAATGGCCCGTGGCTCTTCTTTCCTCCACCTCTCCCCTTTCATTTTCTCATAACAAGCCCCCTGCCCTCTCTCACTGGAGCTCAGACAAGATTATCCCCCCGTTATTCCACCTTCCGCTCCATCCCACACTTCCTGGCGGCGCTCAGGCACGACCCCGCGGCGGCAGGAAATAGGCATTTGCAACGGTCATTTCTCTCCCTTGCCCTCTCTCTTGCTCCATGCCTCCCTCACACGCTGTGTCTCTCGCCCCTCCCCCTCGAGCGCGCACACACTCGGAGCGGGTCACAGATCATTTCAAGCACCTTGAGTGTGGTGAGGCAATTACTCTCCCTTCTGGTCACCTCCAGCGCCCCTGCCGCCGCTCCCTGCTCGACTTTGAGTGGGCCTTCCTCTATTATCCCTATTCTTCACACAGTGGGAGTCATCGCTCCGCCAATAGTGTCAGCCCACGACCCACATCTCTGCTACTGCTGGGGTGCGTCAGTCAGGCTATCGGGCTAGGAATCATCTTTTTGCCGCTGGTCTGCAGTGATACTATCAGCACATCAAGGTGCCACAGTGTTAGTTATCTGTCGCAGCGGAGGAGACAGGAAGATGGAGGCCGAGACCGGGGAGCGTATTGCCTAAGTGTATGTTCATCTCAGGCTGGCTCTTTGAATGAAAGGAGCCATCCGTCATCTGTCTCCACGCTCTGTTTGTTTCCCCCTCATCACAGTCCCTCTCTGCTCTGCGCCTCATCATAAGCCCGACAAGAACAGACAGTGTGTGTGTCTCTGAATGCATGCATTGTGTGTGTGTGTGTGTGTGTGTGTGTGATTTATGGCGAGTATGGTCTTAAGCAAGAGCTAGTAATAAATTCAGTGACATCACTGCGAGAGAGGAAATCGAAGTGTTGCAGCGCTTACTCATATAACCCCTTCATCCTATTATTCTGTACGGTAGTTATTATTATACACACACACACACACACGCTGAAACACACACTACTCTGCAGGTCTAATTGAGGGTGTGATCGTTAAGAGTGCTGTAAATCCTGCTGCAGTGGTCACTCCTAAAAGTGCTCGTCTTCCTTTGACAGATTCAGCCTGTTTGTTTACCTTGACAGGAAATCAATCATACACACACGCACGCACGCACACACATGCGCTCACGCATGAGTACACCTTATGCTCCATCCATGCAAACAAATATCATCTAAATCACACAGCTTCCGCTCACTGCGGGACCATATTGGACGCGGTATTATTGGTTACTGTTGAGACAGCAGGGACGGACGCACACGCAGATCAGGTCTGAGAATAGAGACTGATCTTGCCAGTGCATTCAGAAAGGCAGATGAAGCTAATTTTGCAACAACAATGTCCCGAAACAGAGGAGCCCCTGTTTCATCATGCTTTCCCTCCCCAGAAAATCGTTGGAAAACTCTGCTCATCATCTGTATCTAATAGGAGAGGTGCCTGCTAGGAGACACAAGCTGTTTCCATCCAACTGTCAAGCAGGATTTACACACACTTTGGAGACGCTGCCAAAAAAAAAGTAAAATATATGCATTTCCATCTTGTGGGTTGAAGTGTTAATCAGTCCTTGGAAGAGAATATCGTAAGTACTGATTAATGTTGGATAACCTGTTATTTTTACTAATGTTAGATGATGTGAATACATTTAATTAATAAGAGCACATAAGAAGGTTGACCATCACGCTGAAGCAATTATATTTACCGTGTAAGTTATTCGTCAAGTGAAAATACTGAACGTTTTCTCATTATAGCTTTGAAAATCGAGGATTTTATTCTTTTTCTCCATTTATTACTGTTATCCTCATCAACCAACACCATATTTTTTTAACTACCTACCAGAAAGGTAGTAACAGAAAGCTTTAAGTTGATGACAGCAATTTGAGTACATGAGAAAATGTTAGTAAATAACTGTTGTGAGTATTTAGCAGTTTCATATCACATTTGTCGTTAACCAACTGATTAACTGGTTATCCGAAAAAGTAACCATTGTGATAATGAACTAATACCCAGTGCCACTGGGTATTTGGGGAATGCTAGGCTGATTTCATTATAGACAGCATTACAGAGTTATAAATAAAGTTATAAACTGCTGTTCTCCTTCACTGTTTATTCAGCATGCACCTGTTTATGAGCATTTATTATTGAATTCTTACATTTTATAAGTAGAAATGACTAGATTATTAGTATTCAGAGCAATAAACCTCCCAGTTATGTTTGTGTGAAGAGTGAATTGTGACAGAGGGGGCTCAGGGAAACAGCCCACCTCCCCTCTATCACAAAAATGCTTCTCCCCTTCCCCAACATTGTGGAAGGCCTGTTCCCACGGTGACCGAGCTAAGTGGAACCATGGTTACAGCAGGACCCTTTGAAGCCATCTCAAGCCCCCCCCCTCCAATGTTTTCTTCTCTCCCTGGTTGTCCTCCCCTGAGCCCCCTCTCTCCCATCTTTTAGTAAAGGAGAGAGTTGTTTTGACCTCCGCCATAAATGATCATGACACCTTAACAAGCGGCACAGCTCCGAGAACACACACTCGCCCATGCTCGCTGGGTAATGTAAACCCACAAGCTCGGCATTATCTCATTTCTCACCCGCGTCACACAAAAGCACGCGTTGTCGGCGTTCATGCTACAGCTGAAGGTGGTGCGTGTAGCGTGAGGTCGGTTCAGGCCGCTTGAAGAGGGGTTTACCAACGTTTATCTTCCTTTTTGTGCCATACATAAATGATCCACATAGAGCATTTCTCCACAGTGAGCACAGAGATTTATACGGCTGCTGGACAGATTAATCTGTGGAAAAAGACAGAGAGAGACAGAGAGAGAGGAGGGATTCTTGGAAGGCCTTTCCTCTCCGTGCTGGTGGACGACCAAGCGGCTCTCTGCTCTCGGCAGGATGAATAGCTGTGATGTCAGGTGATTGCCTCTTCCCATTTTTAGCTGGTTGCCCCCCCCCCACTGTGAGTTTCGACAGAGAACACATCCTTAAATAACCATAGCTGTGACAATTGGTTTGTTCAAAAACAAAAACAAAACTCTCAGATCTTGTGTGTGCATGCTCACGTGTGTGTGTGTGTGTGTGTTTCTGCATATTTTGTGTATGCAGCACCTTAAACAGTGCAGTTCTCATATGAAAATAAAGCAAAGGGAGAAAAAAATGGCAGCGGGACAAGAAGGGGAGGAGAAGAAAGACGGAGGAATTAGGGAGGCAGAGAAGTGGTCAGATTAGACCGGTGATGTGATCGGAGGATTAGAGAGAGAAAGACAACCATTTTCGGCCATGGATGGAGGAAATAACAGGGGAGTGGACAGAATCGGGGAGGGATAAGACATAGGGGGAAAAAGTGAAGGATCTATAACAGAGATTAGGAGGAAAGAGAGGAGGAGGAGGAGGTGCATGTGTGGACATTATTATTGCTTATATAAATGAGATGTGTTTGGATCAAGTGCTTTGTGCTTCAGGTCAGGGAATAAACGACGTCCCGGCCACTTTATCAAAAGCGCCTCTGCCTCGCCTCCCCTCATCCACCCGATCTCACACCTCGCCGCTCTGACTCGCCCTCTTCCTCAACCCACTTCTTGCATTCCAAACACTGGGGCATCACATGGAGGAGCCACCGTCTAAACAGCTTTAACGCTAACAACACCAGCATGAGACAGTAATTTGCTTTTATCTTTGCAGCAGCGGAAAAGACAGAGTGAGAGCGAAACTGAGCCACACAGTGAGAGAGAGAGGGGGAGAAAGAGAGAGATGGAGACATGAGGAATGGATGAGGCATTTAAAATCTAACCACAGATAACTCCACCCAAACAGCCCCTTGTGTGTTCGTGTGTGTGTATGTGTGTGTGTGTGGATGTGTGTACTTGTTTTTCGTATATATATATATATCCACACGTGTGTGTGTTTGAATGTATAAAGGAGCATCCTTCTGCTTTGGCAGAAGATCACAGAGTGTTAATTCAGTTGTTATCCATGTTTGAAAATGGAGTTGGCTGCAGTGTTTGTATGAGCTGTGGTTGCCCGTGTGTGTGTGTGTGTGTGTGTGTGCATGCTTGTGCGTTTGGCACCAGACCGGAGGGTTGCTGTGGGTCCACGCTGGCGTAGTTGGGGCTGGAATGTGATTGGCGGGGACAGCGGGCCAGAGGCCGCCCAGGCTAGCGACTGCCACTTGGTAGAGTGCCCCAGCTAAACACAGGCCAAATCTGCAGAGATTCACCCCTACTTCTCTCTGCTCTCCCTCACATTTTGGCAGCTCTCGTTCATGTGTTTTATAGAAAGAAAGACGGGACGCAACCTACATCGATGTGTCTCCTCTCACAGTTTCTCCCTTCAACCTCTTGCCTATGATTAGATTCTTCGTTGTAGTCATAATCAACCATTATCAGAGGCAGTGTTTTCCCTCTCATCAAGGAGGGGCCCGCCACTTAAGCGCCGGGATGTAAAATGCACGATGACGACCACCGAAGCAGTTAGAAGCTATTTGCTTCTCCTTTTAATTAGATGTTTACTTTTTACCTTGAAGTGCCCTCATAAACCGGCAGCCTGTTATTTGCGTTCGTTATCCAACAAGGGGGCGTTAGCAGCGCCATCTTGTCACTGGGGAGAAACAACGAATTCTGTGTGTTATTGAGCTTTGGAGGGAAGTAGGGAAAGGCAGAAGGACAGAAGAAAGGGGAATGGAAACAAAGAAGGACAGCTAGAGAAGGGGGGGGGGAAGAGAGGGAGAGATGATTAATCCAATCAAGCCTCTTAGTGTTTCATCAATAGGCATTGTTCTAAGATGGCTGCCTCTCCCCGGCTCAGGCTGTGGGCTGCGGCTAGGCTAACACACAAGCTAATCCCAGAATAATACAGAGACGAGGGCAACGCTGAGGACGGGGGCTGTGCCAGCAGATTAGTAATAGCAAAGGATTCACTCACACACACACACACAAACACACACACACACAAACTGGGCACGGCTTATAGTTTTATCCCGTGTGAATGTGTGTTGCTGGTGCTGTTGTGGAGCGTGGTAGAGCTGAACTGAGCCGCTGAAGATTCGCAGACTGTGGTTGTCTGAAGCTGGACAGGTCATGTGTGTATATGCGCTCACGCTCTCTGGCGCACGCGTGTGTGTGTGAGAGTGTGATACTTCATACATGAGTCGCCCTTTTGTCATTAGAACAGGGGCTCGTTGTGCAGAGGTAGTTTCCAAAATCGGGCGTGTTGTCTCCAACCGTATGAAGGTGTGGGAAACTGCTGCATGTTTGAGACATGATGCCGTGAGTGTTGTTTTCAAGCCGCTAACTAGCTCAGGAGTGGCGCAGCTTGTGTTTGTTTAACACATATTAAGAGCACAACATTCCCCCTGCCTCATTTTCCTTCAGCCTCCCTCAACATTTCCTTTTTTTTTTTTTTTTTTTTAACTCCGGTCCCTGTGTTATCTAGCTCCCTCTGTCCCCTGTCAATCTCCCTCCTGCCCACCCCTCCTCCTCCTCCCTGCAGCATTTTCTGAGATGACAGGAGGGTGTTTTTCCTTTGTTGGGGAGCTGCTCGCGCACTCTCTCCTCTGTTGACAGGTAAAAGACATTAAAGATACTAAAAGACTGAGCATGATGGAATCCTCCGGGGAGTAAGGAGGGAGGGAGGGAGGGAGGAGAGGCAGGGGGAAGGGAGGACTGATAGCAAAGCAAAGTGGGCGAGAAGGAGGGGAGGGGGAGCGAAAAGGAAACCGAAAGATAGAGTGCTGGAGCCTGGCTAAAGGTAAAGTATTTAGGGAGAAAAGGAAGGATTGAGTCATGGAGGCAGGGGTGAGGAGGAGGTAGGGGAGGAGGGTTTGACAGTCTGTGACCTCGGGTAAGTCTCTTCGACTGTGTGCTGATGCGTGAAACCTGAGCACACGCAGTATTAGCACGCCTCACTTACTGAACACAGCAGAGGTCTGACACAGGGCAAGGCAGCCTCCTCGTACACACACACAGAGCTTTCCAACATACATGCATTGCGGGCACACACGTCGGCACGTCTAATGATGCACTCACCCGCAGTTACAATACACACACATACACAAAGCAGAAGCCTTGCTGTCGGAGAGTGTGTTAAATCCAGAAGCACACTGGTGAGTGGAGAAGGTCAGCTCAGGCCCTCCAACAGGCCCCAAGGTGCTCGTGCAACGCTGCCCCTTCAGCTGCTCTCTGCTGCCTCTGTGTGTGTGTATAACTTGTGTGTTTGCTTGGCGTCCGGCCAGGCCAGTCCCGTGTTTGTGGCCCTGTACAGTTGTGTGATTCACAACATGCCTAAGGCAGGTCAAACAATAATCCAGATCTCTCTCCCTCTCTCTCTTTTTCTCTCTCTCTCTCTTCTCTCTCTCTGCCGTCTCTCTCCCTTACTCTCACTCTCTTCTCCTCCTCCCTGTGTGCGAGTTAATGGGTTAACCATCTCTGTCCAATAAGCAGGGATAATTGAGACAAACAAGCCAATGAGGAAATGTCACAGGAGAGCACAAGTCAAGCGAAAAACACACCGCCAGCAGCTCTTTGTGTGCGCTCGCAGTGTGCGGGGATGCAGGCTTGTGTGTACGCATACACATAATTAAATATTAAATCAGGTACATTGGATTTTGCTGTGCTGTTCTTATTCACAGACATGTACATAAACATGTGTGTGTGTATAATTGTGTGTGTGTGTGAGTGTGTGTGTGTGTATAATTGTATGTGTGTGTGTGTGTGTGTGTGATCCCACCCTGTCAGCCTGTTGTCAGCTTCTTTGCGGCGCGTTGCTGTAAAGCTGGATCCTCCTGCTGCGTCTGCTCTCTAGGTTCCCTCAGCTGCGTTTGCATACCATACACCTGCCTCCGGGCGATTTCACAGACACACACCCACATACACGCACATACACCCTACACACACACACACACACACACACACACACACACACACTACACACAGAGGAACAAGCAGCACACACATGCACACATATTTGTTAATCAAATGAGCGGCGCTTTAAAAAATTCCCTCCCTCCTCCTTCCCTGGTTCACTACTTCTTCTGTGGTTCTCTGCTCTTCTGTCTAATAACAACGGGACTCGCTGAGAGGCAGCAGATCTGATGCGTTTGATATGGAGACAGATGAAGGGTTGGAGGATGCAGGTAAGAGAGCTGAGTGACTATAAAAAGCCTCATCAGAGCACAGACGTGTGGCGCGATGCATTCCCTCTCGGCTGAGAACAGGGACGCTTCTGTTGTCTGTGCTAGAAAGCAGGTGCACCACAAGGCATTGTGGGAGGGAAATGATATGACGGCACATCAGGTTGTCAGCTCTGGCCAGCTCCCCCCACCTGGCTCCCTTGAGTGTGTGCGTGCGTGCGTGTGTGTATGTGTGTGTGTCGGACGCAATAAGGGCTAGCAGCCATTTAAAAGGGAAATCCACTTTAAATCAGGAATGACAGTACTCTGGCTTGATTTGAGAATATTAAAATGTGACTCTCAAAGCAAAAAAAAGAGAAAAGAAAAAGAAAAAGGAGCTCCTGGAGACGACATCAAGAGAAATTCTGGAGAACGTTCATAGGACTATCCACGTGGCTCAAATCATCCATTTTAATGAGTGATTTAATCTAGAATCAGGTGTGAGTGTTAAAATGTTTCTTTTTTTCTTCAAGTAAGAGCAAGAAAAACATTGCCAATGGAGAGAGCTTATTTAGTTAGTTTCTAAATCTGCCAAATCACTTTACTTTTTCAGTAAAGTATCCTTTTCATAGTGGAGTGTCTGGATTAATCTCATGCAGACACATGCTGGTTAAAACAACAGGCATACTGAGAATTTTACAGATCGGTTCTTTAGAAAACGAAAACACTGCAGTGGACAAAAGCAGTCAGTTTTAATTAGATAGAGCACGGCTACCGGTATAGCCAGTATTCATTTTATTAATGTCATAAACGCAACCAGGAAGTCGCCACAGTTTAAACACTGACAGGATTATGCATATACAGTGGCTATGCAAATGCAAAAGATTCTCTGGTCTCTAAATGACATGTAACGAATGCTTGATCAAGCCCTGTGTGGACGGTTTGAATCTGTAACCGTAACTGTAACATTCATCTGGCATCAGTGGCTAGCTACGGTATTGATGCAAATTCAGTCCCTCTGAGCAGAAATCGAACCAGATGTGCCGTGTGTAAAAGACAGTCATTGCTGCCTTTGGCTCGGGGAGCTCGTATTATCCTGCACTTTGACAAGAATTTCTCCAGTCCGCCGTTGTCCTCACTGGAAGTGTTAAGTTACTCGTGGAGCGATCTGCTTTATTTTGCCAAAGTAAATCGTCAAAATAGACTCTCTCTTGCAGTGTTGCCAGCAGGGTCTCCGGTACATGAATCTGTTAACTCGAGACTCAAGTGTTTATCTTCACTGTCTTTTATAAACCGAGTGTGGAGGGATTAGCAACACCAAAGCCTCATCATTGCTTGGACGGTGGCCTGAGATTACAAAACATCCCTTGTTCCTTTTTAACTTCCTCTTTTTCCTCTTTGTCTTTCTTGGTTTGTGGTTTCCCTGTCATGTCAGGTTATTTATCCGTTCTTCTGCCAGCAGTGTTTGATCACAGGGAACACATGAATCTTTTTAAGGAATTCAAAAAAAAAAAAAGAAGAAAAGTTTTTGACATTCTTTCTCTTTCACTCTCTCAGAAAATACACTCTGTGTTCATCAACTGTCTGACAGCTCTCGTTTGATTTCAAGGTCGAGCCGGTTCAGCTCTCGGTGAAGGAAAAGACGGACACATTTTGCTTATGCATGTACACACCTTTGCTGTCACCCCGAGGTGTGACTGCACTAGGCAGCAGAGAGCGTGTGACAGGTGTGTGACATGTTTTAGATGAGCGCGTGCCACCGTGGGTTAGTTTCTTGTTGCAGACAGACAGAGGTGTGTGAATGAGCCCCGTGACCATATTAGGCGGTGTGGCGATAGGTGGACTTTGAGAGCAGGTGGTTTGCATCCAGCTTGGCCTCAACTTTCAAACACAGGGAGGGTTCCTAAAAAGTCCTTTTTTTGAGGCGGTGACGTCAAAACTCAGCCAGCAGGCGGTTTGTTGTTAGTGCTGCCTCTCCCTTCTTTCACCAGACTGATAAATGTGAGCTCTAATGGTAAACAGTGTCAGTCATTCTTCAACTTCAGAGCTAAGGGACACCTAACAATGACGTCTGCTCTTTTTATCGCACGTATTTCCAAAATATATTTTCAGTATGACAAATGAAAAAGAAATGAGTGCATTTTTTTGGCCACCAGAAATCTCAAACAGTTTCACTGCTCTCTTTTGCAAAGACTCTCCACGTCTTTGAAACTCTACTGGACGCCATTTTCGGAAACCTATTTCCTCATCCTGTGATTGTACGGTGGTGGTGGAGAGCACTGACTTACACGTTCCTGCAGAATCTCCTATGGGTGTATAACTTGATTAAGAATTAATGAATGCAAGGTCTCTAGCGCATATACAAATAACATGCAAATGTGATGTTTCTCCACTCTTATATTCAGGATCTTCATTTTGTCACCTGTCTGTATAAGCATTTTATCTGTTGGAGCACTAACTTTACTACTTTAGAGTCATTAATAAAGTAATGCTCACAACGTTGTGTTCTTCTTTCTTCCATGTCCATCCTCCTCCCTATGGCCGTTGCGCACTTCACCTCTGATGTTGACCCCTCACTTCACAGGTAAGTCACCACTATAAGCACACACACAAGAACAAGCACACACAGTAGCACACACGCACATGTGCACGCACACACATTGCTCAGTTACTGTATCTGTGATCTGAAGGCGTTGTGTGATGCCAGGGAAGTTCTTAGCGAGGCCACACTCCTGAATAATGTTGCTAAGAAACAGGAGTGTGTGAAAGTGCCTAACTGACCTTGGTTGCTGTCCTGTTGACACTGAGGTGAGGAGCTGTATTTACACTGTAAACATGTAGAATATCACTTGGATACAAAGTGTTGTGTGTTTTTCTTTTTTGGTGCTAAATCAGAATGTTACATCTTTACATCATCTTGTTGTTGTTGTAGTTGTTGTTGTTGAGCACTGTAGATGCAGCATGTGTGTGCGCATACATTTGCCTGCATGCGCGTGTGGTGCTCAGCTGGCCAGGCGAGAGTTGTGTAATTGCAGGGTTATTGCTGCTGAGCCTGATGGGTAATGACACATTTGCAAATTAATTCTCAGTGCTAGGCTGTGATTAGCATACGGAAAGAAGCATCTCACACACAAAGACCGTCACACGCGCACATGCTCACACACACTTCACAGGCTTCTAATCACCAGCGAGAGGTCAGGTTAAATGGGTGTGTGTAATGGTGGAGCGGGCTCGGGTCTCGGAAAATAGGGGTGAGCGAGGGGTGACGAGATATAATTTCTCGTCAGATTTGATACAAGGCGACGCACCATTCCAGCTTCTTTCTTTTTTCGTTTTTTTTTCCAAATCTCTCAAACTCTTAAGTGCTCCACACCGTTCCTTCCAAAACATTTCCTCTTCTTCTTGCTGTCACCTGAGGCTGGTCTCTTTCTATATGCTGAATGATGATCTGACATCTTTTGTTTCATGTAATGTATGATAGTGGAACACAATTAATCCTTTTGAATCATTTTGATTATTTGTGTGATTTTGCCATAAAGACAGTATATCCTGTATGTCCATCCATCCTTTTGGCTGGCCAGAGGATATAGAATATTTTATGTTTCTAATAAAATACTAAATGCTTTTCCATCTGTTACTGAAGTATATAATGGCTTTTTTGATGTTTTCAAAAAACTGTGTTAACACCCAATTCCCATTTAAGTTCCCCAAAATATTCCTGAATTATTTTTGTTTTTTAGGATTGCACATCTCTTGTATGTCTTTTTCTCCGAGGATCCCCCACCTGTTCTAAAGGACTGACTTTTTTTTTGTAATCATGTCAGAGAGCAGCATAGGAGTGTATAGTATGTGTATGTGCCATCTGTGTATATGTTAATCAGCGTGTCTGTGTGAGTCTGTGTGTGCACCTCCACAGGCTGTGTGTGGCAGGGAAAGATTATAGTAATGCCTTATCTTTGCCTTCCCTTCTGTGGAAGAAGACTGACCATTTTTCAACCCCTTCCAACACACGCGCGCACACACACACAAATCCACACACCGATCAAGAGAGTGATTATTTTTTTTTGCAATAGGGGTTGCAGGGAAGACAATTGTATAGTGGGTTGACAGGAAGTAGGGATGGCAGGTTTGTGTGTGTAAAGTGCGTGTGTGTGAGAGAGAGAGAGAATTATTCTGGATTTCTCTCTCTCTGCATCCCCGTCTTTGTCAGCTGACTGCTGTGCCCTTGCATCCCGTTTCATCTCTTTCCTTTTTTTTTTTCTAACACCCCCTTTTCACTTGTTTTGTTCTTCCCCTGTTCCCTACCCTTCTCCTCTCCCTCTCCCTGTTACTTCTTGATCACAGTGTTTTCACTCACACACACTGCCTTGGTCCCCAGGGAGCTTTTATAGCCTTTCAGAGTGTGTGTGTGTGCGTGTGTGTGTGTGTGTTTGCGTGTGTGTGTGTGCATGTGTGCGCCTTCTTTTGCAGTGCACTTGTCAAATGTGACTCACCTACCTTAAATAACAGAGGACGATAGCTACTTTCCAGCATTGCCTGTCCCTTAATGAGCTGCAAAATGAAAAAAAAAAAGTAAACAGACGAGTCTTTGCCATTACCTGTCAGTGTCCCCTTCTATCACTGAACTGTGAAACACTCATGGTTTCATATTAAGGCAGTAACCTGTGACGTTTTCCTCTAAATAATGTACCTCTCTGTCTCACCTACTGATATGAAACAATGGAGGTTTATTCTCTATTTGCTCTACACACTCATAGTGTTTCAGATGTCCCTGATAGGAAAAACCTTCTGGTGTACATGAACTGATGTGTTTTGTATGTCCAGCAGCAGCGTGTCTGGAGTAAGCAGGTAAATAACTCAGTTGTTGCAATTAGCTGCCATGAACATGGAATGAAAAAAAGACGCACACCTTCGTAGTAAAACACATAACAGTATAGTCTGCTGGGTGATTTTTAGGAGTTAGTGCTGGAGGAAATATTGTTAATTTTTTCTGTTCCTTTTTTGGGGGGGCTTTAGTCAGTTATCTTAAGTAAATGAAAACTTTTGACATTTTAGTCTTTTCTATTCATTAGATTATATTTCAGTCAAACCAGTCAAGCTAAAATCAATATTTTTTTGTCATTTTAGTCAGACTTGTTTCACATCAGATTGTATCAAATAATTTTCTGAAAAATACAGGTTGAATGATTAAGACTGCAGCTTTGATAAAGCAATACATTTCTCTCATTTTAACAAAATCTTCTTTCATCAACAATATTGCACTTGTCATCTTCTCGTCTCGGTGATATAAGGTAATGTTGTTGATGAACATATTTAGTCATATTTTCATCAATGAAATGAACACTGGTGCGAAATCAGCACAGTAATAAGAATTTGCTATTAAAGATGCAACCTAAAGAAAAAACAGAATGAAAGGATGTGGTATAACCTGTTCCTTTTAAAACACTTTAAAGAATGCTGCTACAGCAGCTGGGAAGCAGGCAACAAATTCAAAGATGTATTTGCTGTAATAAAATTTTTACAGGTGCTCTTTTGATTGTCTTGTGCCATCCTCAGAACATTTACATAATTGTAGCTGACACCTTTTTTTATTGAATTTCTGAGGAAATTTATTTAAAATTTGTAGGAATATCTGAACCTACCAAGACGGCGGGGTGCTGAAAACAAATGGATCTTCACGTCCTTTTGCTCCTTGTCTTCATCTCGTCCACCTTACAGAAACTGGGCGCTGTATTTTTAGTGCACTGTCTGTCTGTCTCTGTCTGTCAGTGTGTCATCAGACTTGGTGGTGTAGCACCTCAGGGGGACACGTCACCTCTCAACCTGTCTCGCAAGGTGCGAGACACTTCAACACCTACCTCACACGCACACCTGCGCAAAACAGCCCAGAAGCACGCACATGCCTCCCGGCGATGATAATGTGTATTGTTTGCAGACACTCTGCACTGTACATACTGTGATATAGCATGAAGGGTGTGTAAGTGTGGACATGCACTGCATGTTGCACAAGCTTACTATCTACTTATGTTATGACATGCACACCTACACACTGTGACACACTGTTCTTGTCTTAATTAAACATTTGCTGAAAACCTGTCTTTGTATAAATAAAAAAAGGCCTTTGTTCCCAGAATAACTCACCCTCTACCTCCCCCTTATCTCAATCTATGGACCCCCGTCTCTCCTTCCACACTTGCTCTCTCCTTCCACACTTGCTCTCTCCTTCTGTCTGTCTCTTCCTCTTCCTTCAATCATCAGTCCCTATTAGTGATTATTTGCCCTATTTGCCTGTGAGCATGCCTTTCGCGCTCCCACTCCTTCTCACTCCGCTTGTTGTGCCTGTGGATGTGTATTGTGGAGCTTGTTTTTTTTTTTTCTCTTTTCCCCTGCCTGTCGTCTGAGTCTTCGTGAAGGCGTAGGGACCCCACAGTCTGCCTCCTTCCCTTTCTCCACTAAACTCCTGCCAATCCCCCCTCTCTCTTTATCCCCCACTGTGAGTTTCATAGAATGGGTTTGAGAGCAAGTCAGCCCCCAGGGCAAACTGTCCTGCTAGACTATTTCCCCATCATTTCATCTTCCTTCTTTCTTTCTTTTCCTTGCTTCCTCTCCTGATCATTTTTTTTTTTGGTTTTGCATGGCTGCATCCCAGCAGATAGTTAACTCCTCACCCTTACTGCCACCATCTCAGTCAGGTTTGTGTGCAGTGAGCAGGCGGCAGCATAACGCAGGGTGTTTGCGTGTTTATCTGTGTGTGTGTGTGTGAGAGAGAGAGAGAGAGAGAGAGAGAGAGAGAGAGAGAGGAGGGGAAAGTCTGCTGTCAGCGCAGCAAGTATGGTGAGCAGTCTGTGCACTAGGCTGCACAAGCCAAGTTTCCTAGACGGACACACAAACGCACCCACACATTCACAGACAGAGACGAGGACTCTTATTTCCAGCGAAGAGAATGGAGGCGGGGGATCTTTTATATTTCCCTCTTCCAAACATGTAGCTGTTCTATTGTGAGCTGCCCTTGAAGACCCACGGCGCTCTCACTGCACTCTCCATGGGCTGATGCTTGCCTATACTGTCTGATACAGTGTGAACAGATGCTCCCTTGATAGTCGTTGGCCTCTCGCTGTCACTGGAGCCGTCCAATCAGCTGTCACCCCGACTCCAAATTGAACTGTGACCGCTCTCCCTCCTCGGGTGAAGCATCAGCACTGGCTGGTATTTCCCTCTCATCTCTACTATCTCTTTTTCCCTCTAACACCAACCCCCCTTCACTCACACACACACACACACACACACACACACACACACACACACCCTTTCTCGCTATCTGGCTGTGTTGTTGCCTGAGGGGAGTTCATCCTGCCCTCCTTCTCTCCTCCTCTTCTCCTCTCCTCCACCTCCTTCTCTCCGTATCAGCCGTGAAAGAGAGGGAGAGAAAAGGGAGGGTGAGAAAAGGAGAGAGCGACAAACAGAGAGAGAGAGAGCGAGAGAGCGTGGCAGCAGTAGCGGAGGAAGCAGAGCCGTCTCTCCTCTGATCATTTTTCTTGGATAGAGGGATAAAAGACAGTCCCAGGAATCAGTCATTGCTCTCGTCTGCAGGATTTACCCAGCCTGTATTTTTATCCTCCCTCCTGCCTCTTTTCACCTCTTCCTGGCACTGGACCGCCAGCTTTTACATCTTTCTCCGGCTGTCCCGACTCCCTGGGCGTGCGTTTGTGTGTGTGTGTGTGTGTGTGCAAGCATGTAAGAAAAGAGCTGGAGAAAGCTGGGGTTTTTTTTCCTGCTGCTTCTTGGGAAAACGGACAGCGAGTGTGTGTGACCCCTTGCCCAGGGGATCAGGGGCAAGAGCGAGGGGGTCGAGAGCCGGGGCGTGCTCAGGGGTTGACCCTTGCTCCGCTCTGTCTGTGCGTATCTGCGTGACTGTCTGTGTGCTTGTGTATGCGTGTGTGTGTGCATGTGTGTGTCCTAGCTGGCTGGGCGGTCCCAGCCTCACGCTTGGTTAGCGAGGACCAGAGAGCGGGGATGACAGGCTGAGTCCCAGTCCAGCCTCCCCACACACACAGGCTCGTTTCTGGGTGGCTGCGAGGGCACAGCCCCTCTCTCGCTCAGTCATCCAGGACAGGACGGCTGCCGGCGCCTTTGAAACAAGTTGCTCTCTCTTCATGACACTTAAACAGTAACCATGTTTGGACTAAAAGCACCACTTTACTACTTGCCAGGTAAGCCAATGACAATTGTGTGTGATATACAAATTTTCATGTCTGTGTATTTCTATGCATATGTACTGGCAAATCAATTTAGCATATGCACACTGCTATAGGCATTGTGTATTTGTGTGCCTGTGTGTATATCCTTGTGTGTGTGCTTTGAAAAAGTGCACAGGAGGTTTGAGGTTAGCTCTGGAGTGCATCTGAGGAGACACTCGTCTTTGTGCTGCTGGTCCTGAGGTTGGAACCTGAGATCCAAGGCTGGTAATGCTGTGTGACAGCAGCTCTCACTCTCTTTCTCTAAGCTCTCAGCCCTTTATCAGCACGGAAAGTCAGCAGGTAAACAGGACACTAAGTGGCAGCGTGTGTTTTATTCAACGCAACCACACAGCGAGCAGAGGAGAGAAGAATATGTATGGTTTTGTATGTGTGATCTGTCTATCTGTATCCTGTGTGAGTATGTGTGTCTTTTTTTTTTGTCTGCACTGGTGACTGTGTACGCATGCATACACATGTTTGTGGTTTTCAGTGTGTGTGTGTGTGTATATGTGAGAAAAAGAGTGAGTACAAGGGCGGCGTGAGGTTACCGCCGGTCGTCGCTTAAGTGCGTCTCACGGCTCACTGGGCACTGATTGTGGAGAGGACAGCCAAGAGAGGGCAGTGAGAGAGAATGACGGGCAGGGCTGGAGTGGAGGCAGAATGAAAAGGAGGGGAACTTAGGAAAGGCAATATTTTTCTCTCTGCCTCATTATTGGGCCCATTCAACCATATTTCTTTTATTTATGTGTGTTTATATAGAATTTGGTCCATAAAAGTGTTAATTTTTCCCCTGCTCCTTAGTTCTCCAACATGCATCTGTGAAATAGTGCACAGTGTATGCAGCCCCGGCTCCTCTCTCAGTCTTGACTTCAAAGATGCATAATGCTGCTTTTATTTTGTGATCTTAATCTGGACAAAGGTGCTCGTCGTGTGGCCAAGTGTGTGTTTTCATCTGAGTGTGACTGTATGTGACTGTCGTCTCCCTACAGCAGAGGTTGGTACACTTCATCGACACTTAGCAGAGATAAATTATTTATGTGTTTTAGTCAGCAGGTAGAGTGTGCAATTAGGCCATAACGAACACCGCTTTAGTTTTGCCCCTCACATTTTGCTGTGCAACCCCGCGGCCCATTCTAATAGACCTCTGCCACCTGCCAGCTGCCCAGTCAGCCTATCTGTTTATTAACAAGGGTGTTATAATTCACCAGATTTTCATCTTCAGCATTACCTGTCCTCCTGCAGCGTCACTTAATATTCTGTATGGATATCTTTTTTTTTTTAGCTGTCTTTTACCTTGCTTTTTCCATTTTATTACTGTACCCTCTTTTTTTCTTCACAAACATTTTTTAAAAGAGATTTTTTTCTACACGCTCTCCCTCTGCATTATGCTCTTCTTTCATGTTTTACGTAACAGTTCAGGTATTCTTAAATCACACAGCACCCCAAGATAAACAGTTTTAGTTTAGCGTTTATGGCATTAGCGCTTCAACAGTAAAAAAAAAATAAAGTGACTTTTCTCTGTTGAATGAATTCTCATTTAGTGTCACATCATCTGCAGCTGTGACAACAAGCAGCAAGTCTGTGTGTCAACACTTCAGCTTGCGACTGGTTATCACCACAGTCCAAGTATTAGAATAAACTGATGTCATTTGAAAGCATTTGTACCATTTTTACTTTAAACAAGCAGTTTGTAACTGCTTTTTTATCTGCTGCACTCTGCTCTTTTTTCTTCATTCTTCTGTTCTTTCTCTTTAACATGTCTCCAGTTTTCTCCATGTTCTCTGTGTCTTGCAAGCCTACCTCCCTTGTTCAGAAGGAGGGTTTTGAAATGGAGATCTGCCGGTAAAGGCCACAGAGCGCCCGCTGTGTGAGAAATAAAGGCAGAAAGAAACACAGAGAGGTGTGTGTGTGTATGAGAGAGAGAGATGAGGTCATACAGAGGGAGGAAGAGCCAAGTGTAGAACTTTAGTGCATCTTTTTTTCTGTGTCAGAGCCTTTGACCGCAAAGTGTGCTCTTTAAACTCAAGGTGTCGGTTGGATCAAACACACAAGACACAGCAAGAGCGAGGGGAGAGAGGGAGTGATACACAAAGGAAATTAGAGAGGAAATGCGAAGGATGAGGGAAGACAAAATCAGGAGGGAGATAAGAGAAGGATGGGACTCAGTTGCTGGCTTTAACCTCCTCTGTCACCTTACCTTCTCCCTCTGTGTCCTCAGGGCTTTCTCTGTCTGATTCCCTGACTCCCCTATATTACTAGCCAGACTTCATCTCCCCCCCACATCCTTCTTCTCGTCCTCTTTCCTCATTTTCCTTGTGGTACCGATGACCCTTTTCTCACTCTTTGTGTGTGTGAGAGTGTGTGTGTTACCCCTTGCGACCCCTAAACCTCCCACATCAACCTAACCCACAGCAGGAGAGCCACACAGATTACAGACATACAGAGAAGGTCTGTGTGTGACAGTGCCCAAAGTTTGTGAGGCTAGTGTGTGTGTGTGTGTGTGTGTGTGTGTGTGTGTCGGTGTCCAGCACCGCGGGTTGCTTTTTCTCTTCCCCTTTCTTTCATTCAGCCACTGAATGAGCCCCCGCCTGCCTTCCCGTCTCAACCGCGGTTGCCTTGGAGACCACGTCAGACACATGCTAGTTCTCCATGATTATTTGACAACAAAAAAGGTTGGGTTAAATAAAGAGGGACGGGTTGAGGGGGAGGTGGGATTTGTGTGATGGTAAGAGAACAGAGGAGGTGGAGAAAGAAATAGATTAAGAGAGAATAGCATCGAGGGACGTGGAGATAAGGGCGGAGAGATGAAGCACTTGAACTTGGGTTGCGTTTACATCACAGCTGAGGTGGAGCAGAGCCAGAGACCAACCACTTCAAAATGGAGGGTGGTTCATGGTCACTGTACCTCTATATGCGCCCTCTTCACTTTTACACTCCTCCTGTTTTTATTCCACCCTCCTTCCTACACTAGCCTGTATCCTTCCTTCCTCTGTTCATCCTCCCCCATACCCCCCTCTCCTTTATCCTCCAAGGTGCTTTCAGACAAATAAAACATTGTTTAAACTTCATATGTACTCTGTGTGTGTATGTGTGTGTGTGTTTTGCTGATGATACCTGTGTGTGTGTGTGTGTGTGTGTGTATGTGTGTGTGTTGAGTGGGCTTGTATTTTTATAAGTCGCCTGCCATGCTCAGATCTATGGTATCGCTTTCTGCTGTTGTTGTTTTCCACACAAACTGTCTGCGCTCATAGCCTGAGGGTAAGGAAGAAGAGGAGAGAAAGAGGGATGGACAGACAGAGCGGCACAGAACGAGAGAGTGAAACAGGCCAAGACAAAAAAGAAGAAAAGAAGAAAAAACAAAAAAACTTGAAGTGATGCCGGAACCACAAACCACAGATGCAAGCAGAAGAAAGGGGAAGTTAGGTTAAAGAGCAAGAAGGGCTGGTGTTTTGTTATGACAGGCCGCAGGCGGAGAAGGTTTTGGTGCCGAGAGCTAATCCTGCCAAACCCGGTTCAGAGAAGATTGCAGATACTGAGGAGCGTCAGGTATTGCATTCAGACAGCCACTTTGTAATCCAGTCCACTAGTCAGGACTGGATGCAGGGCAGCTTTATATAAATGGGCAACTAAATGTCTTGACTCATGCTTAAGCAAGGATAACACATAAACAAATGTAGGACTAAAGCAGACTGATTGTTCTTCTCTCTTCCCATCTCCATGGCTCTCTCTGAAAATCAATTCCTAGAGAACACAGCGACATGGACAAAAAGCCTTTCTCCTCACAGCACACACACACACACACACACAAATACACACACACGCACACTCCAGGGGAATCAATATGTGTGTGAGCCATGCTGGGTGTTGAGCCTTGGATCAGAGTGTGGACCAATCACTGGTGATTACTGAGCACTCGTTCAGGACAAAAAAAGAGAGTGATGTTGAGAGCTTTTTTTTTTTTTCTTGATAAATGTGCATACTGTGCATCTGCTTGCCTGTCACACGCTGGTAACCTTAGCCAAGACAGCACTCATTGATAAAAAAAAAAAATAATTAAAAAAGAATCCAACAGAGACCCACACTGTGTCAGGAGATTATCTGGGCAGTAGTGTAATCATTATATCCAATTAACTACAATATCTTTCCTTCTCCTTCATCCTCTCCAATGTCTAGCTGAAGCCATCTCGTCCGATCAATTCCTACAAATCTCCCCGCTGCATCTACTACTCTCATTATGCTAGCATCTACTCAAGTGTCACCCATCTCTCTCCGTCTTTCTCATCCTCCCTCTGTGCTTTTATCCCCCAGTTCACTCTATCATTGTATCCATTTATCTATTTTTCTCCCCCTCTGCACCTCGGCCCTTCCATCCCTCCATCCCTCCCACTCCACGCGCTCTGACAGCTCTGTCATTAGATGGCAGTAGCGCAGTAAAGCAGTCACAGTGATGGACTACTAGCTCCCTCACCCTTTTCTCTCCTCCCGCTCTCTCTCCCTTGCACTGCCCTTGCTATAAAAGCTCTGACCCGTTCTCGGCGTGGCATCTGTTCCACGCCAGTCCGCAGGTGGCACTGCCCCCGGTCACGGCCGTAAAGGTCGGCGGTGGCGCATCTCACCGGCTGCCCCGTTAGCCTCCTTGTAAACCTGGGGCTGTTAAACCCTGACCCTGCACACCTGTGGCCTCGGCCTCTCTCTGGATACAAGCCACCACCAGCAACAGTGACGGGGGAGTTCCAGAAATACACACAGACACACACACTCCCACACACACATGCATGACTATACTTGTGAGAACCTTTGTGAGACTACATATCCTAAAATGCACAACCTCAACCAAATCATTATTCAGACATAATCACTTAAAGGAAGAGTTTCTGTATGACACATATGAAGCTGGAGCCAGTCAGCATAAAGACTGAAGGCAAGGGGGAAGCAGCTAGCCTGTCTCCATCCAAATGCAAAATAAATCTCCTGCCTGCATCTCTAAAGCTCGTCACTGATTAACATGTTTAATCTTGTAAGTGTAAAAACAAAAAGTTGTGATAATATGAGACACTATTTCCCAAAATACCGAATATACATGAAAAGTGGTGTCAGTAAAAGAGAAGTGGCTGATACTATTTTCAGTATGAAAGTGGTATCAGTTTTCTCTTCTAACTCTCAGACATAAAGCTAAAAATCAGAAAATGTTAAATTATTTCCTTAAATTAAGTAATTCTCAGCTTGTTACCTCTGTCCAGACATTTGGTTCCTCTGCACTGGAACTTGGGAATGCACGCCCCAACACTCAACACATGTACAAAATAAAACTCGCACAATGACACACTATTCCAACAGACAGTCTGTGAGCTAACAGGTGCAGGGGGGGTAATGGAGGCTTTGCTGGTATCACAGTAGCGTACAACTATGATTTATGGACTGTAGTCATCTCTCTCTCTCTCTCTCTTTTTCCCTTTCTGTTCCCCCTGGTAGTCTTGTCAGTTTGGCACTTGGGAGACGCAACGTTGTTTGTGTAGTGCATTGTGTTGTGTTGTATGTGGGCTTGTTTGTACTGCTCCTCTGTGGCCGTGGACAAGGCACACACACACACACACACACACACACACACACACACACACACACACACACACACACACACACACATACATATGCACATACTAGAGGCAGCAGCGGGATGGTAAACTGTTTCCTCACAGCTGTGTGTGCGCGCGCTGGGGTATCAGTTGGCAGGTCTTGTGTGTCAGGCTCGAAGTGCTTGTCAAACACTCGGATATTGTGACGGACACTCACCTCTGCTCTTTTGCGTTAAGTCACTGTGAACTTGTATGAACCCCATTTGGAATGTGAGAGCGATGAGCGTTTGGGCCCGCTTGTGTTTCGTGGACTAATGCGTGTGTGTGTGTGTTGTGTGTGTGTGTATGTGTGCATGTTGTTGTCACCTCTCTCCTGAAACATTATTCCAGCAGCAGAAATAGTCGAGCTCTAATTGCCTTCATCTTCCTTTGCCTCCACTAATCAAATTAGACTACAGAGAATTCTAATTAAACCCTGCCTGCATCTGATGGTGCTGGGTTCACACACACACACACACACACACACACACACACACACACACACACACACACACACACACACACACACACACACACACACACTCTGCCAGGGAAGTGCATCACTACACGTTGACACTTGTGCACGTAGCCAGTATTATTTTTCACTTATGTGCACTCAGATGAGTCGCGGTTTAACATTAGAGAGCAAAGTGGTGAGTGGTGACTGGCTTGTAAGCTTCCCCACCAGCTGACCACCAGAATGACTAAAGTGCATTAAGAATGGGTGTGGCTAGTTTGGAGGTAATGCTGCACTTGGGGTTGTTTGTGTCATTGATTTGTTACGATATAGTAATGCACTGATAAGGATGTTCAGAGGAACTGAGTCCCTGTCCTTGAGGGTTAAAAGAAACTGCACAGAGAGGCATGTATGAAGAGAGGAGCGAGGCTGGTGGTAGAGTTTATATGCTCTCTTTAAGGTTAGAACCTTTTATTGATTTCTGCCCACGGCACAGACATGACTCCTTGCTCATAGAGTTTACAGGACTGTTGACACAGCATGCACCATGACACCACAATGGACACGACCCTGACTCCTGAAGGTTAGTGCTGTGTGCAACATGATGTGTGTTGGCTGACTGGGCTATTGCTCCAGACGGGCTGGGGCCATAGTCCTATGCATTCATTTTAGTTAGAGAAGAGCATGGGTTTAGGGTTAGAAGAGCATAGGTGTATGGATAGCTGTTTGTTGCATCTTTTAACCACTTCTGTCAGACAGACCCCATTTATTTAGCCTATTGTTTTCTTTGCACAGTCACATCACACTTGAGTAAATGCTTGATATTTTGCATTTCATATAGATGTTAAAGCTCTTCTCACAAATCTTATGAGCGGACTTGTGCACAACAGAAGTAATTATAATATTTTTGTGGCATAGAATGATGATCTCAAAGAGTTAAAGAGGGAAACTACAAGAAATCTGCATTTGTAAAATTCATAAAACCTTAAAAAGGAGGCGTACAGTACAGAAAGGTCCATGTCCTCGCTCGCATGCAGGGACCAACAGACAGACAGAAAGACAGAGGAAGGGCGGTATCTGTTACCAGATGACTCTCTTCTGCAGGGCAGCAGAGGTTCAGTCACAGTTTATCCACTTCCTTCCTGTCAGAGCACCTGCTGGTTAGACCAGCTAGTCCGCAGAGTTAACAGTTTTGATAAACATGAACACCCATACTTTCACACACAGACATACGCACACACACACACACACCCTCTCGAAAACTGGCAAATGCCATTGATCTCAAATATTCTCTGCCCTTTTAACTGCACCATAAATGCACGGTAGGTAGAGAAACAAGCACAAAAAAGGAGATAGAATAGGTTAGAGGGAGAAGTAGGGTAATCCTTTCTCACTTCCCAGGGTAATTAGAAGTGTTTATGATTTATGAGGAAGAGGAGTGGAAAATGGAGAACTGTACCACCCAGAGAGAGGGTAATGGGGATTTGGAAAGTGCACTTTTTGTGCTCTGGAACTCTGCAGTAGACTGTGTATGTTTTCGTGTACGTTTTTTTGTAGTGGGTAGGGGCAGCCTTTTAAGCTGACAGCTTTCCAATCATTAGTCGATGGGATTTCAGAGCTTAGCCATCACGGCAACCCCTACACTTAAGACAAGGAATGAAGAAAGTGCAGTTTGCCTGTATTCAGAAATAGTCGAGCTCTCATCCTCTTTGTTCAATGTTTTAAGCATTTGTCCTTCTCATATATACATACAGCTGTGTCCCTACATGCAGTCAGTGATATAGTTAAAGCTTGCAGACTTTCATCTCAGCCCCCAGTTTCCAGTCTGCATGCAGCCATGCTCATTAGCCTTCCTCCTGGCCTGTCGGGGTGGGAGGGTCTCTCTCACCCCAGTGGTCAGTCTCCTGTGTCCAGAGTGCTGAGGCAGTGTGTAAAGGCATGGTTGTAAATACCTGTTTCACCAGGAGGTTTCGCTCTACTAAATGTGTGAGTGTTGTAGGGGTTGAAGATGAGTGGCCGATGACCTCAGGGCATCAGCAGGAGGTGCAGTCGGTCGGAGAGGGGCAGCAGGTCCTGGTGGTCTTCCACACCGTGGATGAATGATCTGCATCAGAGACTGCACCACATTCAACTGTGTAATGAATGACTAACCGTCCGTCTTTGACTTTATTCGCAGAGGTTCTTGGTTTACCAGGTTATGTGTGAGAGTGTGTGTGTGTGTGTGTGTTTGTTTGTGCGCATGGCACTTGCTTGTTTGTGTGCCTCAGTGTGGCCGAGCTGCCAGCCTCTCAGCACACAGGAAATGGAAATGAATCATGGGAGACAGATTAAGAGAATGGCGAGAGCTCATCACATCCTGTTAAAGACTGGAGATGACTTGAGGCAAGGTCTCTCTCTCTCTCTCCCTCCCTTTCTCTCAGTATCTTTTTTTCTTCCTCGCTCTCACTCTATCCGGCTCCTGCCCCTGTCCATATCCTCGCTCACTCACTCACGCTCTCCTTCACTGTCTGTCATTCTCAGACAGTGGTTTGGCGCGAATGGGGCGAGTGATCAGTGACTTGGTCTAAAACATCCCATTAAAATTAGTGTCACACACCAAATTTGTGTGTGAGAGTGTGAGGCGGAGAGACAGGGAGAGGCTCGATGATGGATGATAGATGATGGCTGTGACCTGAATAGATGGCTCCGGGCCGGTCAGATGACTTCCTCAGGAGGAGGAGTAATGAGGAGAGGGCACAGGATTACCGCTCCATCACTCAGTGTGTATGGGAGCCTTACAGCGACCACAAAACAAATAGCACAGCAGCTATAGCTGAGTATAAATCTCACACACTGTTTGTGTTTGTCGACGCGCGTGGTACAATATGTGCCTGAGAAATGACACCAAACAAAAAGAGGGCAGAGGGTTTGGTGATATATCTTGTCCCCGCTCACATCCAGCCCAATAGGTGCTGTGTTTTTGTGTTTACGTCTTGTGTTTATTTGGCGTCAGAGTGTAGCCTCAATATGGGCCGCTTCACACCCTCAAGAAAAACTGTATGAGCTGAAAGGTTAGACAAGGTTACATCTGAGGCTCTAAGTGAGTGGACACTCGTGGACACACTTACTCTCACACTATGCGTTGATGCGCTGAGCCCAATAGAGACGAAAGTGACTTGCTAGCGGTAAAACATGTTACTCCGGTAGCGGGTTTCCCGATAAATCCAAGAGTAAGACCAGTTGAAGGATGATGCATCGATCTGACACGCAGTCGTCCTACACTCCGGTGCTGATTGATGTGGCCTGGCTTCTGGCTCTGCGAGTGTCTGCTCCAGTCTCTCGGCATCATGTCAAGGGAGGTCTCGGAAAAGCACTGGACAACTGGGGGATGCTTAAGAGGGCTGAGAGCAGCAGATGAAGGTCAGAGGAATGTGGAGTGTAAGGTGAGAAAAGGGCCAAAGGGGGGAGGATGAAGCACACGGAAAGATAAGACAAGTGGATGTGAGCGGACGAAAGGGCTTCACCGCTGCATGCGAGTGTGTGTGGGAGAAAAAAGGGCGAGGGGGTGGATATGAGTGTTGGGGGGCTGGAGGGAGCGGGAACAGATTTGGGGAGGGCCGGCCAGCTGAATCCTGGTGGGGAGTGGCAGGAGTAAGCTGGCACTGCGGAGGCGGGCATATGGAGGGCAGGTTGGCACTTTGGCTGCCTCCAGAGCGTGCACCTGCCGATAGGGGGAGACTCTGCCAAGAGGGGGGGTGGCGGGGGCGGCAGGGTAAGGGGGGCAGAGAGACACAGACAGAGAGAGAGAGAGACATGGGTTGGGTTGTGTTAGTGGTGTGTGGCAGTGAAGCAGAGTTTTGGGGCGGCTGGAAACTGGTCTCTCAAGATTTTGGATATCAATGAAGAGTCTAAGTGTATCAGACAACTGCGGCCCTCCTCCGATGGAGATGCACACACACACACGTGGATACACACAAGCACTCACGCTCACTCATTTCCCAACACCTAAACCTCAAACAGACACAAACACACTCACTCACACACTCAGACACACTAGCATTTAACTCACCTTCAGTCTAAAATAAACACTTGCTCCACTCTCCCCCTATTTGTCTAAATCTAGCACTCAGATGCACCGAGTGTGTCTCCTGGTAGAGAACAAATAAACAGCCTTGATAATCAGGATAGCGTTTAAACCCTTTCCCTACATACACGACAACACACCCTCTAATTGGACTCAACTGTTTTGCTGCTAACTATCTGCTAATTAGATCAGTGAATTCCTCTCACCCCCTCTCTCCCTTTTCCTGTGCCATTATTTGCTACGAACAAAACACTTCCAAGCGTTTTACTGAAAAGTGCAGAGTCCTCCCACGTGTAGAGGCGTAGCAAGGAGATGATGTTTGTTCATTAAAACAGATGTGGGACGGTACTAAATGATGTATATATATATATATGTATGTGAGACACTGAATTATTTATATTTTTATATATATATACACACACACACACACACACACACACAACATGCCAAACTGATTGTGTGTGCATAGGTACACATTTTATATACATTTAAGCCTTTATTAATCTGTGTGCTTGTGTGTTTTGGCTGCTCAACACTGACACAGATGCAGGAGCCAAAGGCCAGTGCCCTCGTTAAGCCGCTGTCAGAGAGGGTTTGTAACAGCCCACTGGAGCCCATCTGTATCCTAACACACGCATACACATGCACGCTAAATCAGAGCACTTCCTCCGTGTGTCAGTGCAAAAGTGCATTATTTTGTGTTTTGCCGATACATAACACATTTGGCTATTATTTGTTTCTTTTTTATGTGTGCGCCAACGGTTGTGTGTGTAGAGGTGGGTGTCCACAAGTCTGAATGGTGAAGGGCAGTGACTCCGTGCTCTGGTTTTAGCCTTGGCTGTGGATACAAGTCTTTTGGCTGCCATGTTTTCCTCTGATCTGCCTCCCCTCTTTCATCACGAAAACCACAGAGAGCGAGGCAGAGGGAGACAGAGAGGTTTAAAGGCTGGCAGCAACACCATGGCCTTGAGGTGTTATCTCTACCCCTCACTGTGTTGGAGAGAGAGGGCGAAGGGGGTGAGGAGGGAGAGAGGGCCTGTTGGAGTGATTGCAGTGTAGCCCACTTCTCTCTTTTTTGAAATTTTTATTTTTTTTTCCCCTGTGTGGAGCAGGATGGTTAGCAGATGGTCTTGTTACCAGCAAAATGAAAATGAACGTGGTAAAATTTGCTTGTGTTAATTTCTCGTCCCCCAGGTGAGACCTCGAGCACTCATGTGCACTTGTGCACATGTGCGTGCAGACTCACGCGCACGCACACTCACTGACATGCGCGGCCTCGGCCCGCTGGCTTTAAATGCACACCATCTGCATGCAGGGAAAGTGTGTCGGAGGAGTGTGAAGCGTGTGCTTGGCTTGGGGAATGTGTTTCTAATGTTCATAGCCATAGCTTATGTTGCATTGGAATGTAAAGAGTGCTACCAAACGCTTCGTGTCATCAGTCATCAGTAACCCAGTTGTCCAAAGACAGTGGGTGTTTTGGGGCACGCTGACAGAGCTGAAAAGAGGGCTGAATTGGCAATTAGAGGTAAAAGGAAGCAAGGGAATCTGTGCTAACAGGGAGGAGGAGATGGCATGTTCATCCGCAGATGAAGACTAAATCCTTTCATTCTCTCTTCGTCTTCCCTCCCTCTCCCCCCACCCTCTCCCCCTATGCTTGCTTAGCGGTGAGATGAGAGCTTCTGCTTTGTAACGTCTGCTTCTTCATGTTTGTGTGTTTCGAGGATCCGGAGTAGTCCATAGCTTATCCCTCTGAGTGTGTGTGTTCTGCAGGGATAGAAGCGCCTTAGCCTCCCTTATCGTCTTACAGTAGGGCTATTGCTGTTTGAACCCCCGGGAGAAAGAAAGTAATGGAGGGGGGGGGAGAGTGAGCAAAACATACCTAGTGTGGAGAATGTAATAATCTTTACTTTTATTTTTATACACCTTGTTTTTTGTGTGAAGGCGTCGTCACAGCGGGGCTTTGTAGCAGTAGGCCGTGATGATTGATGCCAGTGTCTTTGTATTTCACAACAGGCAAATGACATCACTATAGCTAATTTGTGTCCTAGACGTTTTTATAACAGCCAAGTGAATTCAGCGCTGCACTGATGGGGAGCTGGATGCTCTGAAGCTAATAGGCCTTCAGTATTCAATGAAACAATGAAACCACGTGGAGGGAGGCTGAGAAGCAGTAAAAGGAATACACTCAAAGAAACTTTCAGTTTTTTTGAGGCAGTTTTTTTTCAACTGCCTTTGACCATCACCTCCTGAAACTACTGAGAAAAGGCTGTGATAGAAAGAAACCCTTAAACCACTCAAACAACATATTAAGTGGATGATCCCTGACACTCTCCTTGCTCTCTCTCTGCCTTTGTGAAAATGACAACCTTTTCATGAATGCAGATGCACTTACCCCGGAGCTCTGCGTGCAGCACAGTGCTAAGGTTGCCGCATTTAGAGGTTTGAGTCCCGCGGGAAGTGGCGGTGCGGAGTTGTGTGGGCATTGATGGCGCGTGGCAGTGCGCTTTGGATAAACCAAAATGGCATATGTTACACTCATATGTATGTATAACACGCACACTTGCACACACTAGTGTCTCCGTGGTGTTAATACCAAGCCACTATACCGCCCACGCAGCCCTTGGATGTGAATGAAATGAGTCATATGTGCTCTTCACAAACACGGAACACATACAGTATGTTCCCCCTTGAATGCACAAAAACACTCCTACATGCATTGTGCTTTTGATTACAGAGCAACCTCCTGCCCCGTCTCAGCGCAAAGCCACACGCACCGATGGCTGAAAAAGTGAACTATAAGCACTCAGTGTACCCGTAGAGGTCCACCCCATCTCCTGTTGCTCTTTAACTAGTGTGGTAGGTTGCAGGTCTCGGCAGAGTCCTTGATGTGTGCAGAGGAGTGATGATGAGCTTAATGCAGTCTGTCTGTGTCCCGGACGTGACCACCACATTAATATGGCACTAATACAACGCTCTGTCTGCTGCATGCTAATCACTACCACACTCTTTCTCACGCTTTCTCTCTCTTGCTCTCTCTCATATAGTCCATTGTTGTGAGACATGTGAGACAGACGGGTGAGAGAAGACAGACTTGTAAACACGGACTGGATTTAACCTGTTTGCTGTCGTAGCACTGCAGGTGGATATTTTGTGCTTTATCAGAATCAAGTTTACATTCTCTTACTCCTTTTTGGACAGAGGGCAGCAATTACTGACGACGGAAATGTTTGGGGTTTTTTTTATTAGATCACAAAATTCAAATTTGCCTAGTCTGAAAAGTGCAACATTAGCCTTTCTTCAACTTGCTGTTGTTCTTTGCTTTCAACACACCATGCCTACGCCAGATTCACTGAGAGCAGCGCGAACAGTCACTTCTTCGCCGTTGCTGCATACATGTCCCACGGTGCCCGCACCTTGAATGAAAAGCATAATTTGGCCTCATCACTTGTAAGGCCTTGACATTTGGTCCGCCACAACAACCCCCCTCCACCACACCCCGCCACACACAACTACCTCCCAGGCTGGTTGAATAAACAAGGCCACTTCAAAGCAGCTCAGTGCCCATGCCAACAGGCCTGAGAGGAGGAGGAGGAGGAGAGGGAGGGACTGCAATACTGGAAATGAATCAGGAGGGGGGGTGGAGGGATGTGTAAGCGTGACTGCTATTAATGGCCTAATAATGTATTTGGCTGTTTTGGCAGTTGTGAAAAGGGTGAAGGGGGGGCAGAGGGTGGAGGAAAAGGGGTTGACAGCATGTCACGGCTGGTTAAAAGCAAGCTGGGAGAAGAGAGAAAGGCCTTGTTTGTTGGGCTAAAGGCCTTGTTTGTTGCTGTAAATGCTGTAAATAACATCAGAGAGTGCAGCTAAATGGAAATCAATGCAATTACCCTATTAGCATGGGCTTGAACTCACACTGGCGGCTGCTACAGCTCTCTCGCTCTCTCTCTCCCTCCCTCGCCATTCCTCTCCATTTCCTCTACATTTAGCTCTCTATGCATCATGATATACATTTGTGGACATGTCTGCCAGACAAACCAGAGAAACAATACGTAAAAAAAAAAAAGCAGCATGTGTTGTGTTAGGAATGCTCAGCGTGGACCATTCGAGTGGGCACGCCGTGGTTGTCCCTGTGAACTCCACAGCAAGCGTAATGATTTTGTTTAGATTTGCATAACCCCCTTAATCACCCCTATTTTGATAACTAACAATTGCAGGCGGAGATTATGCTGTTAAGTGGTAAGTCATAATTAGGTAAATAATTGGTTTGGCTATCATCGTCCCTGTGCCATCTGTTTGAGGGTATGTGCGTGTGGGGGGGGGGTGGTGAGAGAGGATAGAGGAGCGTGTGTGTGTGTGTCTTTGTGTGTGTGTGTGAGGTGGGCGGGGACAATGGAGTCGATTTTGATGTCAAGAGGTGATGCGCAAGTCTCAAAAAGATTGTCCTTGTAGTTTTATGTAACACTCCCACTCTTCTTTCATTCCACTGGATCTCTCCCATATACTTTATTAAACTTCACACAATTTTAACTCATGAAACACTGAGATCAAGTGATATCAGAGCTCACTTTCAAACTCTGTGACGCATTGAAGGCCTTGTTTACAGGGAGGTATCCTGAGCTAATGGCTGTTTGATCTGTTTAATTGCTTTGTTTCCTGCCAAAACTGCTGTATTGCAACCTGTGGTGTTTTTTCCAGCGGTAATTTGCTGTGTGTTAGTGTGTTTTCACAAATTTACAGGTGCTTACGAGTGTTTGTATATGTAGAAACAGCTCAGGCATCATAACTCTGTGCTGTGTACCTGTCCCATTTCACAGGTTTATTTTTTCCTCCGTTCTTTACAGCAACACACACACACTGACCGACGTGCATCCACACGTCTCCCTCTGCTCTGGTCCCATCTCATTTCCTTTCCCCACTCTCTGTTTGAATCCTCCTGTTTCCTTCATCCCTCCCTCTCTCTGCACCTCTTTCCCCTCCCTTTATTCTTCCCTGTTCTGCTGTAAGCATGACAGTAAAATAGTAATTTCTCCAACCTCCCATTGTATCTCCTCCTCTCTCTTCATCCTAATTCTCTCTCTTTGTCAGAGAGTAAAATAGTTATTCTGGTGCCTCTCTGCTGCTTTATTGAGGGGAACAGGCGGTGGGGCTTCATCTCTACAATGAGAATGAGGAGGGAACAATTTGATCTAATTAGCTGCTGAGATTGTCCATAAGGATTCAACTCTTAACTAACTGCTCCTGTAGTTAGAGCAGGATCAGCGTCCAGGTCAAACTATAGAATTTGAAACACAGGCACAATAAGTGCGAGTTTATATTGTGTGAGTGTGTACCTGTCTTGTGCTTGTCTGTGCGTGTGTGTGTGAACACAGGCAAAGTGCGTAGAGGGTTAAGGGTGTCTGTGTGCTCAGAACATTCACACTGACAGCTAACAATTAGCTGCCGTCAGTGTGGCTAATAGAGGAGTGTACATTGCTAATTATGTCACAGCAGAAAGGTGGGAAGGTGGAATACATTTGAATAATGGGAGGAATGATATAACAACAGGCTTTTAAATTCCTTGGCCTTTTTTGTATGTGTAATGAAGGGTATCTGTGGGTGTGTGCGTCCACTCAGACTCGGGCCTGTCTAACAGTCGTAAAGATAAAACACACAAGAACACGCAAGCTGTTGTACATGTAGTAATACACACATTTACCATCCCCCCTCACACACACACACACACACACACACACACACACAAACTCTCTCCCTCCCTCACACATACATAGTAACACTGGGAGGCGTGAGAGATGGCGAGTACGTCTAAGTAGTGCGCTCGTGCCTGGTTTTCCAGATCAATGATGTGTGGCTGGGTGATCGATGTGAGGGCTTAGCGGAGTGGAGAGAGCTAATGGGCAGGTCAGTGGCTCAGACACATCCTGGCTCCCCCTGCCTATTACCACTACGTCTGTTAATAGGCCTCACCGCACTCCCCTGTTGCTCACACACACACACACACACACATACACAGACACTTGGATAGCAGAAGGATAGAGGGGAGGGAACACAGCCAAGCATGCACAATCCACAGGCCTACACCCTAGTCCCTGCTTTAACCCATATCTCTTCCACACATCTCTCTTTTTTTCTTCATTTTTATCTGCTTGCTCTTATTCTGTTCTGTGGCCTTCGACCTGTTTTTACAGCAAAGCTTTGGTGCCGCACCATATGGTGTCGCATTTGTATGTATGTAAATAAGGGGAGGGGCAGATAAGCAGCATATTTACAGCCATGTAAAGTAAATATGACAGAGATTACCGCACAGCTCTCATCTAATCTCCACAAAGTCTACTCGAGCACACACAGGCCTGAATACAGCCCACCCCCCAGCATTTCCAATTGGTTGAAGAATACCTAAGTGTATTGCAATTGGTCCTGTGTGGCTGTCAGTCAGAAGGGGTCTGGTGGCGTTTGGCTGTGAGGGTAGTTCTGGGTTAAAGGCTCAGGCAAGAGGAAAAAACAGCTGAGCTTGTATCTCTAATTGGACTGTATAAGTCAGCCGCATATTGCACTCTTTGTTTATAAGTCACTGTTTGATGCAAACACGTAGTTCAAAGGGCAAAATTTGGGCATATATTACAATTAATTCTGGTGTTACAGTTTGAGGACTCTGTTGTGGGTTTAGACAACAATTTCATGTTTATAAATGAAAATGAGGTACACGAATACAATATTTTAACCTTTACAAAGATATATTATAAAGATATATTTGTTTCAAGGACATTTAATTGAAATGCATTATTTTTGTTTAATAAAATGATCAATCCTTACATTATCACCTCTGGATATATCTTAAATTAAGATTCTCTTTCTATAACTATGGTTTAGAGTTAGGGGTTACAGAAAAGACAAATCTTGCTTTAGTTTTTTTTCTAGTGGTTCTGATTCAGAGCTGAAACAACTGGTCGATTAATTAATTTGCTAAATTATTTTGCAATTTTCCATAAGTCATAAGTCATTTTATAGATCAAACAATTATTCAGTTAATCAAGAGGATAACTGTGCGATTAATTGATGATGAAAACAGCCATTAGCTTCAGCTCGGTGCATTCTTTCTGCTTGTGTAGTGACACCATTGTGCGTGTGTGTAGGACAGCTGTGCAGCAACACAATGGTAACAGCAGGTCGGTCAGCGAGGTAAATAATGGGGCATCACTCTTCCTTGTTACTTCTCCCCATTCTTACTCACCCTTTCCATCCATCCCTTGGTCTCCCTCCTGCCTAACCTGTCACTTTGCGTAGCCCCTCTTCTGTCTTCCATGTAGCATCTGATCTGCATGTTAATTACCTCTATCGCCTTAATTTAATATCTGTCAGGGAAGAATGTGGAACACACACCCCAGAGGTATAGCATACGCCCTCCAGCTCTCACTCACACACTCACGTGCACATGCACTCATGCTTTCGTGTGCACAGACATACACAAAGCTCTTTGTTTTTTTTTTTCCCCTGCATTTTTTGAGCTTGTTTGGATTGCTGGTTTGGTGGTGTGTTGTGCCAAGGATGGAGGCAGGAGGCAGAGGTTAGGATAGTAGGCTCGGAGTAAAAGGGGGCCCAAACAGGATATTTTCGGGGGTGGGGGGACTGAAGTCTTTTTTAACCCATCTTCTCTGAGTGGATCTCCCTCTTGCAAAGGCTAAAAGCGCTGCCACTTGTCGTCCACATAATGGAGGCGAGGCAGGAGGCAGACGGGGGGGGGGGGATTTCTGCCGTTTGTCTTTAAGAGGAGCGAGGGAGTTCAAAAAGGAGGTGAAAGAGCCATTCTTTTTAGATGCCGAGGGGGAGGAAAGCGTACATGCTTTCACAGTGCTGGGCAATTCATCTACCAGACGCCCCTCTCCGCCACAAATGTGCATACAGGCATGCACAACATGTGTATGCCGACACAGGCACACGTATGATAGAGACCCTCACACCCACTGCACTCACACGGCTACACAGCATTTTACAAGGTAGAGCAGGAGTGACTTGAGAGTTCACAAGGTGTGTGATTCCATCATAGCTCTAATAATTAGAACCATTTTTATTACAACCTCCCCAACATACACACACATACACACACTCTCGCTCTCTCTCTCAGCCATGCAACAAGGCTGTGTCTCTAGTGGCTGATAGATTGTAATGAATGTAACAGCAGTCAGATCCTTCAAAAGCCTCTCAAAAGCTTAAGCCCCTTTATTAAATTAAGCTAACGATGCCTAAGGCCAGGTCCGCTGCTGTGAGAGAGAGAGAGAGAGAAAGCGAGAGAGAGAGAAAAGATGGGAGGCTAGAGAGAGGGAGAGGTGGTGCATGGGGAAGTAAAGGCTGCAGAGATAAGGAGGAGGAGGAGAAGGAAGAGGCAATGTTAGGAACGAGGATGTGAAATAGCAAGTAGTCAAATCAATGAGGGATGCTGGGAGTGGGGGGCGTTCAATATCAAAGCAAGGAGGTGGAGGAGGTAAAGGATGGCTGGTGAAAGAGGACAGGAGGAGGAGGAGAAGAAGAAGAAGAATACCTTGAGGACTCCCCTACTAATACACTAGTGCACCTCTGGTTGAGAGGAGGAACATTGTAGGATATCCACTCTGTGTACAGTATGTGTAAGTACACAGCAGCTGTTAATAAAAGCATAAATGTTCCATTTTTAAAACAGGTTTAAGACACTTCTAGTCATATATTAATTACATTGTGTGATAAAAAGCATAATCTTTGCTGTGGGTAGGAAAGTGACACTGTGAACCTTTGTTTTGGTTCACAATCGCATCTTTTTGAGCTTTTATACCTGTATACTGTACATAATAGTGAGCTTGGGTGTGCATGTATCTCTAGTAGGCCTACCATTGACAAAATAGATAAATAAATAGATAAGGGACTAATAGCCTGCAGAATTTGCTTAGACCGATTCATTAGTTGATTTAATTAAAAAATAATGTTTTTCTGCGTTTCTGTTCCTTCACAGATGAGTGCAGTCAGGCTGAAATATCCAGTGCTTATTAAAGACCAAAACATATTGGTGAATATTATTGTGATGCCAGAGATGTGACTATCATTTTTCATGTAATGACTTATCCCTAATAGCAATGACTAATCACTAGAAATGACTAAAGACTAATACCTCATTAGCGATTAGTGATAAAAAAAAGACCACAAAAAAGACTAATTGACTTGAAAAAAAATGTCAACTAAGACATTTTAAAACCCAAATGTCTGATTATTTGACTAATGGAACAGAAGGGGGCTCCCTTGATGTGCAGAGAGCTGTCCTGGGGGTAGCATGTGCACAGACAGCCGGCAGATCAAAGGCTGAGGTCTCTGTGCTGCATCGTTAGTCAGGATACCTTGTCTACCTGCTCTCTCTCTCGCAGGTCAAGCAGAGGTGAGGGATACACTATCAGTCGGATGAAAGACAAGACACGCAGGCATTAACACGCGCTGCACAAATGCATACACGCACACATATGCACTGTGTACACTCACATGCAAGAAAGAGGGGGAAGAGCTTTCTGTGTGTGTGTGTATTGGGTAGTGTTTCTTTTCTCTGCTCTGTCTTCCGCGAGCCCAGAGAAGTGGGCTGTGGCAGGAGACACACAATACATAATTAGGCTTGCGTTTGATCCAATGCATCACAGCAATTAGCAATTTACAGCACAACGTGAAAAGGGCCTCATCCCACTTCCTCCCCAGCCATCACCTGCTTAATCCTCATTTTCATCCTTGGCTTTGGGAGAACACCCTCTCTTTACTGCCTACAAGTGTGGCTTTGATTTCACAGCCTGTGCAGTCGCTGGTATCTAATCCACAGTAAAACCATTGATAAGCCAGACAGGGGTAGAGGTTGTCAGCTGAGGCTGCTCTGTGCTTTTGGTGGGTGGCTGTCCCCTTGTGGACACTGGATGGAATTACTCTCCTTTTTTTTTTATTAAGCTACTGTATAATGTAGAAATGTATGGTCACGCAATATGAGTGACTATCAGGGACAAACGGATCTTATTGTTCCTCAATATCTGCTGGTCATCGCCAACAATTAAAGCTCAAGATCCATCAAGATTTAAGATATTATATTTTATAGGAACTATTCATTAATTCATGTACAGCATGGCTAGTGTAAACAAACCATTGGGGACAAAGACAGAAGGAATTCTCTGTTTCTTTTTGGAGCAGCCACAGGATGATAAAAATAAATCCTGGCAGCACCACAAATATGCAGAAAATATGTTTAGTAATAAATTAATTCATTAATGGCATCCCTTAATCATCCTCAATGACCACAGAATAATTTTATATATAATATATAAGTAAGTTTATTTATATAGCACATTTAAATACAGTCATATAACATCATAAAATATACTTTTGATTTGCATTGCACTAAAGGATGTCGCAAGCAACAGAAAATGTTCAGATTAAACAAATGACAATAATAGAAAAAGTCTTATCTAAAAATATAAATAGTCCTAAAATATCTTTTTTTTTTCAATTAAGTCATAATACTAGATGAAAAATATACAGCCTAATCAGTCCAATTCACTTATATTTACATATTGAACCTGTAGATATTAATTAGGCAAAGATTAGTGGTCATTTCTAATGAACAGGAAGTGATTCCTGGGTGGGGGCATGTGGTGGGGCAATGCGGGGTCAGCCCTGTTGGACTGAAGGCGTGATAGGAGGCAGGAGGGGGGGAGCAGGTGCTTCTACCCCCCGCCCCCTTTAGGCTTGTCTGTCTGTCTGTCTGTCCGGCCCCACCGGAGAGGAAGCCCCACCTCCCGGCTCCCAGCAGCCGGCCGCCTCTCCTCCTCCTCTCCCCGGCTCTCTGCTCCGCTCCGCTCCGTCCCTGCTGTGGCTTCGCTCGGCGTCGGAGCTTTCTGCGCGACAAACGACCAAAAAAAAAAAAAGAAAGAAAGAAAGAAAAAAGTGCAGAGTCTGTTCTCGACGGAGGGATGGATCCGCGCTTTCACCGCTGACGGGAGGGAGGATTTCACTCATTTAGGAGGAGCGCTGGATTAACCCCTACTTGTTTGCGGTGAGTGATTGTGTGAAAATCTCTAGTTACGTCCTCGAACCCGGCGGTTGTTTGTGTAAACGCGCGGGCACACGGCTTTTTTTGTTGTTGTTGAGGAAGTCATTACGATATCGAGGAAACGGGTGCTTTTTTTTTTCCGAAGGTGCCGAGCCCTTGTGTGTGAGTGCGCGCGCGTGTTTTTGTGTGCGCGTATTAATGTGTGAAAGACAGACAAGAAAAGACAAGAAAGAGAAGAGAGAGAGCTGCGAGAGGAGAACGAAAAGAAAGACGCTCCGGTGCGTTCAGGTGGCCATTTAAGCTTTATTTGTTTTTTGTTTTTTTAGTCTTTAATCATTCAGCGCGTTTTGTTAAGGATTTCCAGACAGCCGTGTTTTAAAATGCAGATGAGCCTAAAGGGCTGAAAGGAATAGCGGGCGACCCCCCCCCACCTCCACCACCCCCCACCTCTCAAATTAACTTCTTGTAACATTGTTACCGGAGCACTGTTGTGATTATTATGTAAAGCACAGCCCAGAGGGTTTCTGCGTAAGCCATTTACGCTCACTGTAGGCCCTTTTATGTAAAATTGTATTATTGGCTTTACTTGGTGGGTAATTCGTGGGCTCCAGTCATGCAGGCTCCGTCTTAAAAAAAAAAAAAAAAAAAAAACACAAAAACAGTCTGTTCAGGAAGCTGGACTGTCTTTGAAAGCGGCATTTTCTCTGTATTAATGCGGCTGCGACAGTGACACATGTTGACCATTTGGTGCTCTCGGGTGAAGGCGCTGACCCTGTTTGTGTGTGTGTTCGTGCGCATGCGTGTCCCCGCGTGCGCGTGGCAGGTGGACCGTGTTGAATCACTTCCCACGCGCTCCTTCACTTCTCTTGAGCTGCAGGCGCGTACAACAGCTGCTTCTGTGGAGAACACACACACACACACACGCAGGCACATGAACACACACGCAGCGCCGCTCATCACGCTCATCACACACCTCTCGGCTTTAAAACACGGTCTCCAAACACAGCCGTGAAGCAACAGGCTGCCCTGAGCGCTGAGTTTATCTGAGAGGGAGCCTTGTTGTGTGTTTTAGCTGCTGCTGATAAGGTTAGCCATGGCTGCAAGAAGCAGGGAAATGCTGTGTTTGTTTTTTTTTTTTTTTTAGCAGTGAGAGTGAGTGTCCTGGTGTCTCTCCCAGCTACTGACCAGTGCTGCAGATAGGTCAGTCATTACATGGACATCCCTCTGCCGTGTAACACCGCTCTGTGCTGTCATTTTATTGTGGAGTGGTTGTGGTTTATAATGCATTATTTCTCAGTGTCACTTACAGGGATTACAGCCTAGTTTGTCACACAACATCCAGAAACGGCTCACAGCAGGGCCAGGTTTGGGGAAAAAGCACACTGAAAATGAATGAGGGGACACATTTTTCATCCTCAGACACTGGAAGACAGTGGGAGATGCCCTGAACCCGCTCAAAACATTATTTAATTTGTTATTATTATGATGTATTTCAACATGAAATGCCAAGGTATTCCATGAAGTTTTACCAATAATTAGCTCACTATGGAGGCTGGGTCGCCATGTGTCTATTTGTAAGGTGCCAGGTGTCAAAACATGTTTGGAATTTAAATGACTTTAAAAAAAAAATCTATGGAAACTGTTTTGGTGTGGATCCTGGTGTGGGCTTAATGAACGAAAGAAACTACCCCCACACACACACTTTTCCTGTAGTTGTTGATCACTGTGTGTATTTTGACGCAGACCTTGCTCCAGATAACGTCATAGTGAGCCCATGTGCTCTCAGGGGCTTTCTTGTTTCATTAGTGATTTATTTTCTGTCGAGATCAAATTAAGGCTTGAACTATCACCTTTATCACTGATGGCAGCCGGCATCACCATGATGCTACTAACCTGGTAAAACTCCCACATGAACACATACTTAACCTGGCATTTGTCAATATTCATGTTAGACTCCTGTTGCTGGGTCATCTCTGATTGTCGCCTCTCAGCATCATGTGTATTATACTGACGTGGACTATCCGTTTTACATCTTCAGAAAACATCAAGACAGTAGAATAGTTGTTCTTGAGTTCTTGAGTTGCTGTATTTAGAAGGGAGAGCAGTTTCTAATCATGGGTTTAATTTTAATTTTATTAGGACCGCTTCGTTTTTCAATTGGATTACAATTTGTGTGTTTCAAATAGAGCCCCCAGAGGTGACATCACACACACATCACTTTTTATGTTGATGCTTTTTTTTTTTTTTTTTTTTTAGTTGTTTCTGTGCGATAGCATTGACACTATCTTCACAGTCCTCCCCCATTTCTCCTGAAACAGCAGCAGTCAAATGTGTTATTGTAATGACTAATAATGTTTACCTATGTCCGTGGAGCAGAACAGCGAGCGTGTCAGGGAGCTGCAGGATGGGGATCAGTCACTGCTACCAGACACTGTACGGGAGCTACAAGTGAAACGCCTAGTAGTCACATGAAAAATACATCAAAGTAATGGAAGTAATTTTCAGGAGAACATGTGCTGAACACGTATAAAGCTTAGTGCTTTCTGTGTGTTCATGCAGACGTGTGAGCTGCAGATGCACAGTCCGGATACTTTGATATTCATGGTCTGCTTGCTGACGGCACTTGAGAAAATTTTGCTCTCTCATGAACCAATAAGCAGTTTGTCCTCTGGCATTTCCAGCACCCGTTTCCTGGACAAATTTTAGATGGAGGTGTAAAAAGTACCTGTTAGTCCTCCTTTTGTCATTTCTGAGTCAGCTGTCAATTTAAGATCACAACTGGCACATCTAAAACTGCAGCCATTTTAAAATGTTTTGGGCTTTCATATGCTTCTGTTTTGGCCTGCCTTGCTGGGCTGTGTACGCCGTGTGTCGTCTTGTCATCAGACACCACTGTATGGTCATGTGCAGTATCGTTAAATAGCAAGAAGTGGTAAAGTTTATGCTTATTGTAAGCCATAACTCAACTTCCCTATGTGGCTCAGTTTGTTCCCCCTCCAACGCCCACTTTGCCTGGCACAGTTTGGCAGAGCAAAAACTCGTTAATACTGAAGACTTCTCCAAATTGCTTTGACACATGCCTCAATTTGAATTCATTTTAAATTCTTGACCCCTGAAAATTCTTTGCAAAGTTTAAGAAAAATCTTGAGCTGTGCGAGCGTCATAGTAAAACTTCAGATTGTCCAGTGGCAGAAATCCCAGATCTGGATCGCGTCTGTAATGCAAAGAAGTGCTCCTTAACCAAATTCTATGAAAATAAAGTCTTTGTCAGGTCCCACTTACAGGGCGACAAACTATAAGTAACGGGAGCAAACTTAGCAAATCTCCTTGGCAGAAGTAATGAAAACTGTGGAGTTAGCGAACTTTGGGGGGATTTATCCTCCCTTGTCACAGACTTACATGTGTCTGATGGTTCAGCACATGATAAGAGCGTATGATTACTTATGCAAATCTTGCTCCGAGGAACAGAATTTCTTGCGCAGGACCTGCCATTTCGGAGTTGTCGAACGCTTACGCCACGGTGGCGCCCATACTAGGTTGGCATGTTTTCAGGTGTCGTTGTGCTGTTTGTCATGCTGCGGTAGCCTGCAGTGCTGTGAGTGTCTGGGGGCTAGACAGCAGCTGTGTTGAGCAGAGTGTTGGTGACAGTTTGTCTGTGGCAACAGCACCTGGCTCTGTTTAGAGAGTGATTAGGAGAGTCCCAAGCAGCTCCCCATGCTGTTTACACAAGGAGCCTGGAGTTAAAGGTGACCCACTTTGCATTTCCTTATCAACAGCCCCCATTGATAGCTTTGAATAGCACAGACTGTAGAGAGGCCTTTGCATGGGTTTACATAGCTCCCTATTGGAGAGAATGGGATGTGTTTGACTGGGCGAGGCTTGGATTTGACTAGCATTATAACAATGTCCTGAGTTGGTATGAAAATGCGCGCGCACTCACATACACACACACACACCGCTGTCTTTGTGTGCCAGGGCAGGGTTCCTGTGCGGTCTGCCTGTCCGATGAAGAAGAAACCAACGTAGGATGTTTAGGAAATAAAGGTTTTTCCTTGGCCAACACTTCTCCCATTCTCTCTCTCTCTCTCTCTATGTCTCTCCTTCTCTCTCCCCAACTCAAACTCTCTCTGATAGATTGTGCTGTGTGGGGACTCCCATCCCCCCCCCTTTTTTTTTTATTTCTTTGTTTTTTTTTTTTTTTTTTGGAGTGTAGAGAACGAGCGCAAGAGACCAAGTGTGTCCAGGCATCCCCTGCTGGGCACAAAAACAGGTAGTAAAGCTAAGCTGTAAGTGTGATGACCAGCGAAGACAGCTGAACAAACAGGCCATAAAGTATTTATCTGAAGGGAAAGAAAAGTTGGGTGGACACACACACAGACAGACTGACAACTAGAGGAAGAGGTGGTGAAGGAGATAGCCGGAGAACCAAAGACTTCCTGTGGTTCATGACTTTTGTTCTCATGCCTAGTGGTTTTTGCTCCATATTTCACTGATAAAGCTGCTTATCACTTTTGTGCGTGAGTGTGTTTGCTCTCCGTGTGTGAGAGCAAGCCTAACCTGCTCTGTGAGCCGGGCCTTACGTGTAGAGACACATGTCCTTTTGTCACCCAGCATTGCCGTTAAACAATACTTAATTTTTCACCAGCAGGTATTTGGTGTGTGTGTGTGTGTGTGCTTGTTTGTTAGCGAGTGAATGAGGGAGGGGGATGATACATGCTTTCAAAGATGTTAAGGGCGTGGCTCTCATTTGCTTGTCACACAGGCTGGCACACACTCACACACCAAGTGACATATTAATTTATGGATAGACAATTAAACGTACATGCAATAAAAGTTGTTAGCAATTGAACCAAATGGCGGCCTGGTTCCTTGTAATAGCCGGAGGAGTCTGTGGGCAACATAAACAAGGGCTGGTCACCGATAAAAGTACAGTTATTACAGTTGGTTCCCAAACACCTGCTGCTGTTGACACGTGGCTTTTTGCTTTTGTGAGAACAGAGTTTAAATGAGGATCTTGGCCCCGATTTGTGGGCTTGTGACTTTGTGCAATGAGGGTTGTCCCACTTTGCATACTCCCTCTTTTCACAAGGCTGAAGAATCCCAGCTTATCTCACGCTCTTTGATAGATAGATATACTTTATTGATCCCAAGCTGGGAAATGACAGTGTAGCAGCAGCATTACACAATAACAATACAATGAAATAAAAAGAAAAAAAGAAGAAAAACCTAGATATATTAAAACAATATAAAATGCAATATAAAAATGTATAGAAAATGTATAAATAAGCAGTACTGATTGTGGTGCAAAATAAATATAAATATAAGGTGCAGTGAACAGTGTGTATAAAAAACCATAAAGTGCTTATAGACTGTGTGTTATGACCACATGACCTGTGTTGATCATGTAGGGAGAAGTAATAAAGACAGTAACGGATGCTAGCTTTCATCTAGATTAACCTGATCGGTATAGTTCATTGAACGTGGGACGTGTTTTTTTTTTGTGAATGGATTGTGGATATCTCTTTCTCTTGTTCACTCTCATATCTTCACCTGTGGGTGTGTACTGGTGTGGCAAACAGATGTTTAACAGGTCCTTCATCATTTTTATAAGATACACAAATGGAAGAAAGTAGAGTTTGTTTTTTTTTTAAGCCAAACGTATTTACTTGACTTAACATCTTACCCCCTTTCTACTCTTGTCTTGGCTTGACTCTGTTTGTATTGTTTGTTAATATCAGAATTTTTCTGTATTTGTTTTCCAAACTTGAGCGTTGTGCTTTTATTGCCATTAAAGTTTGTCACAATTCAAGCCAGGGGAGTTAGGCGGAGTCACGCTGCTCTTTCTTTGCGGCTGTGAATCCCATGCCTCAGTACCCATCCTCTGAACTGCACTGGACACATGCTGCTTCCGTATCCAGTGTGATTTCATTTAGACACAGCAGCGCCAAGCACAGTGCTCAGCAGTGGAGTAATTACCGGCAACCTTTTCTCAATGTTAACTTTGTTTGTATTCTCAATCTTCAGCTTGGATTAAATTGTCTGAGGGGAACTGTAGGAGAAAAAAAGTCTCATTTACACACACACACACACACACGCACAAAAGTCATTCTTGCTACATTCACCAGACCAAACCACGTTCTAGGTATCTCAAGATTATGTGTGCACATGTTTGTGTAGCTGATGTTTGCTGCTGTCGTTGTCATACCCCAGGGCCTGATAAGCTCTGGCCAAACAAACACAACACAGGCAACATGAGAGCAGTAGATAAGCGAGTCATACACACACTCAATACTGACCATACTTGACTATTGCCCTCACCAAACAGGGCGGCTTTCATTCAAAATTTTTTGGTATGTGTGTGTCTGTGCACATACTATACAGTGTGTGTGTGTGGATCTGTCTGTCCTGTCTTTGTGCTTTCTCCAGTCACACTCTCGCAGTATAACCCAGCATTGTGCTAAAGGCTACTCTTCAACAAAGACCTTTTCTATTACTATCACTTCATCATGTCTCTTTTTCCCTCTATCTGTGTCTGCTTCTATCTCTTCAGCATGTCTGTCTGTTTGCCCCCCTTCTTCTCTCTCTCTCTCTCTCTCTCTCTCTCTCCGTCTCTCTCTCTCTCTCTCTCGAGATATCAGATATCTGCTACATCAGCTGACTGTCATATTGTGTGTGTCTGTTTTTTAGCGTGCCTCCTCGTGTGTGAGAGCAAGGTCAGATCAGGGCCTGAAGAAGTGAAGTGGGTTTTGTGACCAATTGTTTTAATCAGCTCATGGACGGAGCTGCATGCCTGTGATGGCGGAGGCCACAGTTGGCGTGCTGAACGTGCTCTCACAGAAAACAGAGCTGCCAGCTAGACTTGTTTTATCTGGCTGGTATTTGCATTACTAAAAGGTGTCCACTGTGGGCGCAGCTCGAAAACTTCAGTTCATATCTCATCTTGCATCTTCCATATGTGTTGTTTCTCATCTCAGTTTCACATCAGCAGTATGTGTTTCCCCTTTGCGCTGCTGCTGACTGACAAAATGTACCAAAGCTCAGTAAATGGACAACATTTTCCACATGAAAGCTAATGTGTGGCTTTCACATAGGTACAGTACAAATATTGTGAATGTGTATTGTGGATGTTCAACCATCCTTGATTGACTCTTCGCCACAGCTCTACCTTAAGCCGAGGTCATGTGGAGCCAAGGGTAATTGTGCATCTTTTATCTTTTTAAATGAACTCCTGACTCAGAGACATTTTCTGTGTGGACAAGGCAAGTCATGAGGATTTGTGCTTTTGAAAGAATGGGTCATTCATCTGTCAGCACAGAGCACATTCACTGGAAGACTGATTTTTGAGGGGCTGCACACATTCCACTGGTCCAGCCACCAACAAAACAATACCAGTGCGAAAATTGATTGTAATCCTACCTACAGATATTAGATTTTCAGAAACACCCGAGCCATTACGAATAATTAGATTTGAACCGCAAAAATGTTGAGTAAGAGTAATGGAACTTTTTCAACGAGTTTCATTCTATGCTACAAATAACTGGCTGTATACTTAAAAGAATGAAGGACGCCATGAGTCTCAAGGTCTTTGGCCAATAGAAACCTTGTCTTTGTGGCCACTCACTGAGATGTGTGGCCGTGGCGATGGCAGGGTTGTCTCCTGAGTCGCCTAGTGGAGAAAGGTTCACTCATCAGACTGTACAGCATCCACACATTCAGACACGCACACACATGGGCAAGCGGGAACACGCACCAATTATACCAATTACAAGATTACAACAGGGCAACTCTCAGCCACCAGACCCTGCTATGGAAAGTCAAGTGGGTGCTGTGTACGTGTCTGTCTGTCTGTGTGTGTTTGCCTGTGTGTGCCTGTGTGCGGTGGAGCCGCTTGGAGAGTCAGGGCCCATGCAGAGCACTTGGAGTGCTAATTAGACAACCGCAACCCAGCAGAGTACATCACAGACAGAAAAAGAGAATAGAGGGGAGAGTGAGGTTGAACAGAGGATGAAGTGAGGAGTGTGTGTATGCGTGTGTGTTGGGGAGCCAGCAAAAACAGCACTCGTCTCCCAGGGAGGCCTGTGGAAGGAGAGAAAGGGAGCGAGAGACGAGGAGAGAAGGAGGGAGACAGTTGAAAGATGATGATGACGACGATGGAAATATGTTAGACGCAGTGATGTCCCAGAGCACTCAGAATTTTACAGTACAATGAGCAACAATGCAATTTATCCAGGTCTGTGGGACATGTATCGGCCATGTGCGTATGTGTGAGTGTTTGTGCATGTGTGTGGCGAGGGGTGCACCGAAGAGCATCACAGGTGCCGGAAACCATGATAAACTCCATGGCAGGTCCTTCTTCGCATGTGCTTGCTTCTATTTGTGTTCATTTGAGATCTGCCACATCTGTCATATCTCCCTGCCCTGCTGGGAAGAGCTGCGCTGCCTTTTCCTGTCTCTCTGTAGCAGGTGAGGTTGATTAAAGGAGAGAGTCCACAGGACTCAGATGATGATGACGACAGTGAGTCAGAGCTGACTCCCTACCTCCTCTCTCAGCCGAACAGCTGGGCTGAGGCCGAAGCTGACTCTCTCATCAGGGGTGCGGCAGGACTGTGTCCCCCTCAGCGAGAGGCTACAGAGGGCACAGCCACACAGACAGCAACTTGACTCCCGGGGCATGGACCACAAAGAACCAGAGGCACAGACAGAGGGCTCTTGTGTGTGTCGGTGTGACTGAGTGTGTGTGTGTGTCTCTGCGTGTGTGTTCACACTCTAAGCAGCGTTGTTGTGAAGCGTAACCAGACTGTTCTGTCATACGCCCACGCTGGTGTCTCAGAGAACACAGCCACACACTCCTCAGATGACATGCATGCACAGACACACACAGACACACACAACCCCGTGCAACCCCCACAACCCCACAGCCGCTATGTAATTAACAGACAGAGGAAATGGCGCTGTTGGGGTGGGTGAGTCGGATGCAGGGAGGAGGAGAGGAGAGAAAATCATCTCAGCTCGTGCCTACCCTCAAGACACAATCTGTTTCTCTGTAGCTGTGTGTGTTGAGAAGGAGAATAAAAGAGAGGAAGGTGAAGAGAGGGAGAGAGATGCCGGCTGGTCTTTTGAAATCTCTGTTTTTGTTGCAAGCTGCTGGCAGGCAGTTTGGGTTGGGTGGGGGGGTGAATACAGAGCGAGTGGAGGAGAGGAAGAGAAGTAGGAGGTGAGGGATGAATAATAAGGTGTGCTCACACATGCACACTCACATACACGGCCGTATCATTTAAAGCACACAAGGTAAAAGACAGAAAGGCTGCTCTCTTTGCTCTTTGCACTCTGTGTGTGTGTGTGTGTGTGTTCGTTCAAGACAGTGACAGCGAGCCAGGTCAGAAGGAGATGTACTCTGTTCTTTGCTGCAGCTCCATAATGGAGGCCTGCTGTATAATGACAGCTCAGACACAGGCAATACTCCCTGTCTCTCTCTTACAGCTTCTTGATTGATCTCTTGTGCTCTCTTTCTTTCTTTCTCTTTGTCTCTCTCCCCCCTCCCTTATTTCTCTCTCTCTTTGTCTCCCTTTTCTTTTCCCCTCCTTTCTTCTTTTCTCTCTCTCGTTCTCCAGTGAAATTGTTGCCTTTGATTCTGCTGCTCTGCAGCCATAGTGCTGCTTTTACAGGATTTCTCTGATATCAGGGGTTTCTCTTTGGTATGGAGTGAAAGAGACGGCGCGCATGCGCACAGACATGCGCTCGCAGGTGTGTGTGCATGTGCTAACACACTCACACACACATCCCTTCTGTAGTGCCTTAGGGTAGATTGCTCTGACATCTCATCTCAGAAGTCAAACAAACCTGGAACTACCAGAGCAGGTTAATCCTGCTGCGCTCCTGGATAGTGTGTGTGTGTGTGTGTGTGTGTGTGTGTGGGACTGTGTGTATTCAAGACCGAGATCATGACAGACATCTGTTTAATGTTGAAGCCCTAGTATTCATGTGTATGAGCATTTACAGCCGTTCTTGAGGTCGGGGACCTGCTCTCTTGTGCGACCAACAATGAACTACTTTTGTGTTGTTTTTTTGGATTACCTGCCTGTCCAGCTTGAAGATTAACCTTTGTTCTTTTATCACATTTTCAAAAGCTGTTGATGCATACAGTACATGCGACCTTGTTAAAGACTGTTGGTTTTGTCAGCCGCAGAGTTGTGTTTCCTGCTGTCATTCAGTCAGTTATACTAAGTGTCATTTCTTCAAGCTAACTTTAGCTTGAACCACACTATAGTGCAGCTGTGGTAGTGGCCATTATGCCCATGTTACATCCTGTTGTGCTGAGTTGGGTGCATCTACTTTGCTTCATTACTACATTTTTTTTTTTCGTCTTAAGTCATAAGTTTCCTCTCATGCAGAACCTCTTATACGCCTCCCATCTTTTTCATGACCCTGCCAGCACATTCACAGTTTCAGAACTCATCGAGCCGACTCAAGATCCCTCCTGCATCAAGGCTGAGCCACTTACCCTTAAGTCATTTCAGCAGGGCGAACAGGGTTGGACCCACATCGTCTGGTTGAATCACGCTTTCCTGTTGAATGGAGCCTCCATTTTTGAATACCTGTGCTACGCTGTCATGAGCAGCTGTGGTCAGCGTTCATGATCTGAGCAGCGAGGGGGGTTTCCACTCATCTGCAACAATACGGCACGGGAAAAGGAGACGCTTATCTCGATATGGTGTTGGAGACTCACTGGTCTGCACACACTGCAGTAAACGCATGTCACCTGCAGCTCTTCAATTAATCAGATCACTGTGGCCACGTCTTGTTTACCATTCCTCCCCTGCAGTATCTGAATCTGGTCTGCTGATGAAAAAGCACAAAAAAACATCTATATTCCACCGTGTAGACCAGTTTTAAGTTTAGTCCTTTGCTAATCATAATAACAAAGTGGGCTTGAGTTCATGTAGCTGCTTCACAATAAAAGCTCTCTGGTAGGTTGCTTGTGAAAACAGTTCAATGCAATGCGGCAGTAAACGTTTGTTTATAAAGCTCTGATAGTGCAGCAAGAAAGAGATTATCAGAAGACAGCGAGGGTGCTATTTGTTAGAGGGAAGTAAGAACAGGAATGTAGGAGTGAAACAAAACACCAAACCACAGAGGCCGCGTTACACCGGAGCCACAAAAGTATTCAAAGCTGAGCACAGCAAGACTTTCAGAAATAGTGCTGTAGTCGCCTGCCTGACCACACATGTTGAGCCAAGCGGTTTATTGCGGTGACTTCTTTATTGCTCATTTGAGGGCAGACACTGACCGGTCTGGCACAGTTCCTAAGCAGGAGCGCAGTATCGGGGCATGGCTAGAAAAGTGGCATCTGTTGCCCCAGCAAAGCAAAGCCCGGACATACAGTTAGTTTGGGGGGGTATTTCACAGTTCCAGTCCACGCTGTGCTGGACTCGGCTGAGCCAGGTCGGTGGCTGGATCAGAGATGGGCCAGCAGCACTGCCCTCCTAGTTTTAACGAGCTGATAGGCAAATCCCTTCCTGGTTAAAGATTAACCACTCAGTAGAGCTGCCACTGCATTATCTCCCCACTGGCCGGGGCATACAGGAGCCAAGAGGATTTACTTTGTGTGTGTGTGTGTGTGTGTGAGAGAGGAGAGAGAGAGGAGTGAGAGAGTGAGAGAGGGAGAAAGAGACACGGAGAGAGAGAGACACACACACACACACACACACACACACAGAGAGAGAGAGAGAGAAATCTGCATTCCACCCAGCAAAAGGGTGGCAACACACACACACACAACCAGGAAAAAACCGTGTGTGTGTGTGTGTCAGTGTGTTTGTTTGACTATGGGAGTTAGTGATCGGCTTTACTCCCAGCAGGGTGTTAAAACTGTGTGTTTACTGTATGCCATTTAACAGTCAATCTGCTCTTGTGTGTGTGTGTGTGTGTATGGGGGTAGCGGGATCATGTTGTGTGTGGTTTGTTGTAATCTACATTCCTTTTTCTTTTTCTTTTTTTTTTTCTCAGGGCTTTGTTGTGTTTTCCCTTAGGGCGTAACGGCATTTAAAGGGTTAATTGCACCAGGAAGCTTGGTGTGTAACAGACTTCTTTAACCCTTGGGTTGTTGAAAAAAATGCTAAACTCTTGCCACTGTGCCAAAAGATCTAATTTATTCATATCTTCTAAGACCTCTGCATTGAGGCTCTAAACCTTGCTAGTGGATGCAGCCTTTGTGCTCTTTATAATCCACAGCAATATCACTTAAAATCTATTTTTTGTCTTTTGTGCCTCACTGGATTAAAGTGCTGTGACATATGCTGTGTAATTTACAGAGGACTCCCTCTGAATCACTAGGAGACAATGCCATCTGCTGGATGTTTGCAGAATGCAGGGCCAGAGGTTGCCTAAAATACTGAGCGTTGTAGTGTGTGTTGTAACCGGGTGATGTTAAGAGGTGGAGGCACGCTCGCTTATCTGGAAATTCATAAGACATTACTCATCGTGGGCTGCTTCGATCATGCTGTTCATCATTACTTAGCCTAAAAAGAGAGCCTTGCCTTGCAGGGCTTGTGAGGTTTTTTTTTTTTTGTTTCGAAAGAATACGTGGACATGGAGCAGAGGAAGCTCTCACTTGTTAGACTGTGCATGCTTGCATAACCTTAATACTGTCATCCATTTCCAATACCTAATCCAGCTGTGCATGTGCATGTGCACTGTAATCTACAGTTCCTTGAACCCATGCTATTCTTAATATAGGGGCTATATGGAATTATGGCACTCTTTACATGCCTTTTAGAGAAGCCTTCAGCTGTTAGTACAGGGTCTTGCCCATTTCTTGTAAAGCTATACTTTTCATTTTGTGTTTTTTTTTGGGGGGGGTTACTTTACTGGGCATAAGAAACTGGGTAGTTGACAGGAAATGAGGGTAGAGAGATGGGGGATGACATGCAACAAACCCAGACTCAAACTAGGGAAGTTGGTCAACCTCAAAGCTACCAGGATGCCCCATGAGCTTCTCTTCTGCTTCTGAGTGCCAACGGAACAAGTATCAGTTTTTGGGAAAGCCATGATAACACCCCCACTCTGCCGTGATACGGTCTGATACTGTCTGTGACGACATCGACACAGACAACAAAGAGAAGCTCTCCTCCAAAAACCACCGGGCTGATCTTTGTGATGCTGGACAGGAAAGAGTTGGAGGAAACACAGAGGAGAGTTTGTCTTTCTGACGTTTTCTTTGGAGGAATTGGACTATGGCCTGAGGAGCAGATAGGAGCTTAGTTGGAGAGGTGGCCTTTGGCACAATGCTGGCCACCGTGTAGTGTGAACCCAAAGATAATCTCCCTCTCCTTGTCATCGCTCTTGCTCCTTCGCTGTTCTGAGAAAAGTAGCGGGTGACGGAAGGAGGAAATGACTAAAGAAGCGACTCATTCACACCCCTGCCATGACAGCACGACGAACAGAGGGGAAGTCAAACCCACGCTTTTTACTCTTTTCCTGACTCCACCACCACTATTTGCCGTAAAGGTTTGATTGTACGGTCATATTTTGTTAACTTCCTCGTTTGTGTGAAATGATAAGGGTTGATTGAGGTTGTCATTGTGTATTTGTTTGGGATGTAGTTGCCTTATTTTCCCTTATTATTTTTTCTTGATGAGTATCTTCAGTTGTTACAGAACAATTATGTTAATAAAGCATATTGAATTCAACACAAAAGGTTTATTTTCTCGCTCTTATGCTTGAAGGGCTTGACACAGGCCAAGACATGTCCTCTCTCTTTCTCTTTCCTTCTCTCTTTCTTTTTTAATCACTGTCTTAAGAAGGGAAGGGCACCTCAGACATTTAACCTGCCCCCCCCCCCCAAATCCATCTATATACATGCACGCATACATACACACTGCCTGTCGCTTCTCCAGCAATGGGGTCAGATGTGGTGACCGACTGAGCACCCTCCCCTCCTCCTCAGCTCCTCTCCTCTCCCCTCCCCCCTACTGCTCGCCTTGGCAGGGCATGCATGCCTGTGTCTGTTATCTACAAATGGCTGAGGAATTATAGGTTGAGAAGGGGAGGAGGAGTGAGGGAGAGTGTGAGAAGGGAGTGAGCGAGGGGGGGAGGGAGGGGGGTGAGGTCATGTGACATCGCAGCAGCTGCTGGGTTAAGAATTTCTGTTTTCTCACTTAGAGAGAGAGAGGGAGCGAGAGAGAGAGCTAGAGCAAGGAGGGGAGAGATAGGCAGCATGTGTGGTGTGTTGCTTTGTTAGATAAGCTCTAAACGGTCTTTGTGAGCGGCAGTGCGAGAGACAGGAAGGCAGGCAGGCGGGGAGGGAGAGAGGGTGGACGGGCGAGAGGAGATAGATAGACGGAGAGTGAGGGGATCAGGAAGATGGTGTGTGTCCTGTCGGTGGCTGCCGGTGTGTGCTGGGCTGGGCTCAACGCGAAGATGCAGCCATGGGGGATCCAGGCGTCTCCACTCCTTTGTGCAGTAAGGAGCTTCGGCCACGCTTTAAATCTATGGGGGGCGGGGGGTCATGAACCACTGCCAGACCTCCGGATATGTGCCTCTGTGTGTATTTGTCAAGCTGTGTGCTTGTTTGTCTCTTCTTTGACTCCGTCACTCGCGTGTGTGTGTTTGTACTGTGGTTTCATGTGTTTGGTTGTTACTGCTTTGAATACAAAGTCTTTGTAATGTGTTAGTTTTTGTGGGGGGGGAAAAAGTTCCTTGTGTATTTCTTTTACTCCCTTCTTTGACTTTTGCTGACTCTCTGAAGAGGGAAGGAGGGAGGAGCAGCAGCATACTGTAGTGTCTTGACAAAGTCGCGTCACTGGACTCGGCAGTTGGTGTGTGTTTTTTGCTTGTTTGCCAGACTCTCAATGGCGCCGTGTGTGCCGTTCAGACAGTAGTTATTGTTGATTCCATTATTAATTGTGTGCTGGGTTCATTCGGAGTGCACTGGGTAACTGGGAGGTTACAGGGAGGACAACTCTAGAGGTGTTGGGAATGTTATTCACTCTCTCATGCCTTACTTGCCACACACACACACACACACACACACACAGACAGGATGCTGTGCCTCTGCTCTCTACTCAGGAGGGAACATGATCTTTTTATAGCCCTCAGCCTCTGGGGTAAACCCAGATATAACTCCTACTTATCTAATAGTGTATTGATATACTGTTAGTAAGCAGTTTTTAGTTCAGCGAGCATGTCTGTGTCTTAGAAGTTGTTTTGTTAGCTGGAAGTTTACTTTGAATGTTGATATAAGGAGGATTCTGAACAATCCCCAACGTGCGTGTGTGTGTGTGTGTGTGTGTTTTGGCGTAACAGTTAATACCTCTGCCACACACAAACTACACTACACTACACTAGTCTGAACTTACACTGTCCTATGAGTCACCCTTAAAATGTGTGTGTGTGTGTGTGTGTCGTTTGCCCAAGCATGTAGGGCTGTCACAAGCCATTCTGGCATTTAGGGATTCCACTGACCGAGGGGCTGTCAACACAGCGTCACCTTTCAACACACACACACACACACACAGGAAGGAAAGGAACAGCCGGCTCAACCCTCCTTTCCCTCTCTCCCCCTCCAACCACCAAAAGCTTGAATAAATCTAGAGAGAGGCACAACACACAAAATAATCACCCATTTCAGTTCAGTGCAGCATTCATTTTTAATGCTCTTGAAGTCTGAGAACCTTCACAAATTAATTTAAAGCTCATTGTCTGAATTCAGACAAATCCAGCGGATAGTTTTTGAAACTTCCCACTTTATTTCCTCTCACAGTGTTGTTATAAATCTCTTCCTTCCTGATTGGAGAAAGGTCTTATTAGCACCTCCCTGGCAGCATTAATTGGATCAAGCACAATATGAATGGGACCTTTTTCAGATGTGACGGTTGTGTGAGGGAGCTAATGCGTCGCTAATTTGTTACATTTCAATGGGGACGGCACAGTGTGTGTTTACACTGAATATGCTAACATATACAGTGCTATAATGTACTTCCACTTCGAAGTGAAGTCACCCTGCTCGTGTTGGAGCATGCTCAGTGGAGCTGTATTAATTCTGTGATCATGGACCTCTGGCAGACATAGTCAGACTGGAGCTCTTTGGAAGGGTGACCTGCCCTCCTGACCTCTCACCTCTGACCCTAAGCTATACAACCAAAGCCCTTCTGCCCCTCACACCACCAATCCCCATCCGCACCAGCTGTCACAAACAGATACCCTGCACCACACTCTGCCCTGCCTGTCTGTGTGTCCAAGGAACAGCTATGCGCCTTACTCTGTTCGCATATATTTGTCTCAAGCCCTTATGACTCAAATTTATTGTTGGTCCTGTCATCTGAGTGCGGTATTGATTATTAATTCTATCCCATTCTCCTCCCTCTTGTCCATTTGTAGGCATGAGCCATGAGTCAAAGTCACCATCGTTAGGAATGATCTCCACGGCGACCCGTACCACGGCGACGGTCAGCCCCCTCACCCCGTCGCCTCTCAACGGCTCCATCGTAGCCAATGGAAGCCCAGCCACCCAGTCTGCTCACTCTGGATTTGCTGCAGCCCTCCGTAAACTGGCAAAACAGGCAGAAGAACCTCGAGGTAAAGCCACACAGCCCGCCACAACAGGGATTTGACACTCATGACAATGCTGAGTTTAAATCTGCTGGATGGCAGCATTTTGGCTGTGTAACTAATGGAGAAAATGGTTACAATCCCTCTGGTTGAACCACTTGTCAAGCATGAATTTATAGGCAGATATACATACATTGTGCAAACGTGTTTCATTTTCTGTTGTGGCTTTGAGGGGATTTTGAGGTTTATTTGAATGGGTTTCGAAACTTCTTGAAATGTTAGAAAAGTAATGTACAGGTTATGGTTTGCAGTTTAGTGTTATATTCTCACTATGTTTGTATGTCTCTAATATTGTGATCCTAGTACCCTGTTGTATGAAACTGTAACAAGAGCTACATGTGTTGTCACATCCAGCACCCCAACCCTCACCCGTAAACCTGATGGATTAGGCGCTCTGCACCTCCTGTACCCTGTTGTATGTGTGTTGTGTGTGTGTGTGGGGGGGGCCTTTATAGGTGTGTGTGCCTTGTTCCGTGGCTGAGTGCGGTACCGCTAATAGCAATGGGATGATATCCACACAGGATTGAATTAGTGTGTGTCCCTGGAGATGCTGGGACGAAGAGGAAGCCACTCTAGCTGACCCACTTAATGTGTGTGAGTGCACGTAAGCTTGGGTGTGCTTGTCAATGTGTGTGTGATGTGCCAGAGTTTGTATGATGGTGCCAGAGTTCCCCTTCATACATTCATCCTTGTCATTGTCCGCACACATGAAACATGCCATAGAATTATCATCTGTATCCTATCCGTTCGTATAAATATGAAATAAGCATCAGGTGGTTAAATCATTGTTTATTAGCTCGCATTACTCGCATTACCTCTTGACAGAAATTCTGTGCCACCAATTTGAGGTTGAAACATGCTCGTTCAAAGATCTTTGTAAGTGCTTTTGTGTGGGTGCTCAGGCAGTGTTTGTGGGTTTCTGCTGTCTGCTTTGTTTCCTGTATATTAAATTTAAATGTAAAACTGGCCTTGTTTACACCTGCCATACATGTAAGTATATTTCAAACACACGTGTCCTGCATTGCTTAATTACACACACTTAAAAACAAAAGCAATGCAGAATCTATAGAGAAGAGACTCAGTAGCAAGATTCTCATTGTGGAGTTTGAGGGTGTGTATAGTTGTGTGAGTGGCTCTGTGCCTGGGCTCTGAAGAGGCCCAGCTACCCCAGCTGTCCACCTTTGCTCTGGCTCTTAAATCAGATGGTCCCCTTCTTCCTGGCTGTCCCTGGACACCTTGCTCTCGAGTCCACTGCAGCCTGGGACCCAGAACCCCACAAATGATTTATTACCCATCCACATACACACATATACACACACACAGAGGGTGAGAGAGAGCAAGCGCTCAGCCCCAACCTCTCCTCACCTCCCTCTCAATCCTTCTCCCCTTCATCTCTCTTCACTCCCTCAACCCTGCATGCCAGCCCTATTACTTTCTCTCTCTCTCTCAAAAAGAAAAATCCACTCCCAGGGTTCTGTCCTGCCTCTTCATCTTATCGTGAACTCACTTTTTTTTTTTTTATTAGAATTTTTCATTCTCATCTATTTCCTATCCCCCCTTTTTGTCTGTTGCAGCTGGAGAACACAAGGATTGCGTTCTCTTAGTCGTGTTTTTTTTTTTTTTTAATACCTCTGCTTTTTTGTTTTTCATTGTGTTGTGAGGTGAGAAGTGTGTGCAGCTCAATTTGTAATTCACAATCTACTAAGGCGGAGAGCTCCTGTCTCTGTCTTTGTCATACAAACAGACATCAGATTCTGTCTGATTAAGCCCTACCACCTTTTTTTATTAAAAGCACAAAAAGCCCCTTTGTTATTTTTGAGGCCTGCTGACTGTGCCGCCTGGCTGGCGTAGGCAGTGATGTGTTGGTGAGTCAGCCGTCAGGCATAAGGGGCAACTCTGCCCGTGTTAGGAGCACCGGCTCCAGGGTGGGCAGAGAGGTATGTAGCCCCTGGAGCACCAGTCACCTCTCTGTCTGCAGAGCCTGTATTTATAGGCAACACACACACCCAAACACCCCCACACATGCAAACAGTTGCCTTTGCAACTGTGTAAGCCTCGTGATTTCTTAGCATGCTGCAGCCTGCTGTCCTTTCATTAGCTACTTTGACTCAACCTCTTTCTCCCTCTGTGTGTCTTTCTCCCTCTGGTTGATGCTTTGAGGTGTGTAGTGCAGTATATATGAGGTGCCATGACTCAGTGTCCTAAGGCCTAGAGGAATTAGTTAGGTTTGAGTACTAGTATCACTGCCACCAGCTGCTGAACTGATTTAAGACCCTGAGGACGGCTGCTCTTTATACACACACCCACACGACCATGTGCACACATACACATGCACGCGTGTGCGCACACATACGTCGTCACTTGTCTGTCGTGAGTATAATGAATAGCTCTGTATACTGAGTGCTGTGCTGAAGAGGGAGGTGATGGATAATGAGTATTAGAGCAGCGTAAAGGACACACTCTTGTCCCACATACACTCGCATGAACACACACACACACACACACAGTACAGTAGCACTCACATGTGTGCACAAACACACGACGACACCGATAACACACTGCCACAAAAAGGCAGGCCTGCTGATATCTGATTAATTAGGCAGACCTGGGTTTAATCCTCTCAGTTGTTTCTTCTGACACACTCTTCGATGCATGCACACCACCAGAATGCCACAACAGCGTTCATACCAACTGTAGTACACTGACTGGAGAGAAAAGGAAGAGAGGGAGAATAAAGGTGTACAAGATAGATGGAGAGAATTGGCTGGAAAATAGAGGAATTGGATGTAATTAGTAGATTTGTGAAAACCTGCCGTGTTTGTCAGATTGTGGGTATCTGTACGTGTGTTTGTGTATGTGTGTGGCCGGAGGCTCCCCTTGTTTCTGGGAGCCCAGAGCATGCTGGGACAGCAGGGCAATGTGTCTCTGACCTCTCCATCTGGAGCCTGCCTGGAGCTCACACAGCCTTGCTGTGCTCAGTGTGTGTGTGTGCATGTTTCTTGAAGGCAAAACCCTTCAGGCTGTGACTGTCCCTGAAACACTTGCAAACAAGCTCATTTGCTTTCACACCCCCCCCCCCCCTCTCTCTCTATACACAGCAACCTTACACCTCTCATGGCTCTGTTCAGTAGCAAAGCAGCATTTAAGCATAATATACAGTTTATACAGTCAGCAGAAGGCACAGAGGATTGCTCCTCTTATTTCCATCCGCCATCTTGTACTGTCTTTCTTTCCCTCACTGGCACAGCAACACACACAGTGTGCCTCTCCCCTCCCCCCACTCAGTGATGCAGATTACAGGCTTTGTGGTGTGTTGTCAGTGCGTGGCCAAGACTGTAGTAGCAGGTGTGTGCGGTGTTTGTGTGCATCAGTGGTTGTTGTGTGTCTGTAAGTGTGTGGACCTATGTGTGTGTTTGTGTGTGTGTGTGTGCGTGCGTGCGTGTTGGAGTGCACGTGTTGAGGCTTGTGCGAGTGCGTGCTGGTGGGGTGGCATATGGATGCAGGGTTGGCTGGGCACTGCTATGCACACCAGGTGTGAAATGGACTGTTTAATTAAGTGCTGATGTTGTTGTAATGCATGCTGGGAGGGAGGCGAGTGGAGGAGGCAGGGTGGGGTGGGGTGGGTGTGTTGGCGGGGTGAGGAGAGCACCTTCTGCCTGGCAGGGTTGGGGGCTGGCTATGGTTGGCTGTTTTGGCAGAGGCTCTTTTGGAGTTGGTGCTGGTGGCAGAGAATTGGTTGGGGCCATTTGGCAGCACGAAAACATTTTTGTGTAGCGTCGTCTTCCTATCAAGGCTCAGTGATCCAGTGGGATTTACTGCTACTTCCCCCCCATTGAATGAAAGTGCCTGCCGAAGAGCTGCAGTGACTTTTTTGACTCTTTGATTGGGTCAGTGGCTCAAGTAAAAGGTGCCGTCTACACAGGGACACTTGGCCGCAGCCTCTGACCACGGCTTGGTTTGCTTGTTTGTTGCTGTTGTTGGTTGTATCTTTTGTGTTTGTGTGTGCGCATGTGTGGCTCAGCTTGAGCGGTCAAGTGTGGAGGCAGTCTGGGAGAGTGGGACTGGTAATAGAGGAGGCGATAGAGAAAGGAGCTTCACATTAATCACACACAGCTTGGGACTGAGACAGCGCTGGCTTTCTTTCTCTCTTTTCCTTGCTCTTTCCTTCTGTCTCTACCTCTTCTGGCTCGCTCTCGCTCTCTCTCTCTTGCTCTGCACCCCCCCTCCCCCCCAACCCCATCACCACAACACACCTCACCACACCACATAGACATACACACACCCACACACCAAGCAAGTGACAATCACTACAGCTAATGAAGTGCAGGTTGAGAGCTGATGAGCCTATTTTAGACTCTGGGGACGAAGGCTGTGCCTCTCTTGTCCTCTGCCTCCTCTAGCTCCCCACAGGGCCAGCATGTATGGCCATCTTCTCTCTGTATAGATGGAAGGAGAGGAGCATATGGAAGAAATGACACCAGCTTGGTGCCAATCCCATGCCTCCATATAAGATTTTCTTTTCTCTTATCAGATGGCACTATAATGTTGGGGAGGGGCAAGGAAAGGGATTGCTATGAAAATTGATGAACAAGAGGAAATCTTGGAGGCTTGATGAAGGAAAGAGGCTTATGTACACACGGCACTCTGTGTTTTTTCTTAATTTTTTTTTTTTTAAACAAGATAAAGGAAACATACAACGATGCACACATGCAAACATGTAACCACTCTCTCAGACATTTCCCAGAGCCCTCACTGGCTGTACGTTTTGTAAATGTGTTTATGAAAATCACGCGTTGAGTCTGACAGATCTACATCTGTTTGGCAGGCACTGTGTTTGAAGAACAGAAGGAAAATGAATTAGGGTGTATGGAGAGGTGGTGGGTGGGTGGTGGTTGCGTGGGGTGTTGTTAGAGAGGAGGAGGAGGAGGGAATGATAGAGGAATAATAGCTGTTTGTGGGGTGGAGGGGAGTGTGGGGGGGTTAGTGTGTATGTGGATACGTGTCGAGGAAGGACGCCTAGAAGTGTCCACACATTCTGCAGGCTGCAAGGAGAGAATGGAGCCGTTGGTAGATGGCCCTTGTCTCTTTTATTTCCTCCTTCCCCTCACCTGCTTCTCTTCCTGCTCTCTTAATTATTTAGTCTGCCCTGCCTCTTCTCCTGTCTGCCTTGCCTCTACATGGAAAAGGAGGAGGAAAAGGAGGAGATGAGAAGAGAGGGGGGTGGGGGGGGGTGAGAGAAATAGATGGAGTAGAGGTCTGTTGCTTAGCAGTTCAGAATCACTGTGATCACCCTGCCTCCCCTCCTCCTCTCCTCCTCTCCTCCCCTCTACCTCCTCCCCTCCCTCCAGCCTTATTTGTTCCCCATCCTTGCATGTATGCATGTTGTGAGTGTGTGTGTGTGCGTGAGCGTGCGTCTGTGTGTGGTGAGTGAATAGGCTGTGACACTAGAGCTGTATTAAGTGTAGCTCCATTCCCCAGGCTGAGTGGGCTGCTATTGATTGGTCTAGTCTTGCACGGGAGAGTAATGGCTCTCCGAGGTGAGGGGGGGAGGATTAGGCTACTAATTGCCATTGTGCAGACAAGATATGCCCCCCCCCCTTCCCTCCTTCCTCCACCCACCACCTTTAATATCCCCCCACCCCGTCCCTGCCACCCTCCTTACCCATCTGCACCCCTTATCTCTCTGCTTTCCTCTCCGCTCCATCTCTCGCCTAACCCTACACCTCTTTTGCACTCTTGCTTGCTTTTTTCCCCCCGCAATCACTCTGTCTCCTATCATTTTTCATTTTCACGTCTCACCTCACATGTATCATCACCATCTTTTCCACACACCTTTTTTATTTCCTTGTCCCCCACCCCACTCCCCCGCACCCACTCTTCCCATGCCGCTCCTCCCACCACTCTCACATAGATTTTCAGATTCACTTCGCTGCCATTATTGATTCTTTCCATTATTTAGTGGTATTAGTTAGAATGAGGTGTTTAAAACCAGTCAATATCCTGACCGCACCTACCATAAACTGACGTTGTCTGTTAGGTTATGTTGCCACGGAAACCCAAGCAGGGAAGAAGTGGCGGTTGGGTGTAGAGATCTGTGGTTTTTCGTTCTGATGGTGATAATTGGAGAGGAAGTAGACCTGAAACTGGCCTGAGGTTTCAGCTGCTGCTTTTCTCTTTTTTTTTTTTTTTTGTGTCGCACAAGCACACACATAAGCACGCATCTCCTGCTGTCCTTGCTGCTGCACCGAAGTGTGTGTCCCATTGAGAGGGTTGTGACCCAGTTTGACTGTCTAATGGTGCGCTTGCTCTGAGCAGAGGAGACATACAGCACACTGTACTGTCAGGAGAGGGGGCTGAGGCTGAGAGAGGAAGAGGGGAGATGAGAGGAAAATCATAGAGACAACACGCAGGTCAAATCACAAGAGCCAAGTAAAAATAAAGCAAGGAAGGGGAGAAAGAAGGATAGAAATAAAAGACAGATAAATAGAGACAGTGGGGGTGGATTGGGGGTGGGGGGTAGCCTGTATGTTGGCACGGGGGTGTAAAGATATATGATTGGAAAGATGAAATCGCAGTGATACATGTACGTGAATGGGAGCATATCATATGAACGCTTTGGATGGAGTAAAAGAGAGAGACAGCGAGATGTGTGGAAAGCGAGGCATGTGACCAGACCGTGACCCTGCGCTACAGGGTTTCCCTGGAGGGCTTTGTTAATGTGGCACAGCTACAGCGCAGCGAACCTCATTGGGCCAGCTTTTCACCACCTGCTGTGTGTGTGTGTATGTGTGAGTGTGTGTGCAGCGGGGGGGGGGTTATGTGTATGGCTGCAAGCGCCACTGACTGTATATACATTGAGAGTATGGCTGTTCAGTCCCAAGCTCTGTGTGTGTGTGTGTGTGTGTGTGTGTGTGTCCCTGCATGTCAAGGCTGTGTGACTCATGAGGGCTGCTCATCCTGATCACTGTCACTTCATAATAGAAGCCTAGGGCCATCCATCTGGCCCTCTGTGTGTGTGTAGACATTATTTGTTACCATTGTAGTGCTGCTACACCCTTATATTCCCCAGTGAAGGAGCTACAGGATCAAAATGTTGTTACATTTGCCTTTTTTGTCCCAATAGAGCAAAACACAGACTATTACCACATCTTATGTTCTTTCTTTCACTTTACTCAAGTCACTTGTCTCTGCCTCTGCCTCCAGCTGCATCCTCCATCAGTAGTGAGTCCTCTCCAGTGTCCTCCCCGGCCACCAACCACAGCTCTCCAGTCAGTACGCCCAAGAGGGGTCCCCTTGTCCCAGGGCCTGTCCTAGTCCCCCCAGCGGGCCACAGTGTGCCAAACACTCCACCTGTAGTCACCATTGCTCCAACAAAGACTAGCAACGGCCTCTGGAGGAACGAGGGACGCCAGGTAAAACCACACTGACCTTGAGCCTGCTCTCTTCTCTTTCTTTCAGTTTCCCTTTCTGTTTCAGATTGTTCCGGTGTATTTAGCCTCTATTATATTTTCCTTTCTGTCCCTTATGTGGTTGTTCAAGCAATGTTTACGTGATCTCATTCTTCAGCTTGCCCGAGGAAGCTAGACAGGCTCTTGAGGGATTAATGGATTTTGTAGTTGGCCTCTAACCCGTAGTGTGGCCGTATGTATTTGACACATGCACATGTGAAATAGTTGGTAGGTCTATGAATGTCTGCTTCCCCCAAAACCACCCCCATCACCCCCCTACGCACACACACATTGGCTCCATGCGTTAAACAATGCCAGCTTCCACTGGGACATTGAGGTGACAGCCTCAACGGCAACTAGCATCTGTGCCCCCTGCCCCCCCCCCACGGGGCCTTCTTGCCCTTCGAGCCCCTCCCAACACCCCGGAGCCCCTCCCACCCCTCCAGCCTCACCCCGGACTGTAGCGTCCTAAACACCTCTCTGTAACCCCACCTCCAGCCTCACCCTCTTCACTCAAGCAGTCAAGTGCATCCTCAGTCCCGTCACCCTTACACCCGCCCACTGTTACGTGGTGGGAGAGAGGGAGGGAGAGCTGCTTGCTTTGATAAGGAGTGGATTATGGATTATGGCCTTGCTTTAAGCCTTCTTATCTCAGCTCAGGGCTAATTGTCGATGCCAAGCGCACGGTTATGAACAGCGCTCTGCAACATGCGAAAACTCATCGCGACACTTTGATGTTTCTCCGGAGACGGAGAAAAGGGTGAGCGAGGAGGTCAGCCAGCCCAGCAGCGTGTGGGAGCGTTCAGGCCATTGTCCTTCCCCTGTGGACAACCCTCCCCCGACCCTCACCCTCTGTAGCTATGCTTTTTACGAAGTGACCCTTCTGCGGTTCAAGGGTCAGCAAGAGTCGGGGGTGGGGGGCAGGGGCTGGAGAAACGAGGGAGATCTCAGAATGATGTCACACTTTCAGATAGATTTCACAGTTTCAGAAAGAGAGAAAAAAAGGGACAGGAATACCTTCCACACAGCCATATGTTGTGGTCAAACCTGTATGTATGAAAGTTTGCGTGTGTTTGTGTACTTTTGGTTGTGTGTGAGGGGTCAAGCTCAAATTGAAAAGGTCGTGTCACTGGGTTTGCGGTTCCTCCGGCGGCTCATGGCCACCAAGCCAAAGAATGAGGAGGTTAAGGGAGGTGATGTGGACAAGGGGTTGGGATGAGGGGGCGGGGGTTTGGAGGTGGAAGGGCGACAACAAGCGGGGAGCGTCATAGCATCTCCCCTATTTGCGCGATGCTGCTTCAGCGAACACCTATAACTCTGTGGTCACAAAGAGCCACGGGGCCGTAAAGGACACACACATCCACGCGCATCATCAAAATGTCCCTCCTAAACAAAGACAATACTGTCTGGAGCCTTGCTTCCATTCAGGAAGGATGTGTCAGGGAAATAAGGTCCATCCTATGGTACTTTTACCTTGTCCCGTTTGTCCTAGTCTCATTCTTTGGCCCTTAGTATACCAAATTCTTTTAATTAATTAACCTATGATACCGGTGTGCCATGTCATGGCCAACTGGTGTTTTTCCATATTGCATTGGTGGCATGGTGTTGAAATAAAGTGCTGGAGATAAGGTGACACAAACAACCAGAAATTAAGATTTTAAAACAAAAGGAGATAGAGGGATGAGATACAAAAAATTAGTTCCATACAGAGGCAGCATTTTCTGAATCAGCTGTAAAAACACCCAAGAAAAGCTTGTTTGTTGCTGTGTGTATTCAGAGAGAGAGTGAGTGAGTGTGTGTGTGTGTGTGTGTGTGTGTTCTGCTCTGTGTGTGTTAGAAGGGTTGATTAGTGTCTCTCTGGCTGAGATGTGAGTCTGTCTTTCAGAGGGGGATGATAGGCAAGGCAGTGAAGGAGGGAGGGCTTGATGCGTTGGCATTTTGCTTTAATGACTGCAGGAGTCTGCTCCCGCTGCTGCCTGTAATTGCTTTTTAATTGGCAATTTGGATTCATGGCTCCATCTGAGAGGCGTAAACGAGCGCTCTACAATGCGCGGGGTCTCCCACCCTCGCTGGGGGTTACAGGAGCCTGGCTCACACAGAGGAAGATGGCTGTTAATGGATGTGTCTTTGAGTCTGAGTGCTTGTATTTGTGCTCAGTGCTGTGTGAGGCCTGTGGCATGCTGCTCGCGAGCAGTGTGTGTCAGAGAATAGAGAGATGTTTTTTTTTTTTTCTTTTTGACAGGGTGAAGGGTCAAAATGGGATGGCTGGTTGGATGTGTAGGTACCTGAGTGACTAAGGTGCGTCCCTAATGGGGATAGAAGGTTCTGTCTTTGTGATGTTTTGTGCTTTTCCAAGGCGCTGACCTGTTACACCCACACCGCTGCATGTTTTTCTACAGCCGTGCGTGCACGTGTAGATACACACAAATTGGGAGCTCAGGCAAAAAAAGACAGCCACATGTACACATTCTCATTTACAAATAGGTTTAATCTCACATGTAAGAGGGACTGGCTGGTTTTCATGGACAATATTAATTGTAAAAAAAAAAAAAGCAGAAACCAGACCGTTGTGAAATTGCAGCTGCACCGCTGTAGTTTTTTTGTTCATTTTTTGTTCCATCTTTTTATGATCGGATTTCTGTGAAATTTGTTTAAAAGGAACAGTTGATTCAATTTTGGTGGTAATCTGTGTCTGGCAATTTCACCAATTGACAGTTAATTGAGTCATAGCTGTGATTATGAAACCATGCCCCTGTCACACACAAACTCTGTATGACGCAGGATATCCACATGATTTACTACTGGTCACCAGATAAATACCAGATAGTGAAGAGTTCAACACTTACGAATAAATGATAACAAACCTTGTGTGGTTTTTGCTTCGCATAATCTGGTGTTGTTATGTCATCAAGAGTGGTCACTGGATTTTTTTTATTTGGCCACTTCCCAATGAATGACCACAAATATGATGAGGACTTCCAGACATCACACCATCAGTATTAGTAGTGTTGGAAAGGAAAAGGAATAAAAAAGACTATGCAGAAAAAGATGGAGCAAGGGAGAAAATGGAGTGTCCAGCATCTGATTTTGACTTCTTTTGACATATATGAACCTCTTTTCCACTTGGCTGCTGATTGGGAGGGAGAATTCATCTTCTCCATAAAGCTTTGAAAGGATGGAGGCAGGCGTGTTATGGGTGGGGGAGGGGGGTTACGGAGACGGGAGGTTCGAGGGAGCAGAGTGCCTTTCTGTTTAGTGAAGTGCAACAAACAGCAAGGAGCAAACAGTAGCATTAAACTACTGGAAAGGGGGGGCTGCGCCTAAGAAACAAAGGGGGGGCTGTGGGGAGTCTAAACATTAGAGGCATTTAAGATTGGATGTTAGTGCATCGGTGTCAGCGTGGGTCAGTGGCTGCAGAACAGGACGCGGAGGTAATGGCTCCCTAAATTGGATTTATTTTATCAGAGGCAGCAGTGAGAGAGAGGACAGTGCTGCTGTAGGGTCTCTCTATAATCCCAGGGAGCCCAGAGGTTAATTTAGTGGGGCAAGAACTACCTCCTCCGCCGCTCGCTCCCCTCCTTATGTCTTCATCTCTGTATTTCCCTTTTTTCTAGTTGTTCCCTTGCCAACTCCGACTTGAAGTCCCATTTTCGCGGGAGATGAGATAACTGTTCCACCATACCTGCGAAAATCCTCCTCGACTGCGTATCCCTCCATAAACAATTTGTATGCCTTACAAGGGTTGCAAGTTTCTCTGTTCTGCAATTGCATTTGTAAGCAGAGGGAAACCAAAGCTTTAGAAAATGCACTCCCACAGCAGGATGTCTTTGTAGCCCTGAAACGGTGTGTGTGTGTGCGCCTGCTGAGTTTGTGCATGCGTGTTTGTTGTGGGATTGGATAAGTGAGACCAGGCTTGCTGCCAAAGGGAGAGAGGGAGGTGAAAGAAAAGAGGGAAGAAAGAGAAACACAGGCAGAGGGATGTTGCTTTTTTGGACTTTGTTGTCTTCCCCGTAGATGTGTAAGTTAGGTAGCGCGTGCACACTTTGCCGAGATCAAAGTCGTCATCTCCCTATAAGTGCTGCTGTTGTACATCTACGATTACCACCTCTTCATCGATCATAAAGATGACATCTCTTGTTTACAATTAGAGAAAAACAGAGAGGCCCTTTTTTTTCTTTTTTTTTCGTAAACCATATATTCCCCTCAGAGTAGCATTGATCCGTCTATTTTTACAGGCATGTGGTTTGTGTGAGAAAGTGTAAAGAAGTGCTTGAGGTAGGAAGAGGGAGTGAGCGAGGCTGCTGCAAGCTAAACAGGCCTATACCCCCCCCAATCTCTCCCCTCGTGGGATGGGCTCCGTGAGTATTGACAACCGTGACGGTCACAGGTCCTCAAGAACATTGACTAAGACTCTTTCTCTGCATCTCTCTCTAGGCTGACTCGGGGCCTCGTGGGGCCAGCAGGGAACGTCTGGGCGCAGAGGGTACCCTCCCCCAGGAAAAGGGTGGCCCCTCAGTCCCTGCCCACCTCCTGGGAAACCCCTATGCCTTTGGTCTCACCCCCGGTGCTGTCATGCAGGATTCACGTTTCCAGCCCCTCAAGTGAGTCACACGCTGCTTTTTGCCCATTTCTCCTGATTTGCAGAGTTCACGGCTTTCAATTTTTAAAGGAAGCTTCAACACGCTTTGAGTCGAGTGTGTGATCAATAATTCATGGATTCATTAAGCTCACTGGAATAAGTGGCTGCAGCAAAAGTACAAACATTTGTCTTGCTTGTATGTGTACAGTATACACATACAAATCAAACTCACCATGGTTTTTCTGTTTTGTGCCCCCGCCCTTTCTCTTACCTTCAGTCTGCCCAGACAGCTGCCTAATGCAGTGCCCCCCGGTCCTGTACCAGAAGAGTACCTCCGTGGTTTCCGGCCCTATGCCACGACCGAGGATGCCCTCCGCATGCCCTCTTTGCCCTTGGGCCTGGACCCTGCCACTGCAGCTGCCGCGGCTGCCTACTACCACCCCAGCTACCTGCCCCACCCTTCCTTCACGCCATACAGGTAGACCTCTCTATTAATTTGTTTTGTTGACTTGGCACCCATTTCCTCTGAGAGCAAATTGTGCAAACCGCTGCATATGACTGAACTAAGTAATTGTGCAGCTTGGACTCAGCAGTAAACGCATTAGTGTATAGCTGACCTTGAATTCATGCTCCCAGAGGTAAAATATGTTGTTGATTTTTTTTATAGTGTTTTTATTTAACTGGAAGAGAGATTTCATCGAGTGTAATGGAGATGAGGGGAGACATGACTACTACTAGGCAGTAGAAATTTTTAAAAAATCAGTTTGTATGTAAACAAAAAGCAAAGTAACAGAATGCAGATAACAGATATAACCAAATAACCAACACTGGCAGGAAAGTCTGTTAAAACGAAGGTCACAGAGTATCCCTTAAAACAATTGCATCCTTGCACTGGGATACCACTTTTTAATACAGGGCTGCATCATCTGACTCTGTTTGAAAATATCGTGGTCAGCTGTGTCAAAATGCTTTTAAGTGATTAATTTAAAAATAGATGTACATCACTGTTTATTGCCAAAGGCTGCAGTAATGTCGTTCACAACCTTCAGAGCTGCTGTAATGATTCTTTGTTTCTTGCTAAGTTGCAGTTCTTAATAAAACAAAAAGACGCTTATTTGACAGTTTTCCCAAAGTTCCTCCCGATTCCTGATATTTTCCGTCAGCATGAGACAAAGGAAACTCTGTATTTGCGTTGTCTTTAGCTTTATAGAGCTAGGCTATGAATAAAATATGAACATACAAGAGAGAGCCACAAATGATATTTATGCTTAACTCCATATATCTGGAGCTTATTCATGCATGTGGGAAATTACCATTAAAGCATCCCTGAGCTGTATATACGTGTAGGGTAAGACACATCTCGCACACCCCGCTGTGGTTTGCCCATTTTCTGAGGAAAAAGACATTTTGTGAACTTTGGTGTTCTTTGTAGGAGTGAAGGCCCAGCGATCACAGATGGAAAACACCAGCAGCAAAAAGAAATATGTGCAGTATTTGTTGAAAATGCATGAATTTTAATTTATAGTATGTATGATCATTTGGACTGTGTGTGTGTGTGTGTGTGTGTGTGTGTGTGTGTGTGTGTTGAAGACGACCCTGCTCGCTTAGGGCTAACTTGCACAGGCGGCGTGCCCCTGGTCTGTCAACCCAGCGAGATCAGAGGACTGCAGCACCCATCACACACTGTGCTGTAATGGATTTAATGAGGGGATGAGCAGTAGATGTCACACACACACACACAAAAACCACACAGCAGCGCGTCAACACACGGCACAGTCTCTCGCTGGCTGCCGTGCGGTGATTGAGGTTAGCTGACAGACACCGCTGCTTTCTTGAAAGATGGAGGAGCCTGTGATGTCGCTTCTTTGGGAGATGGAGGCACGCAGGTTAATGAAAGCGAATGCTGCACTGTCACACAGGGAGACTGACTCCTTCTCTTTCTCTTTTCTTTTTTTCCTTTCTTTTTTTTTTATTGCTATCCTTATCTCTCAGGATGGATGACCCATTCTGCCTCTCTGCTTTGAGGTCACCTTTCTATCAGCTGCCAGCAGGGGGAGCTTTACCCCCCATCCATCCCTCTGCAGTTCACATGCACCTACCAGGGGTCCGCTACCCTGGAGACTTCACACACCCTTCACTGTCAGCACTGCAGTCTGAAAGGTAAAGTCCACTTAATTCACACATAAGCACATTCACAGTGTGGATCTTAGCAGTGTGCCGTGATTATGGATTGTCCTTTCTAACGTCCTCTTTCCACTCCTGTTTTCCTTTCCTCTTTCACTCCCAGGCTTCAGCTGGAGGATGAACTGCGGCAGAGAGAGAGAGAACGTGAGCGAGAACGCGAGCGGGAAAAAGAGAGAGAGCGCGAGCTGGAGAGGGAGAAGGAGAGGGAGAGGGAGAGGGAGCGAGAGAGGGAGCGGGAGAAGGAGCTGGAGAGGGAGAGGGAGCGCGAACGGGAAAGAGAGCGCGAGAGGGAGCGTGAGAAGGAGAGGGAGAGGGAGAAGGAACTGGAGAGGCAGAAGGAGAGAGCGCAGAGGGAGAAGGAGCTGCAGGCGTCCAAGGCCATGGAGAGCCACTACCTGGCCGAGCTCCATGCCATGAGGGGGCAGGAGGACCGAACCAAGCCTGAGAGACTCACCCCTAATCGGGCTGGTATGTGTCCATGCTGCCCCGACACTTCATACTGCTTGTAAACACTTGTCCCTACACACACTTTTTAAATCAACTAGAGTTAGTGAGTTGAAAGAAAATTTATTTGCAACATTTAATGATTATCAGTTAATCATTTAAGTCATTTTTTCAAACCCTCTATGGTTCCAGCTTCTGAAAAGATTCTTCTGAAATTTGCTTGTTTTCTTATTTTTCTATGATGGTAAACTATTTTTGTTTAGTTTTAGTTTTGGGCTGTTCAGATAAAACATCTTGTGCTCTTTTCTACTTGTGATGGGCATTTTTCAATATTGTCTGACATTTTAATAAAATAAATCAAATATTCAAATCGATAAATTGAGAAAACGATCGTCAAGTTAAAATAATCAGTAGTTGCAGATCTAATCTTGTCATTTTTACACTTTTCTCCCTCCTCAGATAAAACCAAAGAGCCCGCCCCTCCAGGTCCCAAACCAGTGCCGCCGGGACTCCACTCTCCCATGGTCCCATCACATCATCCCGTCCCCGGTCTAATCTCAGGCCACGGCCTCTACATGGGGCCCAGCAGTGTAGGGGCGGGGCTCACGGCCTCGATGATTGCTCAGAGGACCAATGAGGAGGAGAGGTGGTTGGCGCGGCAACGCAAGCTGCGGCAGGAGAAGGAGGACCGTCAGTACCAGGTGTCTGAATTCCGCCAGCAGGTTCTGGAGCAGCACCTGGACCTGGGTCGGCCGGGTGACGCACCTGATCACAGGACAGAATCGCACAGGTGAGACGGCACTCCTGCGTGGCTGGACTTGCTACAGTCCAACCAACGTGCGTGGAAATTCCAAATCTAATTAAATGCTTTAAACACGTGCCACGGGAACATTTATTTCCTCACGACTTGGCGAACGCTGAGTTGTTTTGCTTATGTTATCTGATACAGACGAGCAGTTATGAGGTCTCTGTGACACCAAAAAGCATGCATGCTTTCAGTGCGAGCTCTATTTTTGGGGCGTTTTGGCTGTCTTTCTCTGCTAGCCTGATAGGGACAGTTGTGCCTGTGTTTTGAAGCCTCAGAGGCTGGCAGGCTTTAGAAGTTTGTTTTCAGGCAGGACTGGAAAAAAGATAAACCCTGTCAGAAGCATCACATCTACTCTATTTCTGTCCGTGCTCCCTTCCAGGCCTGACATGTAGGCAAACAGGCAGCTATGTTTAGGTGTTGATGTAGAGTGTAAAGCGGGGTCCTCACGACTGCCGTTTCACGAGTAGTGGGCAGGGGTTTCAAACAGGCAGTGAGTGGGACGGCTAAGATACACAAAGGATAATTCTCGGCTAATCCTCTCAACCTTGCACAGCGTAAGCCCCCTACTTACCCTCCTTTGTTACCGTGCCTGTGTTTGTGTTGGTTGCGTTTGATTCAGAAGTGAGGTTGCAGTTAATGCCGAACCGGTAGGACAGGAGAGATACACGCGCCTCTGCTATCAGTAACCCTACGGTATAATCGCAGAATCACAGCTCACAGGCTGCAGATTGCCGATAACACACATTTACTCCCTCACGTATATACACACATGTGCGCACACACAGAAATGCAAACACAAACAGGAGGCATAGATAATTTGACTGGTCATGCAGTGTACGCTCATGCCAGGTTTGATTTGGAAAGACGCTCGAGACAGTGTCCATCAGCCATCTGCCTTTCTTTCTTCTCCGCCACCATACCATTATTCCTTTTCAAGTCTCTGTTTTACCCTTGTTCTCCGTTTACATATATATGTGTGTGTGTGTGTGTGTGTGTGTGTGTGTGTATACATACATATTTATTTTCTCTCTCACACACATCATTGAGTGTCATTCCCTTTCCAGAAATCCGTCATTCTCATCACCCTCCCTGCGTCAGTCACTTTCTTCTTTCCCTGCCTGTCTATCAGGAGAACATTTCTCCTGGCCTCTTCCTCAGTAGACTGCTCTCTGAACTTGCTCTCTCCCCTCCGTGCCCGTGTGTGTGCGTGCATGCTTGCCACACTACAAGGACCTAACAGATCAAAAACAGGCCTGTATATCTGGAGGACATTGTGTGCCTTGGCCACATCCTCGCTCTGCTCTGGGCTACTCTGTCTGGGCTTGATAACGCTGCTGTGCTCAGACACACAAACCCGCAGACATACTGACAGGGATAAAGGGAAATAGGCGAGTGATAAAAGCACTGTGGTGTGGCTCTTCGTTGCATGCATGTGATTGGAAAACACTATTAATCAGTTTTAGGAGGAGGTATGACATTGTACCTGATTCCTAACAAGTAAACACAACCCCACTGTAACACAACCCCCATTGTATCTCTACAGATCCATACCAAATCACCATGAGCCAGGAAGCCGAGACCTCCACCCTCACTTAGGTGCCCCTCCACCCCTCATCTCCCCAAAACCTACTCAGCCGTCACGTGAACATCACCCTCCGCCCCCCACCACCCTGTGGAACCCTGCATCTCTTATAGAAACCACCTCGGAGTCCAGACGTAACCACGAGCCCTCAGGGATGGGACACTATGAGCTCAGTCGACTACCCTCTGGGCCCTCAAAATATGAGGACGGAGCACGAAGGAGAGAAGGGGGGGCAATGGAGAAGTACCCCCAGCTGAGAGGTCCTCAGGGCCTGCCGGAGCCCAGCACATTCCTTGCTGATCTGGAGAAATCCGCCCAGTCCTTCTTCAGCCAGCAGAGGGCGTCACTGTCTCTGCCCAGCCAGTATGAATTGGAGGGGTCGGTGAAAAGCAGTGCCGGACTAAAGAGCCTCCAGGGACACCCGGGGCACAGTAGACATGGACAAGGGCTAGGAGGGGTCACTGGGCCAGGGCTGGGACAGGTAGCCACACTGGGGATGGGTCCGGACACAATGCTGATCTACGACGAGTTCCTTCAGCAGCACCGAAGGCCCGTCAGCAAGCTGGACCTGGAGGAGAAGAGGAGAAGGGAGGCCAGGGATAAAGGTACTCACCTTAGGCGTACTGTTACAGCTGATAACGTGTACTTATACATGTTTTGAAAAATCCTAGACTACATCAGGTTTTATGTAACAACTTTATTAGAGGATTTAAAAAGTGGGGTGTCATTAACGACCTGTCATTTTGCTGCAGGTTACTACTATGAGCTGGATGACTCATACGATGAGAGCGATGAGGAGGAGGTGAGAGCCCATCTCAGGAGAGTAGCAGAGCAGCCCCCACTCAAATTGGATGACTCCACTGAGGTAAAACACCTGCCAACACATACGCTTTCTGTGCTTTCCGCGATGGAGGCGCACTCATGACAGAACACAGCTTTGCGCTAAAGTTTTTATTCCCTGCACAGAAATTGGACTTTCTGGGAGTGTTTGGCCTGACTACGGTGGGCCGGCGGGACGAGCTGGTGCAGCAGAAGAGGCGGAAGAGGAGGAGGATGCTCAGGGAGCGCAGCCCCTCGCCACCTGCCTCGCACTCAAAGCGCACCCCTCCTCCTCCTCCTTCCCAGCTCAGCACGCGCTTCACCCCGGAGGAGATGGACCGAGCACCGGAGCTGGAGGATAAGAAGCGGTTCCTCACCATGTTCAGACTGTCCCACGTCACTGTACAGCAGAGGAGAGGTAAGACTGTTTGCAGTAATACACAGATTAAGCCCAGTCTGTGGAGCATGCACTCCATACCACACCCTTCATGTTTAAAGTTGCTCTAAAGACCCCTGGTAAACGTAAACATGGGCCATTCTGTCTAACAGTTACTCTAAATACAGGTATTTAGTGTTGCTTACAAGCCGTGTTTTTTAATTATGTTTCTAGAACTACATTAGTTAGTTTGATGACTTAACTGTGCGTAACAATGCCTCTTAGTTATTCTTAATTAAATAAACCATGGCTCACTTAGTGTTTAAGTAAAGAACTGGTGCGTCCAGGAAGCCAACTCCAGGGCCTTCGGTGGTAAAATATTAAAATAAAGTGAAGGAAATCCTTTTTATTGACATTGATGGATACATGAACATTATCTCAACTCGGCATTGCAGAGAACACATCGGTGTGCTTCAGCGAGCTAGTTAGAAACCACTACATCACGGGACTGACCCAGTGCCCTTTACACGACATAAAAAACATCCATATCCATTACTCATATCATGTCTCTTCTCTTTGACATCTCATTTCAGTGGAGTAAAGAAGAAGACCGATTGCACGCTCATTTAGTTTCTAGGAAGTAGCAGTCATTATCAGCGGGCTGTGCAGCTTGCTGACGCTTCACTTCAGCTGAGCCCTGGCTGCTTTGCATGCGCTGCGTTCTCATTAACATGTTGACTTGAGCCTTGAAGGAAATCATAAAGGGTCAAACAATGAACATGTCAGCCTCAAATCCCGATATTATATGCAGCATATATTAAGCAGTGTATGCATAATGTAATGCGTTGCATTTGCCCTAGTTAGAAAGGTGGACTTGTGTCAAGGTTCTGTTTGTAGACACTTGCGGTTATACGCACACACACGCACACACATGCACACACATATACTGACGAGGAATTGGGAGTGGCAGCAGTGGGCTTACAGTGATCCGAGTCTAATCCTCTTGATTTACAGTTTGCTGCCTACAGATGGCAGCGCACTGCCTCCCACGCTGTCAGGCCACACTCAACCTCCTTGTACAGTTACATACACACAAACACACAAAAAATAGGAGAAATAGGTGCTTACGAAATGGTGAATCAGATATATACATACAGGACTAATACTAAGAGTTACATGTTGTGTTTTTTTGTTGTGTCTCTCATAGATAATGAAAGGGTGGTGGAGCTGCTTCAGGCAATTAAAGAAAAGAGTGTAACCTTGGATACCATCAGACATGCCCCTCATCCGCTGTGTAAGAGCCCTCCACCACAGACCTCTGGTGAGACACATGCTAATGAACATAAAGATGGACACTTTCTCATGCCTAAGGAATTAGGTTAGAGTAGTACTTCTTCATTAGTATAATGCATCTATACTGAAGCTGCATCTAAAGTAATTACAGTTTCTAATTGTAGCTTTTCTGTCAGTAGCAATGTGGACCTTGACCTCATCATGACTAACGCATGTTCAAATGATTGCAGATTCTGCATTCACCCAGCCTCCCCCTGAATCTGAAGACCACCACAGTGTCAGACCACATAGCCCCGCCTCGCATTGCCCAGCATCCCCCAATGGCCATCCAAAACCCCTTGGGGAGACATTAAGACCAAAGGAACCCCCTTCTCCAGCTGTCTACCCAGACAAGGCCCGGGGGCCCAGCGAGGGACCGATCTCTAAGAGGAGCTCCAGTCTGCTGAACAGCTTGAGGCCCCCACTCCCCCTGCAGGCTAAAGAGGGCCTGCACAGCATCAACGGACGCACCAAACCCTGGGACAGCTTCACCCCGGAGGAATTTGCCCAGCAGTTCCACGAATCTGTCCTTCAGTCCACTCAGAAGGCTCTGCAGAAACACAAAGGTAAGCTGCAAAATTTAGAGTGATAGATATTTGACTAATGGGTGGCAGAACAACATAATGGTTAGGGAACCTTTATTTTTCCAATTATTCATGAATAATGGTGAGTCAGAAAATATCTGGAAATAGTGAATGAATGAATGAATAAATAAATAAATAAGTAAATAAAATAGCCATCAGTTTCTCAGGTCCTAGGGTGACGTCTTCATATTGTGTGTTTTGTCCAACCAACAGGTGAAAACATTAAAAGCAGCATAAAAATGGATGAAATACTAAGTCAAACCCTTCTCCCCTGTCTTGTCCGTTAGGAGGAGCCACAGGGATATCGGAGTCGTCCCACCTCCAGGAGTCCTCAGTTCACTACAACATTCCAGAGCTTCAGAGCGCTCCTGGCCGGCCGCAGCAGCAGCAGCAGCATTCACAGTCTCACTCAAACGCACATTCGTTTCCCCACCCGCTGTCACACTCTCACCCTCAGCCCAACGGACAGCACTTCTCTGGACCTCTACACCGGGAGGCCTCGGGGACGAGAGAGGACCTGTCTGGTCCGGATGACTCTGAGGAGGAAGAGGATGAGGAGGAGGAGGAACCTCCTGCTTCCAAGTGGCAGGGGATTGAATCTATATTTGAAGCTTATCAGGAATATGTTGAAGGTAAGCTGCCACCCCCCTCTATTGTCATATGTAGTTTTCATAACCCCTGCCTCTATAAAAGCCATCTTTATATAACAGTTTGTAATTTCTTCAATCTTAACAGTTGTTGTAGCATTCTCTCATCACTAGAGGGCGGTATTTAACCTTCCTGTACACAACTAATCAGTCAACACAATTTGAATAGTCATTTAATCAATCTGAGCCTTTTAAAATACACACATTCACTTGTGTGTTTTTACTCTTAATATGAAGCACATGCTATGGATTCTGCAAAAAGATTTTTTCCTCTAACCCCCAATTCTTTTTTTTTTTTTTTCCTTCTCATTTCCCCTGCCTCGTTGCTGTCCTTCAGAGCAAAGTTTGGAGCGGCAAGTGTTGCAGAACCAGTGTCGAAGACTTGAAGCTCAGAACTACAACCTCAGTCTGACTGCTGAGCAGCTGTCTCATAGCATGGGGGTAAGGCACGCACAACACTGCTGCTTTTAATGTGTCTTCCTGTACACTTTGCATCATCTCTAAGCCAAGTTTCATCATTACCTACCTCCTACACATTTCCCTTCCATCCTCACACATACTTATTTTCTTGTCCTTCATAATATACACAACGTACACACAAGGTGGACAAAAAGGTTTTTTTAAAAAAAAAACACAATGTACAGAAATAAATTGATCACAAGGAAACAGGAAGCTACACTGGTAAATCATTTATTTGAATGCTTATTGGCAGTGCATGTTTTCAAAGCAACATGAGAGAACTAGCAGAGAGATGCAAAATATTCTGTGCATAAATTACAGAAACTGCAAAAGCCTATAATGTGAGAGGCAGTTTTATAATTCACGTTGTGACGCAGTATCCCAAACATTGAGGGTCTGTAAGTGCCATTAGTGCATAGTGATCTGTCAAGGAATATGTGGCCATGTACAGGTGTGGGTGCACCTTATTGTCCAGAGATGATAATGTTCCCATATAAACTGCTAATTAAAGTCAAATATGGCTTTGTGAACACTGTCATGTAGGGACGTTTCATTCTGGTCATCAGATCTAAACCTGAAGGTGGTTGGGTGTGATGTATTTATCAGATGAACACCTCCATAATCCTCGAAATGGAAGTTTTCCACCTTTACAAAAAAAAAAAAAAAAAAAAAAGAGAGATACAAAAAAATTCATTCTTTTCTTTATTATTTTACATTTCCTTTATTTTTCTCCATCCTTGTACTGATGTCCTGTAAGTGAAATCACATCCTAGTTATTGTTGTGATTTTAGAAATGACATTAATATTTCATGTCTTTCCTCTCTGCTCCCCTGGCCGTGTAGGAGCTGATGTCCCAGAGGCAGAAGCTGGCAGTGGAAAGGGAGAAGCTACAAGCGGAGCTGGAGCACTTCAGGAAGTGTTTGACGCTGCCACAGACACACTGGCCGAGGGGCGGCCATTACAAGGGCTACCCTCCCAGGTGACCCCAGCACGCCGACCCGATGGCCCCCAGGCCCCCGGCCGCCTCCCCTTTCAGACTGACACCCAGAGTTTATTTTTCACGGCCTGGTCCACATGGCTCCATGGAGGAGAATATGGCTGGTTAGATAAGATGAATGAATGAATGGATGAGTGAATGGAGTGAATGAATAGATGGATGATGCAGGACCACAGAGTGAAGGACAGGCAGTCTTTGGATTGCGGCCAGCCAGGGACTGTGCCACGAGCCACTAACGCGTGCCAATGTAGCCAACCCCCGAGATGAGCAAGCGCACAGGGCAGGAGTACCTGAAGATCAACACACAAACACACACACTCACACAAACAGACGCACCTGCTTTTCACACAGGCTTCAGTCCCTGCAGCTCTATTGTTCAGTCCCTGCATCCCTCACCGCCACAACCACACAGACAATCCTGCCAATGAGGGAGCAGCAACCCCAGGAGGGGCGCCGAGAGACTTGAACGCTCTAAAGGCTTCTGGCCAGTCGGGACTGATTTTTATCACAGTGGCCACATGAGCTTTTGAACTGGAAATGCACTTAAGAATAAAAGCTGAAGAACTACCTGGTGGTACTGTGTTACAACAAAGAACTGTTCAAATTAGGGAAGAACTTAGAAAATGCACATTTTTGGAAAGAATTAAGGAAATGTTTTATTTCGAAATAGAAATTTGAGAATAAGAATTTTAAAAGGTGCTTCAGCCTTGTATTGTATATAATAAGAAGACTTAAAAGAATTTTGTATGTTTTTATTACTTTAATCATTGTTCTTTTAAAAGAAAAAAAGCCTGCCATTTTTATATGTTTATGCTTTTTTTGGGTTGGAAAAGAAAGCCTTGCTTTTAGTGTTTGTACTGCTGCTGGCCAGAACAGCTCATTTCGAGACATTTAACAGTGTGAGAGGGAACAGGATGCACTCCTCCTCTTGCTCTCTCCTGGCACTGCGCAGCTGAGACCCAGCCACAGCCACCTCATCTGGCGTCTGAGCTCAGCAAAGCTTACTTTAGAGGTCCCGAGACCCTCGCCCTCTCACCCCCCCCCCTACCCTGCACAGCAACATGTGTCTCCCTCTTTTAGCCCCCATTTCAACCTCTGCTCAGCTTCACTGCTGACGTGACTAGTTAGCTGATATTGTCATGCAGAAACCAGTTAAGATCCAGAGTGACTTTTTTTTTTTCTTTTACTTTGGTCACATGACTTGATTATTTTGTGAAAACATGAAGAGTCTCTTAAGCAGCCAGCTGATGGAACTGGTTCTTGATGCTTTATCCTACCATTTGACCTTTCGCTTCACTTTCTATGACATCACAATGCGTTGGACTCAAACAATAATGACGGTTTGCATAAAGTAACGCCTTACAAAAATCAGCAGCCACGAGAGGACCTAGTGCCAAAATGAAACACGGTAGCATTTTGGATTCTTAATTTTAAATTCACTTGCAATTAGGAAGCCAAACAGACAAACCAGAATGGCCATCTTCCACTGCTGAATACCTTTGGACCTCCGTCCTGCATTAACCCATTTTTAGGACCCTCGCTATCTAAAGTTGCCAACGTTTTCCAAAACAAGACTGGAAAACACGCAAAAGGCAGATTCAAACTGGGAATTTCCTAGTACAAATAAAATCAGATTCACCTGGCCTCATACCTGTTTACAGCCTCTGCCTGCCCTTCATCTTTACTCTTTACTTTCTACCCTGTAACTCATGTTGCCTCAGCCTTATGTGCGATTGGAGGACCCCAAATACCATCAATGAGCTGTGTAAATTATTTGTATTTAAGGGTTTTCACCCCAGCTGCACAAGTAATGGTGGTGGATTTCAGTAGCTCGAAGTAAAAAAAAAACAAAACAGCAAATATTGAAAATGTGCAGAAAGCTCATTATTCGAAAAATATATAGATTGAAGCACAAACTACCCTTGACATACAGTGTATTAATTACAAGTGCCTCAAGAATTTGGGAGCATGTGAATGAGTTGCAGTCCACGAGATGGACTTTCTACACGTAACGTCAGCGATCAGGGACTTTACATTTTACATTGACGCGCCTACTGTACGACACACCTTTTTCACATATGTGCATGTCAAGAACAGGCACACAATTCATTTATCTGAATGCATCTCAGAATCAATTTAACCACTTTTTTTTTTTTTTTTTAATTAATGAGGCCCCAAGCCAGTTCAGAAGTTCAGGTGGATACAGATTGTAGTCTGTCATTTTTACAGAGCAGAAGAGAGCCTAGAGCGCAACCTGTCCGTTGATGAGGGAGTACGCATGCTGATGTAAGCTGCCAATGACCTAGGGAGGGAAGGCGTAGTACAGTGAGCCCCTTACCCGGCCTCCCCGTCTCCAACCCACGCACGCCCATGCAATAGCCCCATTACTCAGTGGAGGATGTCTAGATGCTGTGAAATCCTGTTTTCAAAATGTACTTGTTTGAATTCATTGTAATGTAATATATTCTTTGTTGAATGTAGTAATTAGGTATTTATGAATATATGGCTGTGATTTCAGACAAAAAAGAAAATAAAATATTTCAAAAATGTTAAATATCAACCTTTGTCTGTTTGTGGGTGTTGGTGAGTTGGGCAGTGTCATGGGAGGGTAGAATATTGTAAACATACACACGTATTTTTTTTTTTTTTAAATGATATTCCTGGACCCTTCCTAGCAAAGATTCTTACATCTGGTTAGTACTCCAACACTGAAACAACTCTAGATAAAACTAACTTGTAACTGTCTTTAGATTAAAATTGTGAGAAGAAAAAGAGTTCCCCTCCCATAAGACATTTTAGGTTTTAAAAATAGTTCTTGTGTCGTCCTCCACTTAAGCACTGATCTCAGAACTGGAGTAGGTCCTGGGATGCTGCGCTGTGGCTCGTCACTGCTCTTAAATATTTACTATGGGTCAAATACGGGGCAAATGTCCCCACAAGAATTTAGTTTTAATGCAGCACAATCCCAAAAGACAATGTATTGTCTCAGACAGAAATAATCCCTCTCAATTATCACATATCACCCACTAGAACTAGGAGATGTTTGTATCTACAGAGACTATATCTGCTCTCTGCCCAGATTTTCTTATTTTACTATGTTCAGGGTGTTTCTAGGCATCAGGCTTTGGGCAGTGATGTTTAAGCCCCCAGCCAATAACAGTGTGCAGGGGAGGAAGGGTCAACTTGTGTTGAATGTTGTACTTTCAAACTGCAACCTTCATTAGCATTTTTATATTCCTACTATTCATACCAATCATGAAAAAACAAGACAGAAGGAAACAGTTGTTCTGTTTTTTTCTTATTTTGGTCACTATAAATTTAGATTACCCCGTAGGCTAAATCGAAATATAATACCACTGGCTAACCATTTCTTTCGCCCTACGACTGACTCACACATTTGTTTCCTTTGCTGTAACAAACTTTGTGTTGCTACTAACAATTATTTTCTATCTCAATCAATCTGTAGATTATTTTTGATTGATTGTATTTTTTATAAAATGTAAAAAAAAATGGGAAAAAATGTATTGAAGAAGTTGAAACAAGTGTCCAATCATTTTAGCTGTATGATATCATCAGTAAGGTTTGCATAATGCTTCTTGTCTACTGCTCAGAAAAATGAGGGGGATTATTATACAAAATGGGAAACAAACATAGTGATGATTATTTGACATAGTAAATAAAATCAAAAATTGTAAAAAAAAAAAATAAAAAAAAAAGTACAAATATATATACCCTCGTCATACACAAATTTATTTTGTCACTTCTACATATACAAAAATGATGGCAGTTTTAAACTACAGTAAGCATCCTAAATTAAATATGCACATATTTCAAACAGCTGATATATAAAGGTTACATGCATGACTCCCTCAAAAAAAATACAACCCTTCAAAAAGGCTGAACAACACTCAGTTAGCTGCAATCAGCTATTAACACAAGTCTCGTGGATTCAACCTCTGAGACAGAAACAGTCTTTTGAGTGATGACAGGCCCGCTGAGCAAGTACACAAGTACGCGGCTTTAATCCCAGTGTTCCCAAATTCTGGGGGTCAAATCCAGACCTGTTCAGCGGGCCTTGATGTCGTGCATCAATAGTCCATGAACTGTCCCTTACTGGAACCAGGCTGCAGGTTGGAACGTAGTTTGTACATGCAGTTGAGAGAGTCGAGAAGAAACGCTCGTATGGTGTTGATCTCCATCAGAGTCAGGTTGTCCAGCTACAGAGGGAAGGAAGTCGAGTGAGACGGGAGCCGTGCTCAGTTTTAAAACGTGTAAAAATAAAACCCTTTCTCTAATGACTGCTGTGCACGCTCATGCTCATATCTGCTGGATCTTAATAGGACAGTGAAACAGGAAGAGGCAGGGCCACAAAATGAGGGGATAAAAGGATAATCCCAAGTATTTTGCTAGACACTGTGACCATGGCTGTTAATCCTGTTGATTAAGAAACAATTAAGGCTCCCCAGGGTTCAAATTTTCATCTGACTTGAAGATGCTCTTTACAGCACAATATTCATGTCAAAGTGCTCACATTTTTCTTTGACTTTCAACACAACCTCCAGTGGCCATTTGAAACGAGGCTGCACGTGTGTAGCACATATCATAGCTTTGCAACTAACTTTTTATTGTTGCTTAATCTGTCTAAGACTTTTGTGATTAATAAATAAATCATTAGTCTACAAAATGTTAAATGTAGTAAAAACAAGGCCCATTACACACCCAGGGCCTGACGTAACACCTTCATGCTATAAGAAAATCAGATCCACAATCAAATCCATAATTAAGAAGTGCAAAGTTATTATAAAGATTTAATGATTAATAATGACTCACTGATGATCAGTTGTGGGAACTAAATGCTCAGCGTATGCTCAGTTTTACCTTGGCATGAGCCTCCAGCTGGCTGATGAAGCTGTCGGCCGAGAGGCGGAGTTTGGCAATACGCGTGTCCCAGATGTCTTTGACCAGCGTGCGGATCTCGTCTGCTTTAGGGATGTTGTCAGACGCGCTACAGGCACAAACAAGACACCGTGTAAGGCAGAGAGCCACACGTACAGATAGCAAGGGGGCATTTAGTTATCATAAACACCATGAGCGCTAAAAGACAGGAGGCCCTGTTTCTTCATGGGGATAACCCGAGTGTGTGCGACTCACTAGTTGAGCAGCAGTTTGGTCAGCTCCATGTAGTAAGGACTGGGAACAGGCGTAAAGGCATCCTCTTTCCTCTCAAGCTCCCGTATCTCCTCCAGTTTCTCTGCACAGTATTGACAGCAGGCAGGTCAAAAACAGTCATTTAATGAGTCACATTGCCAGACAGAACAAATCACCATAAATGTCAATATCTCTCTCAGATGTGTCAGTCACAGAAGTTCCATTTCCAGTATTTTCCCCACTTTGTGCTGAAGATTTTCAGGTTTTCTTTGTTTGCACTGCTGTCTTGTGTGCTGTGACTTGACAAGGACGGTGAAATGGGAAAGGAAATCTGAAATCTTTAAAGCAAACTGCTGGCTATATTTTCCTTCTCCCGTGTGCAGCCAAAGCCTGATATATCTTACTCCTCTGAGCCTTACACCTGCATTGTTGAGTCACTCTCACACACACTGCTCAGCCGCTGTACACACTCAGGAGTGCAGACAAAAAGTGTCAAAGAAATGCACAATTTACTCGTGTTAGAGTAACACTTGCCAAGAAAAAAAAACTAAATGTTTTAGGAAATTATTTTTTGAACAATTAAACTACTAACTTACTAAGCTATTTTATTAGTTTTTCCTTTAATACTTTCAGACTTCCTTAAGCTCAGAAGGTAACAGATCAACAAATTCAGTTCAATTCAACAAAAAGGGTTTTAGGTGTAAATAATAATAATACTAATAATAAAATATAAAATATAATTGTACTACTGATTTTGTGTGAATGGGGAAATCTTTAATCCCATTTTTAATGCAAATGCTCTCATCACATGCAAGAGGTTTACTTTGAGATGTGGAAGCTGACAGACCAGCGATACAACAAACACCTTTTGTTTGATAAGCATCAACTAATCAAAAAGATACTAGTGGAGATCCCAAAGTTTCCAAAGATGATCAGATACAGGCTGAATTTTGGTTAAAATGATGCACAAGGCACAAAACTCCACACATACTCTCAGTTAACAGCAGTCCTCTGACCTCAGAAGTATTCAACATGTCAAAGCTCTGTGTGTGCTGTTTTTCTTACCAACATCCATCCACGCAGGAGGAACTATTCTACACTTCTGTCTCTGTTTCAGATTCAGGGCCAACCACACCGGGACATCCACCGGCAGGCCGGGGTTGAAGGGACCCAGATCTCCCTGAGGACAGACAGAGTCAGAGTTTTAGGTTCATCATCTGACAGTAAGGTAAGGTTTGTAAAGTTTCATTATTATCAGTACCTGCTCGGAGCTGTCTAAAACGTAAACACAGACTCAGCCGGCTCTCACTCACCCCGATCAAATAAATCTTGTCCAGACTGAAGTTGGGGATGATCTTCACCATCTCTTTCTCTGCCAGGAACTCTACCTCCGAGGGGTCCATGGCTGCCTGTCTGAGTCTCAGTTAGCTTATTTCCACAAACTTCAGCCTCTCATCCACACCGCTCACACTTCCCGCGCTGCAGGCTGCGCGAGCCTTCAAGGAGCGCGCGGGACGAGACAGCTACGTCATCAAACGAGCGTCGTGAAGTCGCGCGGTGAACACTTCCGCACCTGTTTGTCCACTTTAAACACCTTTAGTGACTGACGTTGCTTTTAATCTCCCAGAAACTCTGCGTGTCTGAAACTTTACACAAGTTGTAGTTTGAAGGCTGTTTTACTGACTCGTCATGACGTCACTTACCAATCCTTGACTTTGTTACCCCCTCTTTGTCTGGCCCGGAAGTAAGGAGGGAGTGGGTCACGTGACAGAGGCAGCAGTTACAGGTGAGCGCCACGAGGTGTCAGTGTTGACCAGGTGATGAACAGACACTTTACCCATGTGAGGGTTTGATCTGCCATTTCTGCTCTTTTCTTGTTGTCTGCACTACTTTTTACTGTGACAGTTTTTCCTCATAAGGGTTTTATAACCTGACACAACCAGGTATTATTAATAAATATATTAAAATTAAAGTTATTAAATTATTATTAAGTAAAAAATTTAATGTGTAAGTAGCATTTTGATGTTGCAATTGGCAAATATGGGGGCAATTTTCATTACGTTACATACTGGTGGACAGTTTAATCTGTGTAACGTATTTTCTAAACTGTTTATATGCTTTGTATGTATAATCTTTTATATTCAATGTAACAGTTAACTGTAGCTGTCAAATATAGGCTATTGTACACAGTGGAGTAAAAAGTACAATATTTCCCTCTGAAACTGAAAAGTTGAGTCAAGTATATTTTGGTTTAAAATATGTATAATCAACAGCTAACAGTCTAGTTGTGATAAATGATGTGACTGAGTTTTGATCCTAGATGAATGACAGTGTTTGTTATAATGCAAATGAAGTTTTGGATCAAATAATATAAAGATATGGCTGTGTAAAATGGTTTAATAGCGTTTTTACATGAAGATGAAAAAAGTCTATCAAGGTGTTAGTTATTTACAGCTAAAATGAACTGAGGAGGTGATTGTAAGCATTTACTACTTTTTTCTTTAAAAACAAAATTATAAATGCAGCATCTTTGGGTTTTGGACTGTTGGCTGTATTTAACATGACTCTTTTCTAATAATTACATTCTCTGAGTAACCTGAACAAGCAGTAGCTGAAAAGTGAGCACAAGACTTGTGCACGTTCTCTGATCATGAGTGGATCATATGACAGCTTTCTATAGGAGCCAAAAAGTCTCTTTTTCCATCTTACAGAAAGCCTCCTGCACATGTTAAGGCGGTCATACGTTTGAAGGATTTTCATCTGGTAAATGACAGACAATGGGGCAAGCTGCAGACAAGTATGTGAAATTTCTCAGGGCAGTCTCTGACAGATTAGAGGTAGTGCTGCACATGATATACTGAACGGTACAGAAGGCCCGCTAAGTGTCTGCAAGGAAAATTTCCATGCATTGTGAATCATCATTTTCCCAGTAAGGGCATGGCAGGAAATAACATCTACACCCGTTTGACCCATGGCTGCAGTAACAATGCAACCTGATACTGCAATTATCAAAGTACTCTATTGGAATTAGTTTTCAGATTTTCCATTTCATCACATTAGCTTTATACATTTTATTATAAATGGTGTCATGCAGACTGGCATAAAATATATTATTTAGGCTGTTAGGACCATACCATATGACCTATATGAACTTATGTTACTAATACTGCAGCAAAACCATTAATATAACCCTTAGTAGGCTATTCTTAAACCGTAAAAAACTAGACCCCATAAAACAAAAACCAAAAAAAGCTGCAAACCCTGAGCTGGTAAGTGATATTTTTTAAACTTATAACAACCTCCTAAACCATCAAAATGATTTACTTAATGATGAGTCTGACAAAGACTTGGATAATTTCAAAAGTTGGTTTCATTGTACATTCAGTTCATAAAAGGGCTGTAAAAATATCCACACAATTGTTTAAGTAATTAGCTCTTACAGCTTAAATCTAATCTCACATACAAAGGTAGCTCTGTATCCTCACATTAAGTATTTCAATTTTTTCATGACTTATTAAATAATAGGATTTAGAGTGGTCATTTAAGTATAAATAAATACTATTTTCTTATTCTTAAAACAGATATCCAACACAAAAACTAAATTCACACATTCCTGTGATCTGATGTATCATATTTCTGAACAAATCTTTCAGCGTAACAATCAAAAGCCAACATGCACATCATCCAGAATGATGTCCTGAAGTGTACCAAGGGCAATAACCGTTAAATGTTTGCGTAAGCATTATTTATTCTTTAGTCAAAGCTCTCAGGTCAATCATCCCACTCTCACTGCTGATGCATCTACAGAGGGATTTGAGTTGGCATGTGACCTATAGTCTGATAAGAGAAAACCTTTAAGATTGTCATCTCTCTGGTTTGATGTCATTTATATGTTCATTTTCAAATGAAACAAACATCTTCAGACAACAGTTCTACATGTGAATTTTGTTTCAGGACTTAAAACAAACTAGAAATTTCTTACAGAATATTTATTTATATCATATCTCAGTAATACAATCATAATCTAAGTTTTTATTAATAATTTAGAATTTGAACTCTGTATGACTACTGGCTGTTGAATTTAAAGAGAGAAAAATAGATCAAATGCTCTAGAATTTAACTTTATGCACACAACTACGAAAAAACACAAACCATTGCAGAAAAACCCCAACAACATTTAAGTTGCATTCAAAAACAATTTCCTTCAGCACCTCAGTATCACCTTGTAAAGGTGGACACATTCCAACAGTGCACATATGGTGCTTGCCCTTTAGAGATTTTGGCCTAAGTGGTCAGTGCTCCACAGGTTCCCATCAGTACGAGAGCCTTTTGATGGAACAAAGGGTTCAGCATTCCTGCGCTGTACTACTTCATAAGTAGCATCATGCATGCTGAAATGGCAGCAGTATTTGCGTGTGTGTGTGTTCCCGGGGTACTCCTGACTGAGGGTCTTAGCACAGATCCAGGACGGACTTGTTGATCACGGGGTTGGTCCAGTCGTTCCTTAGATCATCCAAGTGATTGTCAAAGTCAATCAAGTTCTCGTAGGACCTGCCCTCTAACAGAGTGGAAGTGATCTTCTGCGCTTCGCTCCAGTCCTCAAAACAGTCACTGGAAGACAGACAAAATCAACCGCCATCAATTACCATCTAAAACATGTCTACAAACACATCATACAAATCTTGCAGTGAAATAGCTTTTAACAAGTAGACACTTACGCAGTTACTTCTCTGCTTTTCCACTTGTTTTCATGGTGATCAAAGATGACCACAATGGGCTCAAAACAGCTCATTGTTAATCGACTGTTGTCCATCTGAGGAAAAAAAACATCACAAAGGATTTAGTGGCAACTGTGATCTTTGTGATATTTTAGATAACTGTGACAGACCTGTTACATATAGCTTTACAGGTACAAACTACTGTTTAGCACATTTAAAAACTTACTAAAACTTGAAATGCTGCTAACCATTTTTAAAGCATATAATAGCATTAGTTGTTTTTCCAATCACAGCTACTGTTGCTTTTTGTTAAAATAATATTATCATAGGATGGTCATTCAGTGGTGGTGACTGCAAGGACATCCTAAAACCAAACTCATGCATTGGAATGAATACATGTTTGTGCATGTTCTTCATTTATAGATTGAACAACCGTCTGCAACTAAACATCACTTCTCAGATAGAGGAGCTAAATTCATACTGTGACAAATGATCTATTTCAGATTTTCAGACTCTGCACACTGATTTTTACACTACGCTGAACTAAAACCAGTGGCTACCTGCGGGGTAGGATGAACATGCTAAACCAAAAATTCGCCACTTGGTTTGAAAAGTCAGAAAATCAGCAGTATAGTCCACTAACACCAGCCTAAATTAATTACTATTACCATAACAATTGCCGCTTCACTGAAGTTCTCAGAAATCCGCGCCGCCACTTTTTCTGCAACTTGGTTGGGCCTGCAAGGGAGAGGACGAAAAATTTAGTGCGTCGGAGCCCAGAGGAGTTTTGAGGCATGGTTTATGACTGTCCTCCCATCTGGCTGTACCTCCAATCCTTTGTGCGTTCATTGGCTTGATAATATCCAGCAATGACATAATTATTCTCTTTACACCAGGTATCGATCTGAGACAGGAGCAGGAGCCGCGGAGTCATCAAGAAAGGACAGAAGGACAGCAGAAGTCAGACCCAATATATTTTCAACAAAGGAGAGTAAAGAAACATGAAATTCCACTTAGTTACCAATTCATTCTAAACACATGGCTATAATGAATAAAATCTAAAACTGCCCTGAGATAAACCAATAAATATTTGTTGAAACTGCTTTAGAGAGCTGTAAATACAACTTCATCATGTTGAACTGATGTTGCAATGCATCTGGTTAAACTAGGAAGTGTTTCTACTACTTTGTGCTTATGCCACTGATATAAATACAACATGAAAACATTTATTAGCTGTAATAAACACAGGAGAACAGCCCACCAAACGTCCTACAAGCACTTTCGACACCCCTTTGTCTCGCAGAAATGTAGCACTAGTCCCAGCTGGGTATTCCCAATGAACTGAGGGTGTACTTTTCTCTCACCAGTGTCAGGGCCACTTCAAGCATCGGTGCCAGAGCCAGAGTCCCGTGGAAGAGCGGCACACAGTCCACACACAGCGCCGGCTCTCCGTGGCTCTCTCTCCTCTTCTCCTTCGTCCTCTCCGCCACCAGCAGCCCGTTCACGGCGCAGTAAGGGTACTTGGCAGCGTGCAAAACCATTTTACAGTACGCCTGGCTTGTCAGCTGAATAGGCATGTTTAGAAATAAAAAGAAAAAAAGAAAGGAAAAGAAAAGGAAGACAAGCTCCTGCCGGGGAAGTTGAGTTGCTACGCGATGAGACAGGCGGCCGCTATTAGCTAACGATACATATCATGCGCGGAGAAAAGTGGACTTCTACCTCTGCAGTCACCTTGCTGCCAGAATATGTCGTTGACGAGATACCTTTTGATGCGTACATGTAAGCTTTCTAAATACCAAAAGTCACAGGAGTCTGTTTTTAAGATACACGAGTTGCTCATTCACGGAGTTTAGCCGTGTGTGCTAATCTGACTTCCACCCGTTACTGCGGCACCGGTGCTGCCGTAAACGTTAGTAGGCATGTCGTAAAAACGACACTGTCCTGCTTTCACCTTCTTGTCGCATACGTACATCCGGTCGCAGCCATACTTCCTTGAAAACTATCGGCCGACTGCAGCGAGGGAAAGACCGCAGGTTGTACATTTTTAATCAACGACATGTATCTAAAATTACAGAAATACGCCGCGCTTTAAAACCTGTTCACATTGTGACATTATAGATATTCAGAATTTAAGGAATGGGCCTGACTGAATTTGTAATTTTAACCGAAATAAGCGGATGTGTGTATGTGACTTTGCCGGAGCGGGTGAGAGCTAACTTACCGGCTAGCCGCCGTTAGCTACATATTTATAAACGGAGATGTTGCGCAGAAAGGAAAATGTAACAGTGGTCCGATATAGTCCCGTGTAAACGCAGTCTCACTCGATGGGAAAGAGTTGAATTGTGCCGTATTGTGTCTATGAAAAGTCCTTTCTGTGATTATTTCCTCCCGGGCGCCATGACCTTGTGTGTGCCGCTAAGGCTAACAGTAGCTTAGCAGTACGGTGCAGCTGACAGCAGACCTTTGGAAACAAAATCATCAGCAACAAGTCAGCACGCATGGAAGTAAATAGTTAATGAGTTTTTGCTTATGCTGCACGGCTTGTTGTAAACTTAAATTATCTTATGAAGTATTTAGGACACAGTCAAATGTCAGAAAACGCTTCATAACAGGCTTGCGACCACTTACTCGTCCTTGAAGTATCTTAACACCTACGATGAGCAGCTTCACACAGGTTAATTATTTGTTCTTAGTCTTAGTTGTATATCGAAGAAACAAGGTAGATGTTAGAAGAAGAAGATCAGAAAGATTGTACAGAGAATGGCAATTCAAGAATTTATTTATAATGAAATTCATGAGTCTCAGGATCCTAATAATGCACAAAGGAATATTTTCAAAGAAAACCACATAAGTAAAAATTACTAAAGGTTAAAGAAATAGGAATAGAATATATTATTGAAAATAGTAAAGGTAAAACAATGGACAAAGTAGAATATAAATAAGGCAGATATCATAAGGTGCAAACATGCCAATATTTGTACTATACAATATACGTAAATGTTTTAAAGAAGTTTGCTAATATCTCTCATGTGACATGTTCCCACAGAATGCTGGCCACTAGAGCCCTCAGGCTTGTTGGCAAACGTGCCATTTCTACATCTGTCTGTGTACGTGGGGGACATGGTAAGCATGACTTGAAGTGACATAATGTATTTTCTATTTTTGGCAGGGGCAACAACATTAGATTGTGTTTAAGGCTGCAACTAATGATTATCTTCATTATGATTCATCTGTCAACCTTTTTCTTTTTTGATTAATAAATTTGTTATTTGGTCCATAAAATGGTGTGAAGTGTTGATCAGTTTTTCCAAAAGCCAAAGATGACATCTTCATTTGTCTTATGTCCATCACCCAAAGATATTTAGTCTGCTATCACAGAAGACTAAAAATATATATTCACATCTGAGAAGCTAAAAGCTCAGAGAATTTAGACACTTTCTTACATGATTCTGAATGATCAATTGAATATCGAAATAGTTGCAGATTAATTAAACACAGTCAATAAATTAATTGTTGCAGCTGCAATTGAGTTTGTGCCCCATATAATCATTGTATCGTATCACAGTGATGAGTAAATTGGAGTCACAGCAAAATGTAAGATTAATTCCTAGTGACCTCTTAGGGGCTCATAAGGTTTGTTTATCCCAGAGTAAAGCAAAGTTAATTATTAAGTGTGCATGTTGCCTTGCAAATATAAGACTGTAATGTGAGCCTGGCTGATGTAAAGAACAGGCTTTAGCCTCCATCTTACCTTTACTGGACACTTAAATCATGTCATCTGTCACCCTATAAACATGTTTTCCTATGAGAAAAGCACAAGTGAAAGTGAAAGCACAAGTTCTTTCAGGTGGATTTTCATTCAGATATTACATACTATAGGCTATAGGAAGTTGTTTTTTAAACAATTAAGTACAATAAAATACCAGACATCTACTTAGCAATATCAAGTGATATATTGAATGCCATGTGTGTATTTAGTACAAGGTGAAGTCATGAAGTCATATACCATGGGGAGGGCTTGTACAAGTTGCAGCAAACCTTTGTATGTTTTATACATTTCAGCATATATTCAAATTATTTCAGTGTTGACAGATTGAGTTGCTGAGGAGCTAAGGAATACTGCTGGTGACACATGGTCACATTCAGATGACAAAACAGTGCAGTGCTCACAGCAGTCTGCATTGCTTTGTTTTTGAGTGTTCATCAGCACCATGCTTTGTATGGACTTGACATTTCAGAGAAGGTTGACATGAGTAAAGGCAAAAGGTGCAGAACTTATTTGATTAATCATTCTCTGTCATCCCCTGCAGGTGTTGCTAAGGTAGAGGACTACACTCTCCCTGCCTACTTTGACAGGCGGGAGAATCCCCTCCCGGATATCAGCTATGTGCAAAACCTGAGTCCAGAGCAGAAGTCCCTGAAGGAGAAGGAGAAGGGCTCCTGGGCTGCACTCTCTCCTGAGGAGAAGATTGCATGTAAGACCTAACTACACTTCATTGTTATTTTTTGAGCTACTCTAATGTTCATATCTAACTAGGTCAACTAGATTTCACCGTCAGTAAATATTATATAAATTAATCTGGAAGCGTAATAGTGAAGTAATTTTTCAGCCATTACAAATGAATTATTTGTGTTTCAGTGTACCGCATCAGCTTCAAACAAAGCTTTGCTGAGATGAACCAGCGATCAATGGAGTGGAAGTCTGTGGTTGGAGGGATCTTCTTCATAGTTGGCCTCACTGGTCTGCTTGTCCTCTGGCAGAGAAAGTATGGTAGGTCCTCCAAAAAGCAAGATTGGTAACGATGCAAGCAAATCTGTACAAGGTGTGATGTAGTGGTGATTCTGTTTTCTGTGATTCTCACAAGGAATGCAGTTACAATCATTATTGCCAGTTTTTTGTTTCCAGTCCAACTAAGCCCATGACTTTAAACATCTGCTCTGTTTGCAGTGTATGGACCTGTCCCACACACGTTTGATCCCGAGTATAAGGCAAAGGAGCTGCAGAGGGTGCTGGACATGAGAATGAACCCAGTGGAGGGCTTTGCATCCAAGTGGGACTACGAAAACAAGCAGTGGAAAAAGTAAAGGACCCAGAGGACCATAATACATACTTGAAAATACAGGCAGACCAACTCAAAGATACAAGAATACCTTTATTTCTGTATTTATCACATGTCCACATTACCTCAGTCTGTGCATTTTGGAAGACCTCTTCCTCTTATGGTCATTATGTATGTAGAAATAAAAATAAAAAAATGTTAAACTGATAAAACATCAGTTTTTTTCTTGTTAACTTTGTGAGTCCTACATTAATGTCTTTACATGAACTAATGAACTAACATGTTGTCTAACATGATGTTTCACATCAAAGATGGAGGAGAGACGGATTAGGCCTCAAATGTAAAAACATGGTTTTAATATACACATAGTTGATTTAGTGGTTTTTCTCCACAATTTCTAATGAATTGTATTTCTATTAAAAGTGTCTGTTACATAGACCTGTTTATAAGACATATAGGCCAGAGTGGGAGAAGCCGAGTGTTATTTTAGTGAGGTTACAAGTGAAAGTCAGTTTCTCTTATCCAACACTCTTCAGGTCACTGTGGCTTGGGTCACAGTTTTTAAAACTGAACTTAAAATGACTGGCCAAGGACACTTTTCCACTGGACATCTAAGCTAACTGATTCAGTTTCTCTGTTAATCATCATGAATCTCGTGACTATGTAGTCACCTGAAGGGGAGTTTTAAACTAGGTCAGTGGGCTGTGCTTATTAAAGGCAGGTACACATGAGGGATGGGGATCATGTCCATTTTTGGCCCCCTCACTTTATTAGTGTTGGGTTGATTGCTCTTTGAACATTGTCCTCTTACTGTCTAGCCATCACCTATGAGAGGAGAGAAAAATATTGAGAGAAAATCTGAGTCCCTTCAGTTATTCTCTTAGTGGATGTTGATGGGGCTGGACTGTATGCAGCCTGACCGGCATACCTGCAGACATTACTCAGGGCCACAGAAAGTTTCTACTGAATACATTTGGTCTCAAACATAAATATGGAAAGTACAATAGTGGATGGAGTCTCATTACAAGGGCTCCAACACCAGGAGCATGTGGGCTGGATTAAAAACTCTAACAGACTACAAAAAGAAGATCAGCAGTGCTGAGGTGATGTCTGCATCTCTGCCTGATGAGCTGAACACTTTTTATGCCCGCTTTGAGAGCACCTCTCCAGCTGTGGAGGTGCAAAAGGCTCAGGAGGACCACTGCCCACCTGTGATATCCAGGGCAGACGTGTGCAGAACTCTAAAACGGATTAACACACGTAAGGCTCCTGGACCTGACGGCATCCCCGGCCGAGCTCTCAAGGTGTGTGCAGATCAGCTGGCAGACGTCTTTGCAGACATTTTCAACATGTCACTGCTCCAGTCTGTAGTCCCCACATGCTTCAAGGAGACCATCATTGTCCCTGTCCCCAAGAAAACCAAAATCCTCTCCCTGAATGACTACCGCCCAGTAGCACTCACCTCCACCATCATGAAGTGCTTTGAGCTTTGAGTGGTTAGTCAAATCATCATTGATCACCTCTTCCATCCCGGACTCACTGGACCCACTTCAGTTTGCCTACAGGCCCAATAGGTCAACTGAAGATGCCATCGCCCTCACCCTCCACACTGCCCTCTCCCACCTGGACCAGAGGGACACATATGTGAGAATGCTGTTCATTGACTACAGTTCAGCATTCAACACCATCGTGCCCTCCAAGCTCAAATCTTGTCACCAAGCTCAGAGACCTCGGCTCAAGCTCAACAGCGCCCTCTGTGTGATTGGATCCTGAACTTCCTGACGGAGCAGACCCCAGGCTGTGCGGATGGGCAGCACCACATCCTCCACCCTGACTCTGAACACCGGCGCCCCCCAGGGCTGTGTGTGCTCAGCCCTCTGCTGTACTCCCTGTTCACTGTTCACGCATGACTGCGTGGCCACCCACAGCTCCAACACCATCATCAAATTTGCTGACGACACGACCGTCATTGGCCTGATCACCGGCGACGATGAGACGGCCTACAGAGAGGAGGTCAGAGCCCTGACATCTTGGTGCCAGGACAACAACCTCCAGCTCAACGTCAGCAAAACTAAGGAGCTGATCGTGGACTTCAGGAGGAGGCAGAGAGAGGAACACGCCCCCCTCTCCATCAATTGGACTACTGGTGGAGAGAGTCAACAGCTTCAGGTTCCTCGGGGTTCACATCAGTGAGGACCTCACCTGGACTCATCACACTGACTTTATCACAAAGTCAGCCAGACAGCGGCTCTTCTTCCTCCGCAGGCTGCAGGAGGCTCAACATGGACTCCAGGATCCTCTGCAACTTCTACAGGTGCACCACAGAGAGTATCCTGACTGGCTGCATCACCTGCCTGGTACAGCAGCTGCACCGCCCTCAACCGTAAGGCTCTACAGAGGGTGGTGAAAGCTGCTCAGCACATCACCAGGACGGAGCTGCCATCCATGGAGGACCTCTACACCCAGCGGTGTAGGAAGAAGGCCACCAAAATCATTAAGGACCCCAGTCACCCAGCTACAAACTGTTCTGCCTGCTGCCGTCTGGCCGACGGTTCCGCAGCATTCGAGCCCGAACCACCAGGCTCAGGGAAGCTTCATCCCATGCAGGCCATAAGACTTTTAAACTGTGTTCACAGCACCACCACTTCTTAATAACCCACCACTTCTGCTGTGTATATTCTCTATTGTATATATATCTATTGTATATATGTTACTTATAATATACCTACTTTACATTTACAGTTTATATTTATTTGCATAACTTATATTTTAAGGTCTTTACTTATTTTATTACTCTAGTTTATTATTTATGTTTTCATTTTATTTTATTTGTTATTTTATTTTCTAAATTATCTTTTTGCTTTTCTTTTTTCTTGTTTCTTTAGCATTGTTAGGAGAGCCTGGGACTTAAGAATTTCATTACCAATGATTGCTGATGTAATTGTTGTGTAATGACAATAAATTCTTGAATCTTGAATCTTGAATAAGCAATTGCATTTTTAATGAAATTGATGTAAATCTAGATTAATGCAGGAAAACAAATACATTTATATTTAATATAGCACATATAATAGCATAATTTCCTAGTACTGATGCTGCAGAAGTATAATATGGGGCACTGATGAATGCTTGAATTGAAGTGTTCTGTCTTGTAATAGTTGTGATCGTCATATTAATCAATATTACACAGACTCCAAACAGCAAAGGGTGTGGTGAGGTGAGCAGACAGGGATTACATGAGGGATTCAATTTTATGGCTGATCCATCTCATCTTCATAATGTTCTCATCATGAGTGAGTGGTGCAGAGCAGCTCCGTCACATCAGGGATTTATAACCTCGTCATGACAGGCTCATGTCTGCATCCCAGGACTGTGTGTGTGTGATCATCTCAAAGCTCCCCCTGCAGCTGGGACACCGACAGCACCCTGTGATGTCACTTACCGGATGAACCAGCAGCTGCGCTTGTTTCACGTCAAAACAATCCGGAAGACGACACGCAGCGTGACGGGACCGCTGCTGTGGCCGAGACGAGGTCCAGGCTGAATTAATGACTTTACTGACTGAGACCTGCAGGTGGGGACTCGGTAATGTCGTCCAGCAGCAGACAAACATAGCGGGCTGAAGCCAAGGTTGTCCTCCGTTTCATGAGTCCACGTCCCGAATCCATGTTCGCACATCTCAGCTCGTCTCCAGATTAAAGAGTCACAGCACGTCGCGGAGGATTCACAGGCACCATGGGAAACGGAATGAATAGGGTGAGCTTTGTTTATTTGTTTATTTTTTCTTATTTTGCCCAGGTGTTGTTGTCTGGTGTCTCCGGTAAGTTTCCGGTGAAACTCTGCACGCTGGATGTCCCTCACCTACTTGACGTTAATCGATCACGTCACATGTTCTGCTCGGTGCCATGCTGACGTCACGAGTGCAAATAAAAACAAGCATGCACGGCGAGTACTGAGCGCAAAAGTTTAAAGTGCAGCACACAGTAAGCACACAGTCAGTAATGTTTTAAAACCAAGACTTAGGCTGCCTCTGGGCTGAGATCTGCTGACATTTAAAAGCATTAATGTTCAAAATATGGACACAGCTGAACTTACACACACAGGAACCACAGGCTGTGACATTATATAGATTTTGTATATATGTAGATTTCTGTTTTGTATTTATATAGATGGAATTAATTAGTGTGTGATATGGTAGATTCAGGTGATTATTCTCCTCACAGCAGGTGGTAGGACCGGTTGGGACACTGGCACTGAACCAGAAGACTTCAGTTTCACTTTGCTGAAACACCCTTGTTAACACTGAAGTGACAAAAAGCAAGGCGCTGAGTCCATGTTAGGGCTCATGTCATGTGGCTCACCCTGATTCTCACCGGCCAATAGCCGACTGGTGTGACTTTGTTCTGGGGATCAAATCAACAGATTTTTACAACATTTTATCTCAACATTTGCACTTGTCTGACCAGCGATAATAATTTCCATTTATTTTTCAAATGTTCTTACATTTTGACAGCACATTTTTTGCTAAATTCCCCAGTGAAATCAGAGTCACTTAAGCACGACCAGTGCATTTTAATTTAGTCTTAAAAAGACTTTGTATAGGGCGGACAGGTGGCTTAGTGGTAGAGTGCGTGCGCATGCCCATGTAAGAGAGGCCTGGGCAATGGGCCGCAGCGGACCCTAGTTTGATTCCCTGGCTGGGGTCCCCTTGCTGCATGTCTTCCCCCCTCTCTCTCCCACCTTTCCTGTCTGTCTTCAGCTGTCCTATCTATAATAAAGGGTAACCCATACTACTTGCATAAGTAGATATTGTAGATTGATCAGCTGTATTTATATTCTTAATTGCCCCAGCAGTGTGCAGGCTGTGTTAGTAATACCTTTTATTAATTCAGACTACTGCTGTTTCATGGCACTATTACCAAAGTTGTGCAGCAGCACTCAGTGGCTGCTTGCCACTCATCACCTTTTCCTGATAATCACGCATCGTTGCCTCAGGCCTTGTATGGCTGTCGGGAATGTTTCTTTTGCCGGTGCTTGGTTCTTAAGACTTAAGCCTTAAATCCAATCTGCCCCAGGGACATTTGCTCCTTTCAAGTGAAGTTTTTGAAGCTGGACTGTTATGAGTATCTAACCTGAATGCAACATGTCTGTGACTGCTGCTTCGCAGGTCGTTGATGGGCTCTACCTTGGGAACATAAGAGGTAAGGCAAACACGATGTAACTTGATTTGATGTTAGTAAATTTGATGTGTGTCGTATAGCTGTAGGCTTTCAGTACCAAAGGCAGAGTGCAGCTATAAAAGGCCAAAACTGTGTGTGGGAATGAGCAGTGGAGGACTGATACAGGAGAACATTGTAACACTTTAACATTTAAACATACTGCAGCACACAGTATTCTTCAAAATAATATGGACATATCGAATCATTTTATGAATAATTTTATACATAAGGTTTTACCTGTCAGACATCAGATTTTGTGGCTGAAAGTTGTTCTTCTGCCAAACAACAAGCAGGATTTCAGAGTAAAAGGCTTTAAATGCCTTGTTGACTAAAGGTAATTAAGAAGCTAGAAGGTGTTGGTCCATAGAAAATAAGAGTCGATGGCTGTTGGTGAGTCAATCCCTGGCTTAGAACAACCCCCATCCCAGTTAATGTGACATTTGCAGCTTTCTAAGTTTAGCTGCGGTGATCATGGCTCCTCATCACAAGCATAATGGCTAAAATTAGTTCAAGTGACAGGCACAAGTGACCACAGGCCTGACCGTTACCAAGTGATGTTGCAGGGCAGTAAACAGCTTACGGGCCTGCCTCTGCATCAGCGTACAGTATAACCGCTCAGGGCCCCTGGTGTGAATTTAATGCACAAGACTGTACTGAGATATATTCCTCTTCTTTTTGTCCCAGATGCAGAAAACAGAGAAAACCTGTCTAAGAATGGCATCACCCACATCCTGTCTGTGTACAACAATGCCAAGCCTGTGTTTGAGGTTAGTGGAAAATCTTGTTTGTTCTTCCTGTGGAAATTGTACCTGCTGATTTTTGTATGATTGTGCATATAATAATGTGATGTCTCCAGTCAGCCAGCTGGGGGTGGTGATGAGTTGTGGATGGGGCCAGAGAGTTTTTTGCCTGAGATGGACAGCTTAGGCACTGAACTGTGTGTGGGGGGGCGGCAGGAGCTAATAATATAAAAAACAATGGGAAGTTACTTAAGCTGCTCAGATCTGCTGTAATTACCAGGCAATGAGTCAAGTGTGAGATGTTTAATGAGGGACAGTAAATGTATTATTAACACTGTTCTAAAAAATGATTTATTACAGAGGGCCTTGTTGTCCCTTGTGTCTCAGTTTATACCACAACATGTTTCAGCATGTCACATCCATGTGTCAGACAGATAAAAAGTGTTACCGTTTTTCATGTATGTTTTACAGGACATGACGTACCTTTGTATCCACGCAGCTGATGCGTCTAGCCAGAACCTGTAAGTAAACCGACACTGTCAAAGACAGTCCGATGGACCACTGGTGCTTATACTTCAGACTTTAAATGTACTTGTCTGTGTGAATTTCTCAAGCACTGAGTCATGCAGTTTTATTTCAACACTGTCACCCTCCAGATTGTGATTCCTGGGGGTGACGCCTATTGTAACCGTTTCGAAGATTATGTGAAGATTTTTAACAGTTCAGGAAAACAATTTAATTGCATGATTCATGTTGGTTAGTTTTCAGACATTCACCACCAACAGCAGCTTGTTAAGTTATACTCTGTAATACTCTGAGTGCCAAAACTTAAGCAGCAGCTTAGAGGGCAAAATGACCAGTAGCTCTTATTTTATGTAAATCATTTAGCAGTTATGTTCCTCTCATGACTTGTAGTAGGAAGTAAAGTAAACCCTGGAATATTGAATTACATTGTAACTGTCATTAAAATTGAGCACTGACAAGTGTTTTTATTTTCAGTATTTGTATATATGTGTGTGTGTGTGTGTGTGAGAGAGAGAGAGAGCGATGAAGTAAGTGTGTTCAATGTCTCCTATTGTTCATCAGGAGGCAGACACTGTTGAAAGAGGAATGAGCTGTCCCTCCGCCCTTGCAGCAGTCACTAACACAACGCGTTAGTCATCGTTAATGTTGATTTCTATGCAGGGTCCTTGACCTCATGCAACACAAGCTGCAGTAATTCTGGATTAAACGCTTGACATGGACAGAAGAGTTATGCCTTGCAGTTTGAGCATCAGCGCAAAAGAGCAGCGTGTCTGCAGACGACCCACTTTGTTAGTATTGGAGCTGATGAGCGATTATGCAGTCGCTGCTGCGCTGGTGCTGTCCACTGGTTAGTCAGGGTTCCTGTCCAGAGGGAAGGGGTTACATAAATCTCCAGTGCTTTATCACTGTGAACCGTCTTTTCTAACAGTAGGCAAGATGCTCTCTACACCATCTACGGGTGGACAGCGGAGACTGCAGTGACAGGGACCGTAGAATGAAAAGCTGTACTAAGATGAGGGGGAAGATGAGGGAAAAGCACACACAGGGGCAGGGGGATTGTGATGCGGGATGAGTAATTAACTTCCTGACAAATATGAGACAAAAATGTGACACCTCTTCTGGTTGAATGCTGTATTAGTACTCCTCAATTCAAAACCTTTGATTCAAATTTCCCCATTTAAATGTCATTGTACCATGATCAGAACAAATGAGAATACACACAGCTGCAGTTAGACTGTAAGTTAATGCAGAGTTTATATGCTAGGGCGTAAGGCTGGGTTTTTTGGCCTGCTTTGGGAAACTTAACTCTGTTTAGAAATCTGTGAGTGTCACTTTGAGTTCGGCAGTCACTGAAGTTGTCTGGGGTACAAAGAGGAACTCCAGTTGCTTTACTTTGTGAAAAAAGAAAACAGAGCTGGGTAAAATGCAAGTTAATGAGAACTGAGGTTTAGTGTTTGGTTGGATGTTGCTGATTGGGCTGGGTTGGAGGTGTTTGACCTACACTGTCGCAATCAAGTGTCCTTCCCTCAGGCAGCAGAGGAAGGAAACCTTAGTGTGACATCTGGCTGTTGGCCTCGACCACCCAAGGCTTTAATAAACCCCCTCTGTCACAATCACTGGTCTGGCTGACGGGAGTGGTGAGGCCAACTGACGCCCCACCTTGCTCACCACAAGCTAGGGAGCCCCCATGGTCAGGTCTGATGGCGCCTCCCATAAGGTCCACAGCAGGGACAATCTTTCTCACAAAGTTTCTGGTTTTTCTTTGTTTTTTTTTTTTTGTTTTTTTTTTGAACAACTGTTGAAGTTGAAGCTGTTTGTAAAACCATGAAGTTCCTTAAAGCTCGTACAGCTGTACTTTGGGATGGATGTCAGGAAGTCAGGTTCATTTGTATAGCTCTAAATTATGTCTCAACAGCCTTAATCACTTAACTTAATAAAAAAAAAAAAATACTAACTAAATACTAAGATGACAGCTAATTTTGGATCTTCAAGACAACAAGGAAAAAAAAGTTAATAAAAATGAATTAAATTTAACAAAACTTACAAATCTTGGTGAGGGTTGAATGTTTGTAACAGGCTGCGACATGGACTTGGTCACCCTTGTCACCGATATGGACTGCGTTGTTGCGGGATTGACACTGATGACACTGATGTTATGTCAGCACCCTCCAAATTAATGCAAAATAATTGGAATTATCTTAAATGTTGATTCATATAGTTGCTAACATGCACACAAACATTTCTGTGTAGGGCCAGGTTTTCCCCTGTTTTGTGAACATTCTTATGAAAAGCATGCAATGTTTTAATGCACAGTGTGCACTGACTATGAAGGTGTTAACTCATTTGCATCAAACATTTCCAAAATGAGATGTGTGTGTGGTTGTGCGAGGACTCTGCCTGTCCACCACAGTGCACTCTGTTTTTTTTTTTTTTTTTTTTTGTTTTAAAAATTATTTCTTGTGTGTACCAATATAATTATATACAGTTTAACCATATATACAATTTGAGATGCTCTTTTTGCATTTGACACATACAGTAGCACAACATATTGTTTTTGTTTCAGCATTATTCTCTGGATTCAGCTGGTTAAAACCTCAAATCTTTGTCACAAGGTAATTTTCTGCATATTAAACAAGATGACCGGAAACCTCAGTGTTAGGAAGTGCTGAGGAGACATCTTTTGAAGAGGAGTTTGGATATCAGGAAGGAGGAAAAAAGTTTAAAAAAAAAGAAAAAAAAGGAGCAGTCAATCTATTTTAGCCCCTGTCTGTTATTTTGTCTGCTATTGAGTAACCAGCATCTGTTCCTCAGGAGACAGCGCTATCAGCCACGCACTTCTTGATTATGCAAAACACCATCAGTGTTTCCTGAGCAAGTAGGATATTTGAGGAGCAGTTGCACTACATTGTGCTGTTTGTGCTCAATTTTATGTCAAAAATAAACGGTTCAAGGATTTCTGTGGTCTCAGAATAAGCGGTTATCTTTCTGTCTTTTTGTTGTTTTGGAGTTTGGGTACGACAGAATTTGTATTGTGCTCTCAGTTTTGTAGCTCTTAGTTTGCTTGCATACTTGACAGGAGTCTTACACAATCTGAGTAATGGAGAAACATCTAAATACAAATGTGCTGCCATAAGGCCGGAGGTACTTTGCTGTATTTTTTCTGTAAAGTTAAGTGATTCATTTCATCATTTTTAGATACAGAATGAATTAATGGTGGAAACTGATGTAATTTTGCAGATAGACAAAAATGAGGACAGTTACTTCCCTAGTCTGTCCTTGCTGTCTGTGCTCTGGTCTACCACAGACTCTCTGTTTGAGCAGACCTGACCTTTTTCCTCACATGACAAGTTGGAGTAGTTGAAAGGGGAAAAAAATCACCATTTCTTGACATGTACCTCTCCATCACACATCTATGCAAACTTGGCTTATTTGAGAGTAATCTGCAGTTTCTGAACAGTCATGTTATCATAGTTTCAGCAACTTATTTTAAAAAACACAGCGAAAGGGCCCCAACAGTGAAGTTTCAGTTCAATGTGTCCTTTCTCATATCCTATAATGTGTAATCTATTTTTAGCTTTACAAACCCTTACCTTCGTAAAGGAAAGTTGGTTTCCTGATTTGATGAGCAAGAGCGCTGATGTTATTCTTGTTTCTAAACATATGCTTCTGCATTCCATACAATAGAATTGTGTGTGTGTTATGTATCAGTTTTGTCAGACTTTGAAAGAGGTTAGTGATATAATATGTTGTTTTTTTTCTTTCCAGATTACAGCATTTTAAAGAGTGCATCAACTTCATCCACGAATGTCGCCTGAATGGTGGCTCTTGTCTCGTTCACTGGTAGGTTTTTATGTCTAAAGCTACCAGCCCCTACTTTCGTTGTATGTATACTTTCATCAAAGCATGCCTCAGAGGATATTAGAGGATAAAGCGAGACTAAAAACCAATCAGCTATCTGTTTAAGGCATTTTCCACTCATGACTTCACATTAATTCTATACAATACCGTGAGGTATGCTTTGAAAACTCTTTAGTAAGTGTTCCTTTAATAACCTTTTACCAGTATGAAATAAAGTGTCAAACATCCAGTTGTTTTATGACTGATCAAACCATATGCTTTGCCGCAGCCTTGCAGGTGTGTCCCGCAGCACTACCATGGTGGTGGCCTACCTGATGACTGTCACCCACTACAGCTGGGAGGAGTGCCTGTCTGCGGTCAAAGCTGTTCGCTCCTTTGTCGGCCCAAACTGTGGCTTCCAGCAGCAGCTGCAGGAGTACCAGACAACACAAGTCTCAGAGGTAAACACATGAATGCACATACAGAATACCTATAGACATCCAGCCCCTTTTACTATTTGCAGTGGTATAGACAGAAAAAACAGGGATTTTAAGTTGTAATTTTTTAAGGTTTTCACCTTTAATAATTCATTATAGTATCCTCCCTGGCATTTTTCTAGCATTAACTATATGATATATTAGTGTTCTGTGAATGTTCTTAAGTGCTGTGTGCTGTTGGTGGTGATTCAAAGTTAGACATGCACAGGAACTCGCAGGATGTGACATATACAAACATCACACTGCACTTGCAGCCGGTGGTTAACCTGTCACCTGTTAATAGTGAAACATGAAATACCTGACACTTGTAGTGGTCACTGTCTCATGTGGGATTATATATGTATAATATTTTTTATAGTTGTTTGTGTATTAGTCACACATTTCACTATGATTACACCCTGTATGATTATATGTGATAAATAAAACTTAAACTGTTCCTGTTGAGGCCAATAAACAGCCTGGGTTTCTTTCACAGTAAACCATCAACTGGCTAAGATGGCACAGATGAGATTCTCAGCTACAGCCAGAAGCTAAACAGAGGCCCTGTGCATCAAATAAACAAATATACTCACTGTGAAGTTTGGAAAACATATGTGTCAATCCAGCATCAGCTCAGGAGAGCTTTGTACAATGTTGTGAATGTTATCTGAAAAAATCTCATAATAAATTCTCAATATTAATTCTTATGTTAACATTAAAACTCAGAGCAAGTGGTCCTCCTCCATTTGAAGTTAAGAGGCATTGTCCTATATAAATACAAATTGGGACAACTCACCTGTCTAAAATGTGAATATATAAAGTATAGTAGCTTTGTGGGGATCTGAACAGTGGACTTCTGTTATTCAATTGGTGAGGCGCATTTTAGGGTACATAGTCCATGATCCTACACTCTTGGGGGGGAATCCTCTCCTGTAATACCTAAAAGTTTTGATTTGTTTAGTTTCACTTTGTAGAACACCACCACTTAGAAGAAATAAATTCAAACTTCCTGGTTTTATGGTCAGCTTAGTCTACAGCATTTCTTTCATATGGAGAAAATGTCGGGCAAATGCAACTGAAAGTATGAGGCAGATGCACGTATGCTTTTATTCAAAATACTGGTTCAGTGTTTTGAAGAGAAGACATATTCATCATATTTCACATTTTATGGAGTGAGAACATTTCTATTTGCATTTTATTTTGAGCTGTAAGTCTCCACAGCATTTCACTCTTGCCAGGATGTGTTGGATATCAACACACTGTAGGTAACTGTTTGCTACCTGTAACACCTTGCAACATTTTATTTACTTAAAGGCAGGCAGGCAGGTTGTGCGTGATTCCATTACAATGACGCTGACCCTGCCACTGAGTAGAGAAGGGGAACTGCAGGGGGTTTGCTGGGATTGCATTAGCTCGGTACTGCTCATCACGTGTCAAGCATTACTGTCAGCATCTTGCAACATAATATGAAAAAAAGCTCATTGTTTGTAGATTTTACACTGATTTTGAGGATTTGGGGGAAATGGGCTTTTTGTATTTGCGCCTTTCCCACATTTGCATCAGATAGAAAGTGAAGTATCCTAAAGACAACAGCGTCACACTAACATGTGAAATACACTGAAGTGCACATACAATAACTGTGTTTTGAAAATGTTGTGAAGACTGAAAAACACCTTATACTCCAGAAAACAGGCTCCCTAAATTGCTAAAATTGGGCACAAAGGCCAGGGAATCCCATTTATATTAGTGCTGTATGTATTCAGTATTGTACTTGAACCTTAGCCTTTAGTTAACAGTTAACAACAGTTGACAACCTGCCTCAAGTTCACCTTTTGTCTTGAGCTCTAACAGAGCAAAGTCCACTTAATGTGAGCTTCACCTTATTATAAAGCTTTTGAAGTTTCATTTTCTTTTTCAAGGTGACACAATTATAGTGATCAGAATCAGTTCACCCACTGATGCACTGATGTTATCTATAAAGGCTTCTTTTGATTTTTTTATTCAGAAGTAGAGTTGTGTTCATGTTATGAGTCAGTGCTGTACTGTTTTGGTTTTTGGTTTGAGGGTGAGAATACTAATTTTAGGAAGATGAATGGATTACATTCAGAGTGACTTTCACTTCATTGTATTTCGTAAAGAATAAGGTATTGCACAAAGTAACTTTGAATTCCTGGACATCATTTGAGGCGTTGCAAGTTTTTACTTTTTTTTGACCAGTCGCCATCATTTAACCAACATTAAAAATCTTTCCTGTAAAGAAAAGCTGCAGCATGTAATAGAGACCCTCTAGAGACAGGAAATATCACCTGTCACCTACAGTAAATATCTATATCACCATAACTACATTTACACACATATTACACTCCTGCAGAATCTACCTCAGCAGAACCATTGCTCACCAGCTGCAAGCAGCCTTCACACTTCTTTTTGACCTGCCAAAGGGACAAACACATTTGACACTTTAGCCAGTTTTATGGAGGGAGCTGTTATCACCCCAAACCCTTTCATTTGTTGTACTCGAAAAATGAAACTCCAGAGGTTCCAATGTATGTCAAAAGAGCAAAAATCCAAAATGCCTCCACACATGAGACGTCTAAGTTCTTTACCACTTTAAAAGAAAAATACCTGAAGATTTTTTTGGTTCATTTGGGCCACATGGAGCATCTCCACATGTTACTTAATAGATTTTACTCACACTGCTGAGAATAAACAGTTCAGTGCTTCCCTTCAAATTTATAGATGTTTGATTTTCTATTAAAGTCACAAAATTCAGTAAAAGTAAAGACCTTACCACCGACTTCCTGTGTGCTGTGATGTCATCATCAACAGACTTTCCAGCTATTCATCTGGGCAACTTGGACTTATCCTGTGAGATCTTCTTTTTATGAGGGACGGCACATTGATGCAACTGGATGTAGGCTTTATTAACATGTTCACATTTGATGTTCCGTGAATTTCCAAGATGACACATCTGGTAACTTGAATGTTTTTAAAGTGGAGATTTTCTTTGGACCAAAATGTGAATGTAATAAGGCATTATGGCTGGGGAAATCCCAAGTCTCAGGTTACTGTGTGAGTGGGAATGTAATGAATGCAGGGAGCCAAGTCTTCCCAAAAAGTCATGAAAGACTCTCTGTTCTGCCCTCTCTTCCCATCTGTCAAGCCCTGTGTTCTAGTTACCCTACTGTGAAGAAACTGAACACACCGGTGATTATTTCATGACATACATTTGATATAGTCTTCTTCAATTATGTAAAGCTCAGTTCAAACTGTAAAATTAACGCTCACAGTGGTATTTGAATTTGAATGCTAAGAAAAGCAGGCTTCCTTATATAAATAAAGATTTGAATCAAAGACACTGATTAAGAATTAAGCTGTGAAGCACCAGAAACTCAACTCCAATCCAATGGATTTATTCAAGGATGAAATTCAAAGCAATTATATATGTACATAAAATGTATAGTCAGTAAGGTATGAAACACTGCAATGTAAATCGACTTTAACATAATGAGTCTTTTTAATCATCTGTCTTCTTGTCCTCAGTACCGAGCGTGGTTACGGTCCAGTTTCCGTCCCAGTCCGTTTAATGACCAGGAGCAGGTGGGAGCCCTGCTGAGCCGGTACACAGAGCAACAGGAGTACAAGGGGAGAGGGGCAGACCACTGCTGGATAAGTCAAGGTGTTGGTGTCTGTGCCCTGCCATCCAACCCTGATGACCCTGAAGGCAGCAGCTGAAAAATGGCCCTCTGCTCACGCTAAAGTCCTGCCCAGTGCTGTCTGTAAATGGCAGTAGCTATTATTCTGTGCTCAATTCCAAAAAATCTAACTATTCAGTCCAGTTTTTCTGATATGTACCAGTTTGCAGTCTTCTCCAGGATTTTAATGTGGTCAACACTGTACCTGGGGGAGTTTTCATGCTGGCCATGCTACTAAAAGCTAGTGCTATTGCTTGCCTGTCAAATGTTTAAATGCCATTGACATTACATATACCATGTAAAATACACATTGACCAAACAATGGTGTCAATAGCAGATTCGCTAGCCACCTAAAGATGCTATAAGACCAGTAAATATATCACTGTTGCACATCACTGTCTATGGAGTAAACAACATTTGTTTACACCCAGTTGGACACTGCTCTTTCACACCAGGTGGTACTGCATTTGGTTCATCTCTGAAGACACTTTGAAACTGTCTGCACACACTATGTACCAGCAGTGGAGCATGGTGGCTTGATTTAAGTAAATGTAGGTGGGTAGCCTGCGAGGAAAAGCTGCGAGTCAGCTCCGTCAGTTCCCAGCAATTCTGCTCCAGGCCAATGAAACTGTTGCTGAGTTATCTCTTAACAGGCGGAGAGGACAAAAGTACAGTACAACGGCCAAATGCTCTTTTGTCTGGACACCATCAACTGATGTCACATAAGCCATGAGAGGGATCTGTTAGTAAACCAGGCTGCTCCAGTTGGCTACAGAGCTGTGACAGTGTGACATGTGGTGTAAGTTTCATAATTTGCAAAATGTTCCTTTAAGTAATACACAGCAGGTTAATTGGAAGCTATGTAAAGTATGGCTGAACAAAACTATAATTACACATGAAGGATCTCTGCAGTCCAAATGCTTAAGTCTTCCTGATTTTACTGAAGCTCTGATTTATCTTTTTAATTGTGACAAAGCTGTTTTTGTTTTCTTTTGGGGTGTGGGTGGGGGTTAATCTTGTTATAAATCCATAGGTGCAGTTGATTTTTTTTAAATAGCGTATTTATGGTGTTTTTCTTTTTTTGTTTGTGTTTTATATTCAAATGCAGTGATTGACAAAAATATTGAAATGCTAATAAATCTGTAATATTAACAGCATGGCGTGTGTTTGTGTGTAAGAAATGCGTGGTTAGTATCGCTGCACATGGCTCACCTTTTAGATCAGCTGCTCATCTCATGATGCAGCTTGATAACCGCAGCTGAGTAAACTCCAGCTTTTGTTGAATGTCAGTGTTCAAGTTTTGAGAGACTTCTGGATTTTACTCAGCAGATCACCAGTTAATGCTGTTTTATACCACAGGTCCCTTTTAATTTTACACAATGTGATAAGACTTAACTGAAAGGCAACAGTATAAGTGGATTTACAGTATTTATGAAAAAAGTGACTTTGGATTACAGGATGCAAGTGGCAGATGATATTGCTCACTAGTTGTGTGTTAGGGAAAGCTCTTTATCACAGCTACAGTCAAATAATATTCACATAAAAAAACATTCCACTGAAGGCCTGCCTAAGTCAATATTGCAATTCACAGGTTCTCATACTTAAAACATTTACAAATCTTTCCCCCATCATCATGTTTTCAAATCAGTCCTGTTGATCATTTTGAAATGCCTCTGTTTACATATCTCCGGTTTTTGACTTGCAAATTGCAATGACCTTAAATTCTATTTTAGTCTGTTTGGAGTTTATTTTGGCCCTTTATGTCGGGAAAATATGACTGCTTTGATAAATGCTCTCCTTTATGGTCAGGTGTGGGCATGTTCAGACTCATTCCAGGCAGGACTTGTGGGGTGGTATTTACTCTTTAAACACAAACAGAAAGCATAAAGTCAGACTTACTGTAATTTTAGCTAAATGTAATACTGAAAGGAAATGGAGTTGGAATAATGGGGAGAGTCTCATCTGTTTAATGTAATTCGTTAAATGATCAATTAACAAATATGGTCATTTATATAATAAAAATTATAGAAGGTTGATTGATTGAAATTAATCCAATTTCAAGGTCTTTTTTGAGAAATGATGAACTCTTTTGAATTTTATATGGCATAAGGGATTATTATAAGAATCTATTATCATTATTTTCTCAATTACAGGATTCATTTAGTCTATATAAAGACAGAACATGAAATCAGAGATGCTCTGTTTCATCACAAAGGACTGACAAGAACAGGGCATCCACACAACTGGGTGGCTGAAACAAGAGACTGTTTGATACTTTCTGCTTGAAAAATTACTAAAACCATTATTCAATTATCAAAAGAAGTGTTTTCCTGTGGGTGGAGTGATCAATTAAACGCCTGATCGCCTCAGCTCTACATCAGCCCCCAAAGATGATTTAAGGACGGATGTGAGTTTATGATGGAGCGACAGTAGGAGGATATGAGGAGTATTTGCTCTGATGAAACATTAGGTTTATTGTTGGTAGAAAGATTTATGGGCTTTTATTACATCACCATGAGGATGGTGAATGGAAATATAACGTGGCTTTGTCATGACTTGCAGTTCCCTGTGGATCCCCTTTTAATAACACATCGCATATTTACTTTCCCTTTATAATGCTGCCATCATGTTTGACATTATTTTGATATTAGACAAACAGAGGGCTGCTGGAATCAACTTTCCTCTTCACCATCGCCATCATTCAGACTGTGGGCTACTGTACCTGCTACATATCTTTTCTGAGGTTTCACACCACTGCTGAGTGGGCGTGGAGGGGATGTATTACCTTGGTCTGGAGCGCAAAAATCCCCCACAGCACAAGGTAACTTGTGACTCTCCGGGTGTATTCAGCGCTCCGCGTCTGCGTAGCTGTTTTAGCGTGGGCAGCGACTTCACAGCCACGGATTGTCAGGCCATTTCTTGTAAATGCCAGCAGTTCGCAGAACAACGCTTCCGGAATGGGCGGTGCCACCGAGGCCTCAGCGCCCTGATTGGTCGGCCCGAGGCTGCGTTGTCAAATCATCTCCCAGCCACTCCATTCATAACACGGAGCGCAATAAAGTTGATGTGCACGTATCGGGGAGAAGTTAAACTCTCTTGATTAAGACTGACAGTGAGCCATCTGTCAACATCTCAGGATATCACACACAGGGCCAACAGCTCATCTGCTTTATCAGACTGTAAGTGCTTTTACTTTTGATTTCTAATCTAAAGGGGGGAAGTTGTGGAATACAACTTAAACATTTTGCCTCGATTAAAGATGAATAACTAAATAAATCACAACAATATCTTAGAAAAAAAGTAAAAAGTTATCATTTATAAACGATCATAGGTTATGTTCTTTCAGGCACAAGTGAGCGATCCGTAAACAACTTTCCTCCATCAAGATGTCAAACCCGGGAGGTCGGAGACTGAAGCAGTGGCTGGTGGAGCAGATCCAGAGCGCGCAGTACTCCGGGCTGCAGTGGGAGGATGAGAGCCGCACTTTGTTCCGAATTCCCTGGAAACACGCAGGGAAACAGGATTACAATCAAGAAGTAGACGCCTCCATTTTTAAGGTTTGACAGCACAATTTTGTAGAACTGTAGATAGATTGCACTATAGATGGGGTTTTACGCAGCACTGCGCGTAAAACCAGAACTTGACAATAAATCTGGATGAATCTGTCCAGCGCCTCTTCAAGTCTGGCTGTTTTGTGGCCGAGTGGAAATCCTCATTTAGACCATGAGATGTTATTGTTTTTTTAAACACATGAAGTTTTTGACATGAACAAAATTACAATAATTATGTATTGTATTTCATGTTTAGATTGCAGTAAGGATTGTAAATCCTCCGTGTTAATTTCACACTAAACATCTAAATGTTACATTTTAAAGTATTATTGAAAATCACATTTTTTGTCTTTTAACTGGCTAACTTCAATCCAGACCATCTGTAACATATATGTATATATATGTTCACTTAACAGGCCTGGGCTGTGTTCAAAGGCAAGTTTAAGGAGGGGGACAAGGCTGAGCCTGCGACATGGAAGACCAGACTCCGCTGTGCCCTAAATAAAAGCCCTGACTTTGAGGAGGTGACAGAAAGGTCACAGCTGGACATCTCTGAGCCTTATAAAGTCTACCGCATTGTACCTGAGGAAGAGCAGAAGCGTGAGTTGGTGCAATTGTGGCTTATGTATTCATTTTCAGTGATAACTGAAAACATCTCTCTATTATCCAACTGCCAGCAAACATTTGAACACTTGACATCCTAAAATTCAGCACTAATGACCTTTTAACAGACATTTCGCCTCATGCAACAATTATGAATCACAAAAAGCCAGTTGGTCAGGAAAAAACGCCACATTTGTAACATGAACACAGTCATCATGTCGTCTTCTTTCACCCACAGATGGCAAAAGTTCCATGATGGCCATTGCAGCTACGGCTAGCTCTGGTGATATCACTGACATGGACTGCAGCCCTGCAGAACTGGAGGAGTTCATTAAAGAGGTAAAAGTTCTCACTTTAAACCATGGTTTGAATCATATTTCTCACCTCTTTTTCTCCCCCATCAGTTTCTACACGCATTTAGCTTTTATTGCTGCTCGGCTTTTGCACCACTTTTTTTTCCCCCCTCATCACCATACTGTGCTGTCTGCGCCAACACTTGTTGCACCAAGCATGCACTTGCTGCCACTGCGAAGCGTAAAAAGGTGCTGTATCGACAGCAGCTCATGATGTTGTTGTGATTTTGCAGGAGGAAGGCTGCAGTATCCAGGCCAGTCCAGAGTATTGGTCCCAAGGCAGCATCAATGGTAAGAAAACCTTCTCCACCCAGTTTACAATATCACACATAATCCTCTGATTAAATCAAGCTGTTGACACTTCAGTCACTGTTGTGGCTGTAAGTCTGGTCCAGGCACCTTTTGTCTCACCTCAAATCAAACTGCTCTCTCTTGTGAGATATGAGCTTTCATGACAATAACCACAGTGGAAGGCTCAGTGTCCCTGCAGTTGTGAGTGCTAAATAGAGGTTATTTGCTTGTCTGTTGAATTCTGCAATGGAAGGATTGACTAACATCCTGTTGAACTTTGCTGACTAAGGTGATTATTTCTTTGTGAGATCGTGCTAGGAAATGATATTTCTGATGATGCAGCACAATAATGACATGGCAGTGTGGTCATGTCCACTTTTTTTAAAAAAGGGACTTTAACTCATCTCTTCTTCCTGTAATTCACAGCCTTCCCACCGCATCAGGACCCTTTGCCATCGGGAACTCTCAGCTCAGGTATTTATTTATGTTAACAATGAAAGTTTTGTAATAACATCAGATGTATATTCAAGAGTAATAGTAAGATCAATGGATTGCAGGATATATGCCACTGTCATTCTTTTCATTTGCAAAGCTTACCGAGTGTTCTCCTCTCCAGCTTTCTCCCAAATGATGATCAGTTTCTACTATGGAGGAAAATTGATGCACAACACACTGGTTGCTCATCCTGAGGGCTGCCGGATCTCTCCACAGCAGCACCTGGGTCGTGGCCCCCTGTACGGCTCAGACAGCATGCAGTGTGTTAATTTCCCCCCCGCTGAGCTCATCGAGTACGACCGCCAGCGCCATGTCACGCGCAAGCTCCTGGGCCACCTGGAGAGAGGTGTGCTGGTCCGTGCCAACCAGGAGGGCGTCTTCATCAAAAGGCTGTGCCAGAGCCGTGTCTTTTGGAGCGGGCTGGGAGAAGTGGGCTCACAGTACAGCCCTATGCCGTGTAAACTTGAGAGGGATGCCGTAGTCAAGATTTTTGACACAGAAAGGTTTCTTCAAGGTGCACTTTCATGTTTGTTCCGTTATTATTATGCAGAGCAAACATTGCTCACAGTATTATAACAACAATATAATAAAGCCTGAATGATTGTCTAAACAGCTGTTCACGTACTTTTATGTTCCAGCTCTACAGCTCTACCAGGAGGGTCAATTTCCTGCTCCTGATCCAACAGTGACCCTGTGTTTTGGAGAGGAGCTCCATGATGTCAGCAATGCTAAGGGCAAACTGATCATTGTGCAGGTAAGACCAGTCATGGGAATATCAATTATTTCAAGCTAGAAATCAGAGTCATTGCTGCAGTTACACTTAAAATAAATAATAAAAATGAATCAAATAAAATGAATAAAAAAGCATCTTTCTGTGGCAGATCACTGTGGTGAACTGCCAGCACCTGCTGGATGCAGTGAACATGCGACGCTCCCAGCCCTTCTGCAACAACTCAACCCTGGAGATGTCTGACAATGTGGCCACTGACCAGATGGCCCGCATCTACCAGGATTTGTGCAGCTACAGCGGCCCTCCAAGGCCTGCCTGCTACAGGGACAACATGCCCATCACTGCCTGAACCGTGAGCAGTAACACACCTGCAAGGAGCTCTTCAGGGAAAACTAGACTCAATGTACAACATGTTTGGGACATTCCTTATTTTCCTGACTTATATTGACAAGGTGAATTCAGCCAGTATCACAGTTAGTTTTGACATTTATACAAATCACAGGGTTTACATAAAGGTAAGGGTGAGCAAATATTCTACAGTAAGACTTTTAAGCTACAGCTCAATACAAGGATGTCCCTAATGTTTTGTTTATCAGTAATGTCTATATTTGTATTGGTGCAAGACAAACTCTGTTTCTAAACTCTGCTGTATTATTACAAGAGAGTGTTATGGGTTAGAACAGAACAGATAAGAACAAATTCCTTCTGCTGACTTTCTTAACAAATCTTTCTTACCTGTATCTTTAAAGACTTACTCAAAGCCTCATTGCAGTATGACAGTTTTATATCAGTAGGCAATTTAGTTCTCGAAACAGAATCTCATTTTTTATTGTTATTTTTGAAGTTGAGTTGGGTGACGATCATTTGGATAGACAGATCAAATAGATATTTTTGTAATCTTTATATTAATTGATAAATATTGCATGGAATTCCAGATGCAATGAGGCGTTATATTACAGATAGGTTTTACTATCAGACTGTTTTACTTGATCTTTGTTTTTATCATTTTTTAAAACTGTATTTCTAGTAAAGACAACATTTTTACCGAACTAATCATGTGATTGTCTTCATATAATCATACTGGTGTTTTCTTTTATGTTGATGGCTGAATTTTTACAAAAGTGATCTATACAAAATTGCATGGTAACTGCTAAATTGAGCTGATGGGCATGGGTTAAACTACTACATGTTAATGTTCCCCATGAATATCACAGGACCATGTTTTTTTTTTAGCTCATTATCTACAAATTACATATGGCTTAAATTTCAACAGTTTTACCAAGCTTCACATAGCATTCAGATTTTATTACTATTTAGACAGCCATTTAACCATTTACCTGCATAACCACACAAGGATAACATACTGCATTCTCACAACAGCAAAGGTTTCCTACCACATGCAACTCTCTAAAACTAGATTATAAAACCCTGCAGAGCTCGATACAAACCATTAGTGCATGTCAGAAAAATATTTAAAAATGAGAACTTCTTCACAATTTACAAAGCATTTTCTGTCTGCTTCTTTCAATGCTTGAGTGACTTTACGTCACGCTTGATGGATGAAACATTCAAATGTTGTTTCAATGCCTGCAGCAGTACCACAAATAGAAAATTCCAGATGCCTGGTACATAATTTTCTCCACATATCTCCATAATTTAGTCCAATTCATTTTGAATCTCTATAGATATTTATGACCTTAATTAGAGTTTAAATGTAACTCTTGAGGGTTGAACAATGCTTGACCGCACAAAATTCAAATGTATGTGGGATTAAAGATGTTAAAGCAAATTTCACTTTAATATACAGTTTATGCAGGCATAAAACAATTATGATATGAACTTAAAATTTCATATTGTCTGAGGAATTACTAATGATTCAACTGAAAAAAATTTTTTTCTTCTATTTACCCTGATCTGGAAAACCTTAAATAAAATAAAATAAGTCTAAGTTATTACATAATTCTAAAGTACTGTACAGGAAACTACTCCACTACTGAGACTCATTTAGACTCACTGAGAGTCATTCACTATGAACACATACTGATCCCTCCAGCTTATGAATAATGAAACTAAAACACTGTATGAAACTAAAAGACGGATCTGGGCTACTGAGGGCAGGGAAACTCTTGGAGAATCACCCCTCCATCTCCCCAATGAGTAGGGACAAGGGAAAGAGAAGGGACAAGGAAAAGAGGTAACCGAATGGAGCCAAATGATTCATTTGTTCACAATATGACAATGACATCCCTTCTTCCCTTCCTCTCCTATGCTTCACACAATTTTCATCTCTCACGTCAAACTGGTGACATAGTGGCAATATTGGCAGGAAAGTGCGTATGACGTGTTTGGATTTGAGCATTATATAGATGCGGGCACAGACACGCTGGCAAACACAATGCAAAGACACATTTTCAGTTCCTCCAGTAGACAGGACATGGGTTTCTAATGGTCATTTCTAATGCTGCCACATATACTGTACATATATTACTCTTGTCAGATGAAACCCAAACTAAAAGAAATCCTGACTCTCAGGGAAAACTGCTGAAAAAAAAGAAGCCCAAATGAAGAAAAAACGAACATGATAAATGTTAAATGAAAATGATACCGTGCTGTAGCCCCACTCAATGAATTATTCACATGTATATAAACATACTTTTTATCGTAAAGGCTTGGGTGGCTCTGTCAATCAGTTTTTTTTTTGATAATTACTTTTTTTTTGCAGTTATGACTCAGAGAGGTCACATAGTGAAAGAAGTCATGTGCTCATCATATGACATCTCTGGATATAAACCTCTTTCACTTGAATTAGAATATTTATTCAATGGTTCACTGAATAAAAACAGGTATGTGTGCAGGTGGAATATTGTGTGTATGTGTGTGTGTGTGTGTGTGTGTGTGTGTGTGGTTTTCTATATGGGGGATGTGTGTGTGTCTAAGTTCCACAGTTCTGAACTTACTTCTAAGTTCCACTGTCAGAACAGGAAACTGACTTACTTCCCACCACCAACTGTCCAGTAGCCCAAATAGCATGTCTGAATGAAGAATTTTGATATATATATATATATATATATATATATATATATATATATATATATATATATATATATATATAATACTGACTGACTACCCCCCACCACCAACCCCCAGTAGTATATATATATATATATATATATATACATATATATATATATATATATATATATATATATATATATATATATATATATATATATATGTATATATATATATATATACATATATATATATATATATATATATATATATATATATATATATATATATATATATATATATATATATATATATATATCAAATATGTCTGAATAATGAATTTTGATATATATATATATATATATATATATATATATATATATATATATATATATATATATATATATATATATATATATATATATATATATATATATATATATATATATATATATATATATATATAAATAGGGATATAACCATTCTTGTAAACCTGGAACTACAGCCTTGTACATTTGTGAACAAATGTTAGTTTGATATCAAAATATAAAAAATCCTGGACCCTCAGAATAGGGATTGTTTTGGAACCACAAACTATATTTATTCATTAAGGTTCTCACCAAATTTCAACAGCGAAAAAAATAGGTGAATATATCCAGTAGTGAAGCTGAAATACTCTGCTATGGATTTATATTTTGTATGCTTCTGTTTTGTTGTTGTTTACACTCATGTTAATTACTTTGTTATTAGGTTATTATCATTATATCAATTTAAATGCATATTGTGGGAAATATGCATATTTGCTTTCTTGCCAAGAGTTAGATGAGATGATCAATAGCCTGGGTGTTTCAAAAGATAACTCAACCTAGCTACCATTGCCTTTAATGTGAATTTTCAGTTTTAACACTTTTGGTTAATAAAACAACACGTAACAATAGTGCAGCTAGGAGGATTTTATTTTATTTGGACAGAACCAGGCTAACCACCCCCTCTGTTTGCAGTCTTTGTGCAAATCTATGGTAGACATTAGCTTCATTTTTACCATACATGCATACAGCAATCTTTTCATCCAATTCTCAGCAGAACGTTTCATAAAATGTTGACTTGCTCCTTTAAATGTACTTTAAATGTGCACAGTATATATGACAAATGTTTTTACCGATGCATTTAGCTATCAGACACATCAGGTTGTTCCAGACACCACAGGGAGTCAGAGCTGTACAGTCCAAACCTCTGTACTACACTGCATTTCACCCTTCACTCATGGATTTCCAGTTTGTGAGATTTTTCTCCATTATATCAGTTTCATCTAAGTTCCGTCAGTTTCAGGTTTTACATGGGAAATGTGTGAGCAGCCCACTTCAGCATGCCAGCAAAACATGGTGTAGTTAGCTTGGAGGATTAAAGGACAGTTCTTCCTAACGATTAAGGGCATGATCTCACATCATGGTCAAACACAGAGTGCAGATGTGAATATTACCGAGACAAGAGTCAAATCTCAACAGACCCAGGGACGACTATGGAAGAGGAACAGTTTTTCAGAGTACTTTTGCTTCTCATACCCAGTTTCTTGGAAATGCCTCTATACTTTTACTTATGCTTTACAGCAGTACAGCACAAAAAACTGTACTTAAGAACAGGATTTGATTTTAATTTTCCTTTGCGGGGACAGCAGTAGGAAGAAAAAAGCAGGCACATGCTTGTGTGCATTTCTGCTAACGAAGTCTCTTTTCTGCTCACATTTCCAGTGTCTGCAATGTGGTTCTTTTTGTATTGCAACATATCTCTGTGGCGTCTGAGGCTTCCCACAATAAATCATTAGAGACAAACGACAAACACAACTGATGTTGCCACCATATGTTACCATGGCCATTTGCTTCACAATTTTTCATTCCACTGTGTTGTATACACTTCAAGGAAGCAGCTCCTATTTTATGAAAAGCAGCACTTCAGGAGAATTACGCAGAAAAGAAAGAGGAATAATGGCAAATTGAAAGCTTTTCCTATAAGATTAAAGGAATTACTTCGTCTATTTTTGTTGTTTCCTGGTTTGACTATATTGCTGACTCCTCAGTCCTTTCAAGCGCTGTCCCAGAGTTTGGCTGCAGGCTCAGCACTGACCTTTTAGTTAAGCTGCTGTGGTTTCCACCACGTATATCGGCTCGAAATTAACACAAACGATCACAATTTCTAATAAAACACCCTCATGGAACACACTGTTTAGTTATTTGTACTTTTGTATATTCTGGTGTATTTATCTAAAAGAAAGTCTTTGACCAACTCACCAACTTAAGGACTGTAATTAAAGCTTTATTTGTGCTTTGGCAGGTGAGACAAAAAAGTATGCAAAGAATGCTCTAATGGGAAGTTGTGATTTACGATGAACAGGTTGTTATGTTATGCAAGCAGTGGTGTTGAAGGCGTTGGTGGTGTCTCTGGAGAGAACGCAAGTTTAGAGTCATGTGGGGGGGGGGGGGGGATGAGAATAGGCATCCAGAGAGGAACTGGGAGAGCACTGGGGACACTGTCAGTGGAGAGACAGGTGGACGAGGAGCCCACATCCTGGGACGCAGGGAGAAAGCCACGTAACCACACATGCTGTTATGTACACACACACTCGCACACACACACACACATACACCATTGTAGCCACTGATCAAGGATCATATCCTCTAATCAGTATCAGTTCATGTCCCTCAAAACAAAGGTCCCTACAACCTCCCACCTACAGAGGTCTTCTTCAGGTTTAACTGTTTTTTGTCATTTTGTCAGATAAAGAACTCTGAAACTCTCAGAGATGAATGTGCGAGTAGTCTAAATCCTCCAAATCAACAATTATGTTGAAGACAACGAGACAGCTTTCAAGAAATGCAAAAAAATTTGAAATGCTGTGATGTGACAGGAGAGATTTGACATGTAAAAGTGAAGATAAGGAAGTATGCTGATTTACGGGAAAGCGGTTTATCGTAACCTACCATCAATTTTAAAACATTATCATAACAACGTGAATCTGCCTCCCCCCCATGTACACAGTCTTGATGCTTTTAACATTTGATTAACCAGCATTAAGGGCTGTGTTTTCATATGTGACCGAAGACAGAGGGATTTATGTCAAAAGCTAACATATATGAAAAGACATTCTGGTCAGATCAGTAAAAGTCACTTTGTAGAAATAAACTATGTGTAAGTGAGCAGAATCGAAAGTGACTGTAGGCCTGGATAAAAGCAATCTTAAAGAAGGACACCGGGCACATTGTATCCGAATCAGTGGGTGAAGGGACATTGGGGGATTGCGTCAATCTCTGTCCTAGTTGCTGCACTCTTTGACAAGAGTGATCCCTGACCGCCTGATCTGTCTCTGGACAGGAAACACAGGAAGGAGCCCAGGAAGATGGACCGGCACACAACTTCTGCCCTGAAAAGAGGAACAGTCAACACAAAGGCCAGCTGTGAAGAAGATTTCATTTGAGAACTTTAGTTTATGGGAATCAAAATATAAACGAGGAAGATTCCACCATTTGTGAACTTGAACTTATCCCAGTGTTTTGAATTCAGTACTTTAGGAGCTGTGTTGGAGACAGACCATCAGAGATGGTTTATTTCAGACATGAAACTCTTGCTATGAGGTACAAGAGTGTGGGGCTTTTGTACAGAAATAATGATGACTTGTTGATAACTCGAATCCATGCATGGTGTACTTCTGTTTCATGTTCAAGCAAAACAAAACTTATCAGTAAAAAAAGTAAGTGATGGATGTGGGGGTGGAGGGGAAGACCAGGGTGGGGTAACAGTCCCTCGGGTACACAAGTCGTCATTTGGGGAGCTTGAGAGCTGTGATTGACATGCGACTCACAGCTCAGTGCTCACTGTGTGTGTAGTGTATGTGTGTGTGTGTGTGTGTGTGTGTGTGTGTGTGTGCATGCAAAGCGCAGAGGTGACGGGATGTGGGTAGCCAGGTGATAGTTATGAAGTAACAAAAGGTACCTGCACAGACAGATTTTCTGCCACCTCAACGGATATCATGAATTTACTCCTTTTATGAATGTATGCTCAATATATATATACACATAATAAATGATATTTTAACAGTGGCAGACCAAAATATTTAAGGGCAAAATACTCAGCAGCAAAAAAACTTCTTAACAACTCAACAATTCTCATATTTTAGGATGCTTATTGCCTATTACAAACAAAAATGGACCAAAACATGCTTATATTTTGTCACTGTCTTATAATTTGTGCTTGCCTTCTTTATATGATATGTGGTTGATAACTTTGTGATTGATTGAGGAACAGGAATCTTTGTGGTTTTAAACCTGGTTTCCAACTATATCAGTTAGACAACCGTATAAGTCACATTACACAACCTCTTTCTGAGTAAGAAGCCACACACTGGCCAGGCAACAGGTGCTGCTGGGATGGAGATTATTTAAAGTTGCTCTAAAATGGTTCCAGTACAGCTGAAGGAGCCCGTGGGCCAAGCTGTCTGCCGACCACACACCTTTGTAGAAAGTACAGTGACAGTACATACTTCCCCCTTTGAAATACCAGAATCCAAACATGACCATCACATGACTGAGGTGGAATTACCTGGTAGCGCAGCGCTAATGTCTATTTAGGTCATTTTAGAGTCATTCGGAAACTGTGGTAGGTGGACAGTGTCATCCTGGATTTTGACGATCACCTTGCATTAATAGAAATGTATTTTGGTAAAATCTGGATTGCTGGAGGGAAACAAAATCTTGTAGACAGGAGGAATTATGATCAATTTGCATGCTTAAAAGCAGCAACTCAGTGAGAGGTTCAAATGTATTTTTATCACAAGATTTGCATGTTACCGTCTTCTGCTGTGTCCCATAGAAGAAGAGAAAAGGGAGCAGCCTCGAGGACCACTGAAGCAGATCTTCAATGGCTAGTTAACCATGATGGTTTGTGCAGTTTATAGTTCACATCAATAGAAAGTGCAAGGGGGAAAATCCTGCTTATGTAACTTAGGGCAAAAAGTAAGGCTCAAGTCATAAGAGTGCTCTAAAGCATGAGAAGGAAATAGTGAAACTTATGAAAAAGAGGAAATAGCCTTTTTTGTTGGAAGATGTCCTTTTACTGAAAGACATTTCATATGTAGTATTTCTAATTAGCTTTTTATTGTGTTTATGCACAAAGTTTTAAGCATGAAGCTTTAGAATGAAAGGCAACAACTTGGACAAACTCCACTAAGCTTTTACAGCTTCATATTGCCATCTAGTGGCAACATAAAGCTAAAGATTATTCACACACCATTATACTTTTTTTGTGCAAACATTTGGATAAATAAGATTAAAATAAAGTGGCAAGCATTGACATGTTTGCATAATTTATTTAAACCAATGTATGTACACATAAAAGAGTTTTTTTTCAACACACAGAAAGAGTTTTCTCATTGAATATTAAAATAAAGTTTCTTTAGTATTTTTTTTTCACTGTGTTCCACCTTTGCAACACTAACACTGTTACCAGTCCTTTTTATAAGTATTGTGAGTTTATGTTTGAACACATAGTTTAAAAATTAAGTTTTGCATTTACAGTTGTACCTTTCAGTTTTACTGGATATTTTTACTGACTCGAATAATGGTTTAATTCTGTGGTATTTGGGGCGTTCACAATTTTAGTTGTGGGATGGAAGCTGTATTTTAGGTTTGCCAAAAATATTCTATATATTCATGTTTTTACGAAATACTGCATTTGTGCCACTGTTAGCAAACACGTTTAGGCTCTACTTGGCAGTATTGCTCATCTTGATGCACCCTACAGTCAATTCCACTCCCTCATTTTCCAAAATGATTCCTTCAGGAAAAGCAGATCGTATCTGTCTGTGCTGTCTGGGCAAATTGTTTATTTGTTATTTCTGCTACATTAAAAACCTGAAGAGGTCACACACGTGACTGCCATAATTACACATACTTTCTTGCGAATGCCCAGCAGAAAAAGTTGTATAGCGATTATTACACAATAATATGGTGCAGTTAGAGAAATTACAGCTATTTGTGTTCCCTGCAAGCAATATATTTTCTTCAGTGGGACTGTGTTGTCAGAGAAGCTTATGTTGTGTTTATTCAGCTTGACAACTGCACTCTTCTCTGTCAGTCATGTCCGTTGTTATTTCAACAATTACAGCTGAGCATAATGGAAAAGCAAACAGGAAAAAATAAGAGATTGTTGCTGTCAAAAGAGACTGAAGAGTCTCAGTGGAGGTTATTAGGGAAAAGTCACAGGGGACGTACACACATTAACTAAGGTTGAGGTCTTTAGACAATACTGAAGTCTGATCTTATCTGCGGACCAGCCGTCACACAAAACAACTGCACATTAATGCAGAAACTCACTGCTGTTTCCTATCAAAGTCATTGTTTTTTCCCTATGAAGGTTGTTACTGTGTTGCTGTGTTACTGATAGAATCGGTTGTGTTTCTAATAAAGTTACTGAACTTAAGACACATAGAATTTTGGGAATGAAATAATGAAATATTTTTGATGCCAGGTAATGTTATGAGGTGAGGTATTAACAGTCTGAGACTCCTCTTTTCTTACTTAACTTTAGTTTGATTAATGAGCCACACAGGCAGATGGTGGGGAAGCCCTGGACAGCTCCAGAGATGTCTGCCTGAGTGTTTATGTGGCCTGTTTAGAAACTTGTTTTATTACTAAGTCGCTCAAGACACGACAGGCAAAATTCTCTCTCTCTCTCTCTCTCTCTCTCTCTCTCTCTCTCTCTCTCTCTCTCTCCTTTACACACACATACACAATTCCAAGACTTTCCACATTGAGCCTAACGATGTTCCCTACCTCAGCTACACCCAATTACTCACTGACCCTAATTGAATACTTGGCTGAGAGCGCGGGTGGTGATGGCGTGCACTGAGCTAAGAGATCATCAGTCTTGGTCATTGGCCCCATTAGGTAGCTGGAGTGACCTATGATGTCATTATGTAGTAAAATGGAGGACACTAATGGACAACTTGTCTCAAGCAAGGAAGATGTTTTTTCTTTTCACCGATTTTAGAGCTGAGCACCGGCTTCCAACTTGTCCACATGTCCACTTCATGGCTGTGAGAACCGTACTCAAAGTTGTTTTTCAGTGTTATTCTGAGCATGAAATTGAGAGAGTTCCTTCAAAGTTTGGGGATGTGAGAGTACCTTTTGCGGTTTAAACAAGCATGTTTCCATGAGAGAGGGGCTTTTTTCTTGTGTCTCACGTGAAAAGAGGTTTTCACTTTTCTTGCAAAACACTACAAAGAGAGACTGTGAACTCATGCTGACTTTGACCTTGATCCTTGAAAAGGGTTATAGCTGTACCCATTTTGAAAGAACAACAAAGGCCACTGACACCACTTATAAAATGTACGAAATCATGTAACATGTAGCTTCCAGCTCTCTTCCAGCTCTCAGACATAATCACATTCACACTCAACTCTTGGTCATAGATATATTATCATGTCATCACATCCGCTGATGACAAAGAATGTCTGTATATGTAAATGAGGGTGTAAGTAGTGTGTATGTGATGAAGCATCAAAGAAAAAAAGAAAAAGCAAGCTGTATTTTTGGTTGCACCATATACGGCCTTAGTCCTCATCCAGTACAGCAGTAGAGTTTAGAGAGGGGACAGCTGTGGCTGAAAATTTACTCCACGTCTCCTTAAAGCTCTGCCAAGGCAGCTGAGCTCTCAGCCTCTTCAGCGCATCCTGGATCCAGGAGAAAATGAACGCGGGGCAGAAAAGGGGACCTGGTCCGCCTTCAGCCTCTCCCAGGGGATGAGTTACGATTTCCCGAGTAAGTATGAACCCAGGGAAACGGTCTGAACGGTCATTCATCAGCTTGGGTGTCTGCATCCTCCTGAACAATGTGTGACCCCTGGGCGCAAAGACGGTCAGACGAGGGGTGACTTCCACCTTCATGCATATACACGCATATCACAAACACATCATACACACACATCCCCACCCTCCAGTGAGACGTTCTCAAAGTAATCCACTTTTAGGAACCAAAAAAATCATGTGGGATTACTGAATATTTCTATCTCTAAGTAAAACTATGTATGTATGTATATATATATATATATATATATATATATATATACACCTATGACACATGATTCATCATAATCTCTGATGCAAAAACCAGTTATACGATCTGCTGGCGCAAATGTTAATTCCTCACTCGAAAAACGTGCATTAAAAAATTAAAATAAAAAAATTAATTTATAAAAGATTTACTACAATTCCAGGACATCTTTAATCAGCGTCCTCAGTGTAATGTATTCAGTGTAATTGTTACCATAGACATGTAGTAAATAAATACATTTTTCACTTAAGCAAGAGATATATGTAATCTCATACACCATCAATCCACAGTGCATCATTAGCTAAATATACTGTTTAAGAATAACATGTTTGAGCATCAGAATAAAATTATTTGAATTGTGACAAAATTCTTTCTTTTCTTTCTTTCTTTCTTTTCTTTCTTTCTTTCTTTCTTTCTTTCTTTCTTTCTTTCTTTCTTTCTTTCATCATTTCTCCCTAACTGTGTGGTTTTTGTGACCCCCTCTTGTTTTTTTTTCTTTGCTCTTTGTTGAGGTTTATGTCCACACTTTTTGATGTCTTTTTCATTATAGTACATTTTTCCTGGAGGTAGCAATCATGTATTTAAAGCAGCCTAAAGCTCTGAATCTCTGTTTAATCTAGCAAATTTCACAAAAATTAGAAGGACTACAATGTTTTGCCTATGATTTAGTGGTCTGTTTCAAGTAACATAAGTCCTGCCCAATGCCACCATAATGCGTACAGTTAGGCTGAAGGCAAATATCGCACCATTGCTGTGATCTTGGATGTAAAACCAAAATTTTCTAGCAAACACAGTGAGGCTTGATCTTCATTGCTTCTGGTGCATGATTTGGGTTTTTGGGGGGGCCCTGCTGATGACCCCGGCTCCACAGTGAACTCGACATCCATTGGTCTGATGGTCATTAAGCTCGGTTGATAGGTGGGAAGGTTTATGGCGCTGTGTAGACCGAGTGGCAGCGTGTGGAGGGATGGGATCTATCTGTATCTCTGTCTGGGATCCTGACAGCTCTGGCTTTAGTCTGCACCCAGACCTCCTACATGCATGTCTCACTGTTTACTGCCCCCCACCCCACGCTCCTCCCTCTCTACACATCTATCATTTCAGCGGGACCACACGCACATACATGACATACACAAATACAAATACATGCATACACATACCCTAACTCAAAATCTGAGGGTAAAGGTTATTATCTCTTGATTGTAACCTTAACCTAAAACAAAGTCATCATCTAAATCTTAGCGTGACCATAACCTTATGTTTTAATCTGAAACTCATTTGTTTAAAACTCACAGACTCAAGAATAAACTCTTGACTAGCCCCTTAAAGACGTTAATATAGCCTCATCTTGGAAAAATGTCTGAAGTTTAAAGGCCTTAAACTCAATGAGTTCTCACAGGGGTTGCAAAATATGCAAAATATGGGCACACACACACACACACACACACACATTGTAGCTCAACCCACTCACTCCCTACTTTATTTTTTTACCTCCCCCTGCGTCACTGGGCTCCCCCAGTACAGATGTGTTGTAGGGAGACAAATCAGTGCTCATTCCACACGTAATTTCCTGTAATAAAAGCAGTTTGAGATGATGAGCTCTGTGCGAGCTGATGCCAGCTGGTGATACCTCCGCTCTGGGGAATTCTGTCCACGTCCGATCCCAGAAAATGTTCTGTCCACACACACTGTCATCGATGGACATTTACTTTATATAATGTAAATCGTGGGTAGGTGCTTCATATTATAGTCGGTCTGGTGACCTTGTGTATGTATGGCATTAAAGGAACAATTTCTATGTTTATGTGTTTACTGATGGCATTTATGTTTATGTTTTTGCACGTGTGTGGATTAATGTGTATGTGTTTGTATGTTAGTGGAAAGCATTGGGACATTCCTAAACTCTGCTTAAAGAACAGGAGGAGCACCCCCACTCAACCCCCCCAGCTCCCATTTTCTTTCTTGCCCTGTCCATCCATCATTAGTCAGACTGACTGCAGCTCCAGGCCCAAACACACTCTAACTATAACCCTTCGTCTAACCCTTAAACCCAACCTGCCTTCTACTCACCTTTCCCACATTAACAGACTTCCTGGGAGAGCACTTTTCTCGCCTCCTCGTTCTCTTTCTCAGGAAATGACTTCTATCTCTGGCTGCATGCATACTTGCGTGATGTTTTTTCTTCTTGCACTTTCTATCACTCTGCTAACCCCTTCTGCACCGTGAGAGCATCCATCTGTTTGGCTGGGGAGTGGTGATCCTCTGGGTTATTTACACCTCTTCTTCAGTGCAAGCGTGTGAAATCGTGGAGGGTGGAGGATTTTACTTGGAATAAGAAGTGTTTTGTTCCCTTCTCTGCTGCCATGCATACAAAAGCACTGCAGGCATTTGCATTGTATTTCAAAGATTGTTAAAGGGTTGGTTAGTTACGAAAAACACATTTTCTCACTTTACTTTACTTTTTGGTTTTCCTATGCAGCCAAATGCCGATCATTATGCACTTTTTTGAGGTGATTGCTTTGTCAGCAGTCTAATATGCTCACAATGATGATGCTTAGCATATATAACTTTTTCCATGACCATTTTAGTTGACCATATTAGTGGCTATTTGCTAATGACTAAGCTCATGTAATTAATTTAGCAGGGATTTGTCATAAGCCAAAGTCTTGGACCCATTAAAATTGCATGTGAAACATTAAGCGATTTCCAAAGTGATCACAATTCATCTGGGAGGAACATCAATGTATGTATGTATCAAATTCTTTGGTTATCCATCCCAAAATTGATACATGATTCAGGACCATAGTCACCCACAAGCCAAAGCTACCATCCATAGAGGATCAACCTGGCTGCTAACAACATCATTTCTTTCAGGAAACAGCGTCCCTGTTTCTCCAGATACTCCACACAATACACTGTTAGCAGTTTTTTTGTTGAATGATTATTTATCATTGAGAGTAAGTATTGGGACTCCTTTTAACTCTGTTATGTTGTGGTGGAGGCGAAATGAATAAATGTCACAACCTGGGAAAAACAAACATGTATGGTAGGTACCACTTTGAAAATGTCTTTTTTTGAGCCCTCAATAATGAATAAAAAACACAGCCGGTAAAACAGCTGCATGTGTTGGGTTTTTTCTTTGGTATACAAATGTTCCAGTAGTCTTAATGTTGATCTCACTTTACAAGTAAACACTAAATATAAAATAATAAGTTTCGCTGTCCTTGTGTGCGCTCCTGTGTGTGTGTGTAAGAGAGGAATCTTTGTGTTTTCTTTTTTCAGTCTCAGAGGGATTACCAGTGCCAGCAGATTGCTGTCTTACATGAGCATTAGCACCAGGTCACACAGGCAGGATGTTGATAAGATCCTGCAAAACCCCACCTCTCTCCCTCTTACTCTCTTTCTGTCTCCCTCCACCTTTGCATACGCACAGCAGATAAAGATTCATCCTCAGAAAACACAACCAAGAACAAAAAAATGCACACAATACATGACTGTAGCAGGTACTTACATGACTTATCATAAAAATGTCCTTGAGATACTTTCTGCTTTGGTGAATCATCCGGCGTCATCAATTTCTGATCCTACTCACTGTGGCAGACGACACTTGGTTCTTATTAGGAAATGTTAGGAAATCCCATCATTGGTAAAGATGTTAAAGTTTCACTCTGACTGTTTACACAGCCCACATACTCCCATTTAATCCCAAATAATTGTGAGTTAAATATACCAAAGCCACGTTGTACCTTGTACTATTTTAACCTTGGTAAAATCTTTATTTCCACCTGCAACTTTTTCTCATTACATTTCTTCAGATTAAAAAAGACCTTTTTGTTTGACAGGGTCACATATACTGTGTACTGGGTATCAACCTGTTCCAGCTATCATTAAAGTTACAGAAAAAGAGATATTCAAACTCCACTCCACATGTTTTATGGCTGCATTATTCAAAACATCATGGAAATACGATATACGCTACGACGATATATGCTACACGCTTTTTTATACAAATTTCCCTACAGTTCACCCTGAATTTGATGTGGTTTAAAAATTTTGGGTCTCTGCTGCAGTTTAAAATACATTTCTGCTTGTTTGATTAATGCTCTGATAAACATTATGAGTTTTCTTAATGGAGTCACTGGAAAAAACTATGACATCCGTTTCTTTCACAAAACAATTTTCCTTTGTTACTAGATGACTGGCAGTTTCACATTTCTTTTCGGCACAGTGATACCCACACAGCCAGCATCCTCTTTTTCGTGGCACCAGTGGAGTCCAAGTCAAAGCTAACGAACTGTGCTATTCAACATCTCCCAGCAGCGTTGTATAAATTTGTCCTCCGTGCTCTGGCATTAGATGGACTATGAGGGTTATGCTGTGTTTACTCGCACGCCTCCCGTGGGTTGGCAGCTGTCCAGCACGCTCAGGACTGCTCAAGCCCCTTGTCGGGTCCGGCCTGTAGGCAGGATCCTCTCGGCCTGATTACAATACTGTCACAGAATGACAGATGAAGGCTCTAAGGAGCTCTATCTTTAGCTCTGGGTAAGGCCTCCACCACTCCAGCCTCCACTTGGCTCTTAAGGGAAGAATGGAGGGACGGAGAGGAAGGGAGAGACGGAGCAGCAGATGAAGAGTGAAAATAAGTCACTGCATGGGAAGAAAGTCACCTATGTTATGGCAAGCGCTGTTGCTTTCCCTAAAAGAGTTATTGGAGCGAAAAGATGTGAGGATAACAGAAGAAAGTCACTTAAACTTTGTCAGTCTGCAGAGTACAACCACTGCAGGCGTGTGTGTGAATAGTGTATAACATCAGAGTATGTCTACAGTGAGAGTTACTTTCATGCCCTCACTCCCAGTCTCTGACACATTTGTATTGCTGTCAGTGAGGAAGACAAAGTGGCATTTGTCTGCGCCTCCCTCCGTCTGTCCACCTCCCCTCTCAGGCCTCTGTTGGTTTAACCCTGGTGGGCAGCAGCCCGGCCTGACAGCACCCAGACACTGTCATGTGATTTATGGTTCGCTCTGAGAGCAGAGAGGAGATGACCACTCAGATCTGACCCCTGCTGCCTTATCAGCCACTCATCAAGATGTAGACAACACTCAGACTTATCGTCGTTTACTCATCCAAACCATGGCAGTACTGAGCTTGGTTAGTCATAGTAGTTACCTTAGGTAGTAGAAGTAGTATAGATAGCAGCAGTGATAAAACATGCATGTATATTTATCTCTTAACATCTATTTATGTCAGTACTTTTTTAAAAGTTAGAAATTAACGACCATGTGCAGATACCCATAAACAGAGTTTGCAAAAAGCTACTGAAATAAAATGCATGTAAATTAAGTATACAGTATGACTAATATAGCTGTTGAAGCTACGTTATTTATATCTGAAGCATAATTTTGAAATGATAAGTGACACTTGCTGAACAGTATCTTAAGAGAATATTTTTTCATGTAGTGGTTTCTGTGTGTTGTTCCTATAATATATTTTATCAGTTTAAAGCAGGATCAGTGTTTCCTCTCAGCGAAGTTTGAGTCATAGTTGGGTGGTTTAATTCTCATAATTTCAGTAGACACAGATTAATCTTAAAATACTGTCAATCATTGCACCCCTTTTGTGGGTATGATGTTTTACAGAGCAAATGATATCAAATGTGTGGCCTGTCATAACTTACGTAAGTAGGTTAAAAACGTACTAAAACATACTGTTATAGTATGTTTTTCAGTGACAATGCGGTTTCTTCTACTTTGCAGTGCACTCTGTGTCCTGTAGGGGGAGTCCTGCACAACGCTATGGAACCAGAGGAACGTCCATGACAGACAGCACCCCACTGGAGCAGACATGGAGGCTACAGTGGCTCTTCATCAGTACCTCCTCAGCTAAACACTGGTCAAGGCATAAAATCAGAAATTCAGAAATGAATATATAAATACAGAACAGAGACATCTGAAACATATTCTATAGAGCTGTCAAAAATTAGGACTCAGCTTCATGATGTGAAATCCCAGTTAATTCAACCATAGTGGATATTACATGTATACCTGGTGATTTCTTTTCCAACCCAAAGAAAAAGAAATATTTTTTCCACAGAACCCACCACAGAACATCTTTCAAAACAAGCACTGGGCTGGATTTAAGGTGATGTAAACACAGATCTATTTCTGTGGCCATGACACACCGTGGTTTCTCTCTGGAAAGGGAATAGCAGCCCAACATTACAACAAAAGAGGCCACACAGACAGTGGCGGTTAGAGCATCTCTCTGGACACAGAAATGGACAGTTGGATGGATAAAGAGATAAAGGGACAGACGACTGCAGTCAAGTACAATGAATGTACAGAAATACCATATACGTCTGTCTTAAACTCAGAATGTTTTACGGCTTGCTTATGATCACAAGTGGACATGGAAATGAGCTAAAATGTATACAATTAACTCTTTAAATATCACTATACTTTATCCATTTGGAGGTCAGCATCTATTGGTAGCACCGGTTCAGGCACTGTGGAGAACACAATGGACAGTGTGAGTCATAAAACAGGAAAAAAAGGGAAGTAAGAGAGAATTTAATCGTACTTTTGTTTTAGGGTTTTTCAAAAAATCACTTCCATGGTAGAGCAAAAAAAAAGAAGTGAGAGAAAAATATTTTGGAGCGCTGGAGAGGAAGAAACGAGCCAGATCACTGCGGTAAAGTCACCCTGACACAAAGACACAGAACAGACAAAGAGCTCCCCCTCGTAAACCCAGCAGCGAGGCTTCAGTAATCTGGCACACACCGACATACAGTGAGACATGCGTGCGCAATCACACACTCAAGCCTCGATCAGTGAATCAGTGAATATATATATTTAAACATGCCTATGAACACTGTTTGATGGGGGGAATTTAATCTGTGGCTGTATCTCTGTGTGTGAACTTGTTTTTACCGGTAGCAGGGCTTCTCTGGCCGCAGAGCGAGCGAGGATCGATCAGGCGGTCAGATAGCTGAGAGCAGACATCACCCACACACTCCTCCTTTCAGTGAGCCCTGGCCCACCCAAATTTATTCAATCCGTCAAAGGATTAGGTGCCAAAAACTCTCTTCTCTAATCCATGAACCTCCCTCCCATCCCAAACACACACAGAAACACGCCACAACAGTTCTCCCTCGACCACGCTGCAGCCTGTCTCCAAAGAGCAAAGGTGAATAGAGGGTGGATGGAAGGGTGAGGCCCATATCAGCTTAACTCACACTGTACCACACACAGACAATCACAAACATGTTCAGGAGATAAGTGTAACCGATAGCAGCTCATTTGATCTTTCTGACACAATCGTGCACCAGGATGTTAATGTTTAGGCTTATTTTATTCATTTCGTTCCTCTTGCCAAGCGAAGTTGCTTTGATGACCCACGACGACATGTGCAACAACGCAGGCATGCTGTTCTCTTCATCATCTTTACATGTGTGGGAGCTGGAGAGAAAAAGTGGACGATGTGCGCAATACGGGTGCATTTTGTCTGAGTGTGTCTGCAGCAAGTGAACATGCGTCTGATTTTGCGATCCACAAAGGTCACAGGTCAGAGCGTTGTTCGGGTTAATGTCTCCGGTGGTTTTTGGAGTATCCAGTTTCAGCTGAGTCAAGACCAGGACAGATGCCTTGTCTGTGTGTGAGGCAGAATCCAGGAGAAGCCTTCTTTTGTGGGGGAGTACACCACAGCCATAGATCATATGAAGACAACTATCAATGCAGGTCAGCCACTCAGCGGAGGCCCAGAAAGACTGAGGGTTGATGGGGTTGGGGGCGTTGTCTGCCTAGTTACATCAGCGATGCTCTGGCATGTCTGTTTCAGGTCTTTTTTGGTTTTTGCTTCCAGTACTATTCTGTCGCGGAACCACCACTTAATGGTAAGACATTCACTGAAAGGTACAAATGTATCCAGCTAGCTGCAGACGCACAAGGATGATGACTAGCTAGCCACAAGAACGTCATCTGATTTACAAACAGATAACAGCAACTGTTTTTCAGAGATGTTAACAGTGACAGCATCCCTAAACACTGATGTCATCTCCCGGTGCCCCTGAGTGAAATAACTTCACCATGACAGCATCAAGCAGCAACACACACACATGCACACACAAAAAGAAAACATGTCTGCCTGGACTGAGGAAACAAAAAGTGTCGTGGAGTAAAAGCATTTGCTGATACAGATGATGATAAGATTATTGGACAGGTGGCTTGACACACAACCTCCTGCCACTATGGGGAGTTGGTACAGTACATTATCAGACTGCCTGGAAAGACGTGTCTACTTTTCTTCCCTCGTTCATGTCACCCCCCCAGTTTTCAGGCCCAGCTTCTGGTTTATTTCCACCCTGTTCGGGTCAAGTGTGACGCACATTTGAAATGGCTATGAAAATAATTGCAGCTTTTTATTGCAGCGGTGTCATCCCAACACTCAAGAAACCTCTCTGTGTTACTATTTGGGTCTCCTGCCTGGATCCACATATTGTGCAACAGCAGAACCAGTTTGGCAGAGTGACCAATGCTAACACCACAGACAGGAAAAGAAAGGCTTTATTCTGGTCTGTTTGTGTGGCGAAGCAAGGAGGAGACTGGTCAGTGGAAGCTCTTCTGTATTTTGCGATTCATGGAAGTAGGATGATAGCTTTGCTAGAAACAGTTAATGTCATTAAAACACAAACTATGTGCATGATCATAGTAACTGTCTGTGACCATTATTAGGGCCATCTTTTTTTTGTACTTCTTCTTCAGCACATTGTTTTATAGTTACTATGTTCATTTAAACCAAATATTTTGCATTTGAATAAGCTGCTATATGGTATTTTCAAAAGCTGGCTATTTAGGTATTTTTACAGTGAAAAAAATATATTCAAAAACAAACATTTTGTGTTTTTTTTTTTAAATGGCGCATTGGGTGCTTTATTTAACTTGTATTTATGGTAAATGAACTATATTAAACATGATAAAAAGATTTTGCTTAGAGTTGCATTACTGTAGTATACATTTAGCATTTAAGTCAATACATGTACTTATAACTACATATTCAGTGTGTTACAGTAACATCACATCAGTATTTGACATAACATTGTTTCTGACAAAAAGAAAACAGGGACATTTTTAGTGTGATACTGTATTATATTTTGTCACTGATATCCCACCACACATCCATACTACATTTCTGAGTCAACAGGCCAGCGGTCAGGCCTTACAGCAGAACAGTGAAGTAATAAATTCTGTTAAAAGAGCCTATTCATTTATCAGCCATGTTGTTATTGCGTTGACACCAAGGGTTAGCAGTTCAGATAATGCAATTTATAAGCGCGAGTAAAAACAATCTAATAGAATAATTCTGGTTGTGTGTGCTGGGTGTGTGTGTGTGTGTGCGTTCATGTGTGCTTGTGTTTGCATGCCTGCATGTGTGTTTGTGGCTATGACATACACGTGTGTGTGTGTGTGTGTGTGTGTGTGTGTTAAACTGCCACTGCTTGCCTGCCTGCTTGTATTTCCCCTGTAGGGATACTGATAGTCCTTCAGATAAGCCCCATCTTCATTTACAATTACAGCTCCTGAGATTGAGTCTTTTTTCTCTAATAAGTAAATTACCTCTAATACCTTCTGTGCTGTACTTGGCTGCTCTCTGCCTGCTCTGGCCCTCATGGAAACCAGATGTTACGCCAGCCTGCCAGCACATACATACACTGTCTAATGCATGCTGGGGCAACACACAACCGGCACTGAGAGGCACATACGTTCACATACATGCATGTGTGCTCAATGGACATGACGAGTGGTCGGCCATTCTTTTTCATTCTCGCTTTCAACCCAAGGTGAACTCCCAGCCTTACCTTCAACATCTCCAATTTTCTAAACTTTCTTGCTCTCAACAACACTTTCCCTCTCTTTATTTTCCCCTCTGTCACCATCGCTCCTGTCCCTTTACCAGCAGAGCCAGCTTTATCCCCACTGGACTCATTTTTTTCACACAATAACAAACACAGACTTTGCATTGAGGTTAGGGCCAAATCCAATTGGCTAATGAAGGTATCAATCGATCTTGAGGTGTAGCACCGCTTGCTTGGGGGGCAGACCTCTTGGTGATCAATAGCTCCACCTGGAAGACGTATTTATCCACACTGCTTGTTTGACAGTCCTCAAGAGCTGTGTATCAATAATGTAAACACTGCGAGGCTGTTAACTATTGCTAATGATATATCCTCAGTTTACAGATGTATCTATCATTGGTTGATGATAATTTCTGGTTTTGGACAGTGAAAAGAGAGGGTTAAAACCGATACCATATGTGGCGTTTGAAGTTTCATGACTGCATTTGTGCATGTGTGTGTGAATGCAAAAAATTCCATGTTTGTATGTTTATTGTGTGTGTGCATATGTATGATGGTGGTTGGGAAAAGAAGGAAGAGGTGGGGGGGCATTCGTGGATGCTCCCACTCACTGATAGTCCACCATGAGTGCTGTGCCATGTGTGCAAGTGAACATGCTGTTTCATACCATGTGGTTTCCAAAAATACAGAGGTATGGACACACACTCCCCCCCACCCCCTCCCTCACCACTACACAAACACACAGCCAAACACTCAGTCACACGGACACAGTGAGAAAGCAGAGGCTGACCCTCCACGTATGCTGTTGTCTGTGACCCTTACCTGTTTCTGTGGGTTTTACAGGCAGCTTCACACCGCCGCGTCACGCATCGCCACACTGAAGGCCCCTGAACACTGACTCTTTGTACAGCCACAGCAGCGCGTGGGAAGAACCTTCTGCTACACACCACACTGTCTTCATCTGTGTGTGTGTGTGTTTGTGTGCATCTCTATCTTCACATTTAGATTTTCACAAATGATACTGTGAACTCTGTCTTGACGACCCTCATCAGAATTTACTGCATATACTTTTACATTTATATTTTGTGAAATATTAACAGAGGACAACACAAGAATCAGTCAAATAGCACACTGTCAGAACAGTAGTTTTTGGGTTGTGATACATCTACATTATATCGTCTGTGTATAAAAACTGTTCATGCTCCTGATGGCTCGCTGGGACCTCTTTAATATTTGAGTTGCTTCATATCGCAATAGCTAGAGGGCAATCTAGAGAATGAGCACCTCTGTTTAATTGAAATGAGATGGATGTGATTCGGTTACACATTAGTGAAACAACAGGGTCTGCATATAATAACTCAATCCATGCTAAAAGCAACTGCCCAAAACTAAACCTGTTCAACATGTAGGATAAGAAACCCCATTCAACCCTAACAAAGGCCTGGTCTAGTGAGACAATCCATATTTCTCCTTATTATACAGTGGAAGAAAAGTCTGTAACATGTACGTTGGAGTGTTTTGTCTCATAAACGTGTGTGTGTTTGTGTGCATGTGTGTGTATGGACATTGCTGGTGGAGGACAGTGGAGCAGTACAGGGCAAATGAGGTCCATCTGGAAACCATTGGCAGAGGCTGAAGCCCTGCAGCTACAAGAGCTTCTGCCCTCCTTATCCTCTTTTCACAGGGCAAAGTCTCTCTCTCTCTTTTTTTTTTCTGTCTCCATTTGTCTCTCTTCCTCTGAGAGATGAACTCAGACCTTCACGGAAAGAAACATTGCCTAGGTCTAGCGCAGATAAACTTTCAGAGGGACACATGCAAGTGTACATATACACAGAGTGACTGACGTGACATGCACGCACGCACACACACACGGGCACACACGGAAACACACACACACAGAAATAAATACACACTCTAACATCCCTGTTATTGGCAGCATCTCTTCCATTCTGACCCCAGAGGGAAGTGGTGGACCGAGCTGGAGATCCCTATCATCGCAGCCCCAGAGACACTGAGCTGACTGTGTGTGTGTGTGTGTGTGTGTGTGAAAGAGAGGTGGACATAGAGGAGCCCTGAGGCCACAGGAAATCCACAGAGACAGACAGACTGAGAGAGTGAAGCCTGTCAGAGAGAGCAGAGGAGACTGTGAGAGAGACCGAAGGTGGGGGGGGGGGGGGACTGAGGGAAATAGAGAGAGCTTGTCTGCCTGTGTCTTTAACAGAGACTGAGGGTCTTTGATGGGTAAAAATCTGTCTAATTTAATCTCAGGCCCGTCCTTCAACATCAGAATACCAAGAGTCATAATGTAGTAGAGCTGTGATATAGACAACTCATAGCCGATGGAGCTGTCAGTCCTCTCCATCATCTTACTAACAAACAGTGAGTGTTCTTGATGTGGTTGGAGGCCAGAGGTCTTAGCAAGTGCAAAACCTCACAACTTTTAACCTTTTTTGGCTGATGGTTTATACTCGCATGATCTAAGCCCCTGCTTCACTTTTGACCAGCCTCGGTCATGCATTTCCTTCATCTAAATAGTTCTTTGAGTCATTTTCCTTTTCCAGCATTGCTCATGAGTGAATTCAGGAGGCTGCAGTCAGAGCAGCGAACAGCGGCGTGCTCTTATGAGTCAAGGCCTTTCTGCCTCACTCTACTCCAACTCTAGTTGTCCAACTATTTAAATCTATTGAAACTTTATTGGGCGAAACAGCCGACCCATGTATGTTCCCCCTTGTGAAAGAGTTGCTTTGTAGAAGGGGAGCTGCCAGGCCCATCCACGGCCCCTCAGCATGTCTTGGTGGGACAGTGTTTTCCCCCTCTCAATGTAGTTTTTTCATTCCGGCATATTGTGATTTCATTCAGGCTGCTCCTGTGGCCTTTAACAGTTCACTTCCACTTCGCTGTGTAGAACCTTCATGGCCGTGCGCTCTCGTTTCACAAGACCACCCACACATACACATTCATCTGCTGTCTCATTCGCTCCTTTCCTCTGTCTCTTTTATATGGACACAAACACACACACACGCAGGCATTAGGCAGTGCACTATCCAAACAGAACAATCATCATTCTTACATTTATCCTCCATGGTGGAAAAAAAATCATATAGGGGATAGAGGGAAATTGAGAAAATAGAAAGTGGAAAGGCTGCGTCTGAAATACTTCCCAGTGTGTTTTTCCTCCCAAATCTACCAGTGGATACGTGTCCTGTCTGACTCTGTGTTTGATTACCGGGACTGGGCTCAGTCTGGGGACTCCATCTCAAAGGACTCAATTTGGTTTCTAATCCCTTGGTGCATTATCTTTTTAAATGTCTGCCCCCCCAACCACACGCCTCTCTGCCCCAGGCCTGGTCCAGCATCACCTTAAATTCTGACTGGAGACAAGCATAAGCTGTGGTACGGCAGACCCCGACTTGTGTAATAAAGGGTCAGTGCATCTAAATCAAGCACACAAAATAATTAGTCAGCTCACCCGCAGTGGTATGTAATGCAGATAGACAGATGTTTTTTTTGAGAAATCAAGCCAGTAAGTTGAGATTAATGGAGTTTTCTATGGTCATAGCCCTGAAAAAACAAAAAATAAAATATCTAGCAGAGTGTATCACAAAAGACATCTGTTACTAAGGGTACTAAGGGTAGAATCATTATGAATTTGTTACCCCATTTTTTAAACTTTCAAAAACAGCTCAGAGTAAATGTCATTTTAAATGGCTTTGTGCACCATAAATAGAAGCAACCACCCAGTTCTATTTTAAAAAAATAATATCAGCTCCTGTATTTTAGATGATATGGAGGAGGGATATTAAACTCATTATGAACCAGTTTATATCTTAATAATTGTGCAATATAATCTATTTTTATCATAGCGTGGATTATTATGGTAGGAAATAGTGATTTAAAATCTATAAATCGAATTTTAAATGACTGTGTTTTGTTTTAATACTGGTAGAGAACATATCATAGGCAAAACAGTTTTCTGTATGACTATATCACTATATTACATAAAAAAGTGTTTTTTTTTTATTATTACCATACACTGTGAATAGAGAAAAATTAAATAAACAAAAAAAGACTGTAAACGTGTGGTGTTGCTGAAAAGAGAACAGTTTTGTAGACAGTGGGCAAAGGGGGGGGACAATTCTTACTTCCTTATTCAATAGCTTGCTCAGACATGAGCACATGGTCAGAAACAACACACACACACAGACACATTCAGCCACCCACCAAGGGTTTTAGAGCTACGGTGGATATCAGATAGATGGCAGATCCTCTAAAGCTCTAAAACTGAGCTTCCAAATTACCATCACCTCCTCCAACCTTTCACATACATACCTACTTTTGTTCAATCCCCCTCTTTCCCCCTGCCTCTCTCTCTCCCTCTCTGACTTGCAGGCTCTCATGTTACTCTGTGTAGCTTTTGCGTGGTTTACAAGACAGTTAAGTCTGGAGAAAGCCCTGTAACCAAGACAGGAAGACCAGAGTTGTTCCTGAAAAGGATTTTCAGTGACACTGTTTTTACTGGCAGTTGCAAGAAAAGAATTGTGCACATACAACCTCTATGGTGTGCTGCTACTTGTGTACATTTATTAAGAACAACCCAGCAAATTTAACAAGGAGTCATTATTTTTCTCTCTTTCTTTTTTCTTTTATTCCAGCAAGAAATATATAGATTCTAAATGTATGATACATGTGAGACATCAAATATATTGTTTTATGTTCATATGCTACATGTCCACATACAACACATACACAGGTTACTGATGGTATCAACACATGTTATTCTTGTTATTTAATTGCTTATGAAAACTTACAAACAAATGAAAACAAATTACTACTCGGTATTTTTATTGTAATCTAGATTTTGCTTAAAGATCTCCATCATCATCATGTTAGTATTTTGACTGTAGACAGTTTGTATTTGCAAACGCAAAATATTTTCAAAAGCCAGAAGCCAAAGATCCTGTAGAAAATGTGCAATGTGATGGAAAAACACAGAGCAAAAATGATTTAGTAAATGGTCAGGTCACATTTGCCTATTTAACTTTTATTTAGCAAAAATATACTCTGCTGTAAATTGGTTAAATATTATCAGAGGGCATTGTAGTGAAAGGGGATAATGAATCAGCGTGAATATAAACTGACGCTCATCTTAGAACACAACTTCTACAAATGCCATTTCTGTGATATTTACAAATTATTATATTTAAAAATTCAACTTGGAATTAATGTCAAGGTATTTTTTGCTCTGTGTTTCTTTTTTATATTTAATAACTTTTCACATAGGGATTGACATGAATGTGAAACGTTGAATCGTAGGATTGAGATGGTGTTATGTTTAAAAAAAAAGTCCTGCCCTAATGATGACACCAGTTCCCACTTATGTAAAATGATGTTCAACTATTTAGTTCCTGCCTCACTTAATCCCACTGACTCTGTGTGTGTGTGTGTGAGAGAGTGCTTGCACACACACTTGTGTGCTCCGATGTTTCTACCTATAATTTCTATGCACAAGTGTACACGTGTGTGTATGTTGTGTGTGCGGCAGTGCAAGTGTGTATTTTGTTGTATGTGTGTGTGCATGCTTGTGTGTGACAGAAGGAAGACAGAAGGAGAGTACCTTGTTAGGTAAACTGTTTGACATTCACGTGGAAGATGTGATAAACAGGAAACAGCGAGACCCCCCGCAGTGTCCCACAGCCACACGCCAGGGTCATACCAAGCATCCTCAATATAAACATGTCTGATACGTGGACATTTATAGTTATCAAACAACATCAAACATCAAAGCATAGCATGAGCACTCTCTCTGTGCATACAAAGACGGATTTTGTGATATGAGACTCACAAACACAGACAGCTGCACACTTCCTTACAACTAAGCTGTTTAACCTTTTTTTTTTTTTTTTAAATACAGTTAAAGTGCCAAAAATTAATCCGGTGCCTGTGTGACCAAATACTGTATTTGATTCAATTATGTATGAAAGTAAAGTGTCATGACTTTGTTGCGATTGGCGTTACATAAATAAAATGGAATTGAATTGAACTGAATAAGAACCAGCCAGTTTTGGTGAGATTCGTTGTCTGAGACTAGCTGCTTGTACATCAATTCATATTCAACATAATTTCTGTATTTTAAAAAGAAATGATCTTCATTTTCTTCACCCGAATCTACCTATCTACCTGTAGACCCTCTAAAGTCACTTATGGTTATTCAGGCTCACCTCAAGACAGTATGACCATATAGAATTTGTTCTCTACGGTGAAACCTGAGAGCAACGTTAGAGAGCATAAACGACATGTTTCTGTGCATAGTACATCACTCTGGTAGTCATGTGGTAAATATTGTGTTTCCTGTCTCCTCCTTAACTGTTTTGGTAATTGGCTTGTGTTAACCCTGTGACCCAGTGACTGCAGGCCCAGGCCTGGCCTTGTGTGTGTGTGGGTGTGTGTGCAAGTATGTGTGTGTGGCACCATGGCAGAAGACTGAGTGAATATGTTTTACAGAGACACTATAATTAATTTAATTAATTAAAAAGAAACAGTTTTCAGTAATGAATAATTCAAGATGTTGTCTGTGAAAATGTTTGAGGAATGACCTATAGTTTGAGAAACTATAGGTAACATCTTATAATACTACTGAGCCTCATTTTAGGCATTATCCTGGCATTTCCATTTATTACCTTTTTGTTTCGTGTCTATTTATTTTTAAGTTATCATGGTTTGCCTTGTGATTATTTTTTTTTTCATTTCATTTTTTGTATACCACACATACAAGAGCTTAAATCTATATGAAACGAGGAACATGATTATTAAAACAACAATAACTACTGCTACAATAATAATAATAATAATAATAATAACAAAACTGATCATGATGATGAATATGATGTTGATATAGATACTATGATTACAAGAACTAATAATAATAATACCAAGATTACAACAGTTATAGTAATAACAGAATATGTAAATCTACTGTTATCTGATTTGTTCATTTAGTAATTGCAACATTTTTTAACAATGGCCATGTGGTGTACTGTATGCGTATGAATGTATTTGTACATAAATGCTGCTTTGGAACACATTTCTGGCACAAGTGCAGAACCAAAACAAAAGAAATAAAAATCAAATTGTGGCTGGGGGACGCCACACTGCCTTGCTAATTGGATTACAAATACTCTGATTACAAGTTTAATCCCACTAAGATAAGGTGTTTACATGACCGTCACAATATTTGGAGTGTCGCTTTAATCTGGTGAAAATAAAAATATTAAAGTGCCAGTAAACACACTGATTCTGTAAATATGAGAGCTAGTGGAAGTGGCTTGGCGCAGTAGTTGACATTGGGGTTGCATTAAATAGTGGTTGTGTGACAGTTTTCCTGCTCAGCTGCCTGGCGGCTGCATCAGTTCTTCCTCAGTGCTAAAGCTGCTGTCCTGCCAAGTTCAGCTGAATCAAGTTCAATCAAGTCCAAGACTACTACAAATACTGACTCTGACGCTGGTGTCTGGGTTAGACTGAGAGTTTGCCTTATTATAAAAAAAAAAAAAAAAAAAAAGACTCAGCCTAGATGTCCTACCTGCTTCCTCTCTATTGGTGGCTCTGCTTTACAGCGTCAGCTAAATGCACACTTGTAATTCTATAATAGCAGAATTTAACATGACTCCGGGGGCCCCGGGTCTGCAATAATTTGTGTTTTCCATGTCATGTACATGAGGAAATAAATTATTGTAACTGAATGCCATGATTACAAGTAAACATCTACTGTGTGGGCATGTGCGTGTGTGCATTCAGTTAGTCAGAGCACGGGAAAGCTCGGGGGCTGAGACTGGGGCCAGTTAGCGCTGCTGAGTTGTTGGAGATACAGAACAAAGGAGCAATTAGGGAGCTCCTCTGTACCCCTCTTTTGTCCTGGGAGGCTGATTAGATTGGCTGTGACGTGCTAACAGGCAGAGGCCTTTTAAAAAACCCTCTCATCTCTCTTCCTCGGTTCCATCTGCTCTAAAGTCAAGTTATTGAGACATGTCAAGTTATTTTTGTGGCCTGAAAAAGGTGGCAAAACAATGTCTGTCACATGAGGATTAAATAAATGTTGATTTTTATCTTACCAGAAACACTTCAAGAGTTTAGTCTGTGAATAATATAAAACCTTATCCCTTTAGATAAGAAACATTATTAGTCATTTACAGCATCTTTGAATGACTTGAAAAGTGCTTTATAAACAAGATGTGCTGTTGTTAGAATTATTAAACAGCATAGAGATCAAACATGTGCTCTGACTCATGCAAATGATTTCAAGCACCTGCAAATAAGAGACACTTATTTAGATTTGGATGCTCTTAGAGCATTTCTGAAGCTGATTAGGCATTTTTTTTGTTGACACAGACTTTTTATATTAAGATAAATAAAATCTGCAATTAGGTATTATAGTGTCATAAAATGAGTAAGAGCTTCTGCTTGGATGTAACTGTGACAATTGTGTAATTGTGCAGACATGCACAAATGTAGATGAAAATGACATTAATCTCAAAGAAGACATACTCAGTGATAAAACCAAAACCAAAAAATTAAAATCATTCTAATATTTTGGCTGCTTACATTACAATGAAGCTTAGTATAGGTCACTTAACATTAACATTTGAATATTTGCTTATGAAACAGTTTATAGTTCAAGTTTCTTTCAAAATTTGGTTGATGAATTTCAGACATTTTTTTAATTGACACACAGGTTATTATTGTGCAATAAAAACAAATAATTGTTCCCAAAAATGTTCCCATAAATGTTAATATAAGTAAGTAAAAATAGTAAGTATGCATTCTCACATTGCATACAAATTATTCTCAATTCCAGAGGTGTACAGTCATGTGCAATGATTGAAAAAAGCATTTAAGCAGCTGATTTCATTAACTAGATCTCAGCATCAGTGAAATCAGCTTCTGTAACATTTAGTTAGAATTAAAAACCCATAGAATCTCTCACGGCAGAGGACTGACTGCTGAGAGGGATCATTGGTTGCATATGTATTTCACAGACACTGGTGTTAAATGAAACAGGATTAGCTCAGCCAAAATGACATCACAAGGGGCCAGAAGTCCAATCGTGTGCTGTTTCAGTCGGTGTCCAATTAGGCCGCCTGCACTTCCACTCACCCATCCGGCCCTATCGCAGTAAGACATGGAAGCCGGTCCAAACACAACATCTCTTTGTTTCCACTGGCACCGGCCACTCAACAGCGCTGGCCTCTCATCAGCTCTGATCTGTAACACTCAGCCATTCTGTAAAACTAATCTAAGGCTGAGTCCAAATATCTGTGTGTGTGTCTGTGTGTGTGTTACGTGTAGCATTTGAGTGTTTGTATTGACAGACGCTTGAGCCTCCTGTGGTGCACATTACAAATTTTCCAAACTGAGCGTAACAGGGTTTTTTGCGATTGAGAGGAAAATTATACCAAAGTAAAGAGAAATTGCTGACTGTGAATGTTTTAAACAATCCCTCAAAAGTTTAAACATGCTATCTGCTGAAAGACATCAAAGCCAGAGCAGCAACAGATTCTTAATGATCAGAAACCTACAACCTAAAAGTACTTTCAAATTCCTCCGAGCTCAGTGCTCTCAGTAAAACCTTAATTCTGTCTATCATTTCACATGCCGTGCGCTCAAAAGTGAGGCAAACTTTATCGGAAAGCAAAAGGCACTTCCCCGAAGTCAAGTGATGAGTCACCCTTTTAGTGCCATGTATGGCGTTACCATGGCAGTGCGGTGACGGACTATTACGGTCCATCCCCAGGGAACAGGACACGGTGGAGAGATATGAGCGGTATCTGCAGCTACAGAGTCCATGACCCCGGTGTGTAAACAATATGCTTGTGTGGGGACAGGGCTCATGCTCCAGCCAAAAGACACTGCTCTCCCAGCCACTCTCAGTCTGCTATTAAACATCCCACTCTCAGAGAGAGCGGGTGAGAGAGGGTGACAGGGTAGGAGGAAGAGAGAGCTCATATGGACGTAATTGTATGTAAAAATAAGAGAAGTGAGCATGTATAGAAGACAGACAGAGAAATAAGGAGACAAATGAATGCATTTGGGGAATTTTTGTATGCTTGTGCATTAGAGAGAGGCAGAAGGTGGAAGAATACCTACATCTAACTGTCTTTAATAACATCTATATCCATAATATAATGTATGTCATATAGTAAATAACATAGAAAACAGGGTTTTACCCTTAACCTGCCACTTAATTTCTAGATGGATCAGTTGATGGTTTTTCTAATGAATCTAGTGGTGTCTACAAATAGTTCAGTCCCAAACGCAAAGATATTAAGTTTACTGTCATATATGATCAAGAAAAGTAGCAAATAGTGTACATGATCTGATTTTCTGTTGCATTCTTTGTTTAGTTTATCTCTTCTACATAGATGTAGTATTCACTAGAGACATATCTAAATGTCACATCAGCTATTTGAAATTGAAAAATTGACACTGAGAGAGAAAAAGTGAGCACAAACTTGTTATTCAGCCCTAAAATACAAAGCAGTCACTATAGTCAAACACTCAGACAAAAATCTGAGGAAAACCTTGAGGATGTTCAGACTCAGGCACGACAAAGATGAAACCTGTGCAGCAAGAGAAGACAGGTTGTGTTTTACTGTAATCAGGAGGCTGTTGATTCACTTCCTCACTGAATGCTCCAATTATACCAAATTAAGAGAACAATTCGTACAGACAGCCAGTATCACATGTCCAGAAATCCCCCATCAGATGAATTAGGGTAAACATAATGGCAGAGATTTCTTGCCTGTAGAATATGCAAGAAAACCTATGAAACCGCTCTTTTGTTCTGTTGTTTTCTGTACATCTAAATATGTCTATAAGTCTGTACTGTTTAGAATATCTGTCTCCTTGTGATACTGATCAACTTTTTGGTTTTCATGAAAATTCAGTAATATGTAAGTCAGCCTTGGCAATAATGTCCCATTAACATCTATGCCAGTGAGGCTTATTTGATTTTAAGAAAGAGGGAAGGAGGCTGATGCCACTTCAATGTTCCAGAAATGAGAGAGTTACAAAGAAACAGAAGGAATGAGAGACAAAAATACTGAGAAAGACGGAGAAAGCAATGGAGAGAGAGAGAGAGAGAGAGAGAGACCAGTACCACTTCACCGTTCTCCTGGGTGGTCCCAGTTAGGAGGAGTATGGAGGACAGGCAAACAGGCAGATGTAAACTGTAAACCAGCTCCACTCTAAAATGGGCCAAAATGCCGCTGGCACTGGCCACAGAAACACCATGAGACTACTGCACTGACATTTAGGGAAAGACACAGCGACAGTGACAGAAAGAAAAAATCAAATGCTGAGCAAAGGAACACGCTGAACGACACAAACGTCATGAGTCACTAGAGCCCTGGGGGGCTAGGACTGCAGTTACTTGAAGAGTAGAAATGTTGCTCTTGTAGTAAACTTCAGATACACAGGTCATATAATCGCCTGCAAACTGTTGGCTGACTAAGGAGATCAGACAGCCACACACACATGCACGCACACATTCGTACCGAGAGCTACAACAAGTAGGAAATGACACAATTTGCTTGTGATTCCAACTGTCAAACATGAGGACATTGACCCCGGCTGAAAGGGAGCAGTGTAATCTCATAGCAATCAACTGTATGCTTAAACGGAGCCATGGCCCTGCAGTTTACCTTGTCCACAGCAGCACAGAGACACGTGAAGGTGGGGGAGCCAGCAGGCTTCGGTTGGGCCAGTAAGGGGTGGCGGAAGGCTTTTAGGACTGTGTTTGGGGACAAATCCTCTCCTGTGCATAACCTATTGGGAAACGTGTGTCTGGCTCCCTCTCTGACTTCTCTGGTACACTGGGAAGCAGACATGTTGAACTGGCTGGGAGAGACAGGAGAGTAGAGCTGGCAGGCAGGCAGGCAGGCAGGCACTCATCAGACCTCACCACAGGAAATTAAAGTAAACAATCAAGACCTCATATCCTGTTCATGAGACCACACTGTGCTGATCAGAAAAGTTTTTGACTGTGCGTGTGAGTGAGTGTGCGTGTGCACCTATGCATGTGTCCTTATGGACAAGACCGGAGTTAACAAGTTCAAATCGGTCAACGTGCGCTGTCTTTTGTCTTTAAGTCTTTAAGTCTTTTTGGGATCTGCATGTTTTAGCTCAGCACAAATTGACAATTAAAAAAAAAAGTTGAAAAAAATATTTCCCTCTATGATGCTGTCAGTGGGGTTGTTGTCTTATGATACATAATAAAAGATAGGGTCTAAAATATTTGAGATTTATTATATTGATTACATCATTTGCATTATCATCAGTGATAATCACAAAGATAACACAAAGACTATTACAAATGCCTGCGTATTTGGTATTCATTTAATGTGCAAATAATGACGTGGTGTGGCAGTGGTTCTGTTATCACTGTAATAGTGTGACGTAGATGTTTTTGTGCTTTAAAGTCTCTTTTACCATTTATTCTCAAACTATTTCAGGTGATAACTTTTAAAGGTCTGGAGATAATCTGTCTTAGAAATTTGTACCACCGCTATGATGTAATGGATAATCATCCACAGTTCTCAGGTAAAACTACTTTCAACAAAAGACATCTCTTTTACAGGGAAACAAATGTGGACATTGTTCCTGGTGGAACCTTAATTTTAATGGTGTAAAGACAAGTGTATTAATTAATTATACATAATTATCCAATCAGTGAAAATAAGATGGCAGTGTGCTAATCTGAATCCTTGATCATCAGAAAAACTCTTAACCTTTTTGTTTAACTGCTGATGTTTGTCCGGCCTCACTTTGTGATTTCCGTCCTCTCCCCATCTCTTCCTCCTCACCTTCACGTCCTGCCCCCTTAATCCGCCTACTTCCCCTGGCTTCTCCTGCCCCCCCTCCTTCCTCCACTCTTCCTCCCCTGCCTCCCCCTCAGGGGCTCTCAGGTTACCACGCGTCACTGATCCAGACAAGCTGGGGATTCTTTCATCGAGCAAATTACAGGCAATTAGGAGCCCAAAGGATAACATTTAGTGTGCAGGGGAAGGCTGAAGCAAGAGGAGAGAGGGTTGTACTGTGGAACACCCAGATCCTGGACTGAGAGGGGAGAGAAGTGTGTCTGTGTGTGTTTGTGTTGTATTAGGTGTATGTGTAGACTAAGTCCTGATAACCAACTCTCCAGTCCTGAAGACCCGGTAATCCAGCAACCTTGTTCCCTGCCCAAAAGCTGGCATGCACACAGACACATATACTCCAGAGGAAGAGAGCAAATCCTATGTAAAGATAACCAAAAGGACAGATACAGTCACAATGGGAGCGCCATACACACACACACATACACACACACACACACACACACATACACACACACACACACACACACACACACACACACACACACACACACACACACACACACACACACACACACACACAGGAGTGTTTAGAGTAGCAGCATGGTTAAGTGAACCACAGCCGTATAAACTGCAGCATTCTTCAGGACCTCTGCAGCTTAAACCAGTATGTCTCTGAGTTTGTGTGTGTGTGTGTGAGTGTGTAGGGTGTGTGTGAAAAAGAGAGAAAGAGAGAGTGAGTGTTAGTGTGTGCTGCCATCATGCATTTACCATTCTGAACCGACTGTGAGTGAGGACTGCGGAGATTAGATCTGAATTGGATGAATGAAGAGGAATGGAAAAATGTATCTCAGCATCTCTGCACGATGGGGTTTGATTTCTCTGAGTATCTCAAATGAGTCTAATTTATGGTGGGGGAGCTTTGCGCTAAATGCACATTTGGTTTGTGTTCTGTGTGAGTGGGGTTCAGAAGGTCAACTTCATCTCACTGATCACCGCTAATAAGATGAGGTTTCATCAAACAATGAGGAGAATATTAAAAAGCGACTCCAGATGGTAATTATACTATTTATCACGCAGGGATAGGCAATATCAATCTTTAAAATCCACAACAAAGCCCTGGAGAAACTTAATCTTGCCATATTTCTCACACAAACAAACTTTGTGACAACTCCATGCCCTGTACTTTTTGGGCAATCACCTGACACATGTGGACACCACTCATTTGGCAACAGAGTGCGGTATGTGTTCAGTCTGCCCTTTTTTTTTCAGTGTCTGGAATTAGCAACAGCAAATTACCCCTCACTGTAATGAGGTGAGAAAGGAAGGGAGAGAGCGAGAGAAGATGAGTGCACGCAGGATGGTGCACTCTGCAGCTGTGAACAAACCGGGGCCTGGAAGAGCCAACATCATAATTCCAGGCCTATCATTGTAATCACAGCTCCATCACAAAATGGATTTTGTCAGGGCACGCCAAGTCCACTAAGAGCTGCTCCAGTTAAACATTAAGCAGCTGGTCTCTCTCTTACTTCTCTCTCTCTCTCTCTCTCTCTCTCTCTCTCTCTCTCTCTCACACACACACACACACACAGAAAAATACATATTAAGGAACACAAATACATTACATGGCTTTGCTTGTGCATTTGTGATGGATAAAAATTGTCTGTGGCAGAGTGTGAGTTTACCTGTGTGTAGGTGCGTGTGCGTGCCTCTGCATGTGCCTGTGTGTTTCTGAGTGTGCGTTTCAAGTAAAGCCTGGAGCTGGTTTGGATTAGCTCTGTGTCTTGTTCAATCTGACAACAGTGACGTGTGCCCCGGTGGCCTGCACTATTGCAGCAGCGTCAGCGTGTGCACATATTGTATGGCTCCGTGTGTATGTGTGTTTGTAAGCATGTTGTGTGTGTGCGTGTGCACAAACTTGCATTTGTACGCCCACCAGCGTCATCACTGCTGGCTGGGAATGTAGGGAATGCTCTGACCCCACCCCTTGTCCTGCTCGCCCTGCCCATTCCAGAGGGACACTGATGGGGAGTGATGGGGGTGCTCGTAGGGAATGGGGGCAGTGGGCTGGAAGTGACAGTTCAGTAACACTCACCAGAGCCTGCCGTCCCCTGTCGCAGAGTGGCATCGCCCACCCTCAGTGCCAGAAGGGAGAGTTTATTTTTTTAGCTCCTGCTCTCCCTAGCTCCAGCTACAGAGGACCACCGAGCGTGGGGTCTCTCTCTCCCTCTGTCCAAAGCCTCCTCTCCCCTGGCCGGAAAGAGATTTATTGGGGAGGGGGGAATGAAAGAAAAAAAATGCTTGTGACCTCCACTTAACTAGAAGTAAACACACGGCTGCGGTAGTTTAATCAAAAGTGCACACTCTTCTCTCACTGTCAGTGGAGCGGGGTTATGGGAGTGCTGTACACAGGTTGTACTGTTGGCTTTTTTACAGCAATAGATGGGAATGTGGGGATGTAAGGGCAGAGGCCTTTAAGATAGCCTCTAAATATGAGGAAACATGTCCTAAAATAGGCATGAGGGGGGAAAAAATATGCTAAAATGCTGAAATTCTGAAAACATTTGAAAAAAATTACTGACCACGTATTTTACTGAGGAGTGAATGTGGCTAAAAAATAACATCCACGCTTGTGGCATCTGGTTTGAGAGGCTGTTTGAAGACTGAATCAAAATTCAAAAGTTCAAGATGAGATATACGACATCAGGTTTCTCACTGGTTACAGCTGTGTACAAGCGCGGGGCTTGTCATTGAGAATATCTACGTCTGACATCAGATCCAATCTTTATGCCTGGCAATTAAAACACACACCACTAATAACCTACATCTGTTTGACATCATATTTATTTTAGATGGAGGACGTCTCTACCACTTGTTTGGCTTTTTCGGTCCAGTGTTTTTAGAACCAATCTGTGGGTTAACGTCTCTGCAGACTTCAAGGGTTATGATCAGTATATTGAGCTAATTGACCTTCATTTATTCAGTTGCGTTTGCTTGACTCTCATAAACCTGTATACTAGTTCTTTTTATATACATAGCATGTACATATTTATATAGTCAGGAGCAGAATCGGAGTGATGGAAGTTCTGGAAAATCTGTTTTTAGTTTGGAGAAATTCCTGACAACATAGCTTTTTTTCTTCTGTCTGATTTCTATTCACTGACACTATTTCATGTGTTAATGTTTGTTGGCTCTTCTTTCTTTATTAGCCCACTTACAGTGACAGTTATTGATTTGGTAACACGTATAATTAATCAGTCAGTATTTTATAGCACACTGTAATGTTACAAGCATATACAGATATAATAAACATTTTCAAGTGTTTATTAATGTACTATCAACAGCTGAGCATCCACAGTTGGTGTATCCTGTAACAAGATAATATAACATAGCTGTTATTTTATCTAACCTTATCTTCATGGGCCTTAAACACCTTTATATAGTTTTAAACCTGTGCATAAGCTGTACAATAAAATAGTTTAACTTCATTAACTGTTACATCAGTTATAGCTTCATAATAGGCGTATACAGGACAAATACAGTATTAAACACTTTATTTAGCATTTTTAAGCTGATAACTACATTAGTGTGTAATAATATGTTCTAACCACTTATTAAATGTTAAAATACTGCTGATAAATGTGGAGAGGCTTAAAATTAAGTGTTATCGTGGATGTCTACTATACGTATTAGAATCTTAAGATAAGCTGCATAATTTATTTTACAACATTTGTCACTCGTATGCCATTTGATCAGTTTCCGGTTACAAAGGAATATAATTGATAATTTCCGAAATAAAAAAATGTATCACTAAAACCTGAAAAATTACTTGGAGCCATTTGATGTTCCAGTAAAATGTCTAAAACACAGGTGCATAATTATGCTGATAAAGAGCAGGAGTGAGACATCAGTTTTAAATGCCAGTGATTACACCACTGTTCTGAGCGCTGCCAGCAGTTACACAATGTTTTTCACATATCAGTGAGCAAGTTTTCCACTGGGGCTGTGCTGCCAACTCTTCTAACCTTTTTCCCCTCAAAAACATAGTCACTGATCCCTGTCCCACCCCCCGTATCTCCATCCAGCACCTTCCAGTTCACAGATGAATGACAAGAATTACTTTCTTTTCTCACTGTGTTTTGTACACTGGCCTTCTGCTGACCTCCGCCTGTCTCCCTGTTTCTCTTCCCCTCCCGACATTTTCTTGGTTATGAATTAAGTCGGTACGGGGCGCAATGTGGACACAGAGAGAGATGTCTTGTGCATCTGAAAACCACACCGACTATTTAAAAGAGCTGTCTGTGGATACACACAGCTAAATAAACAGGCTTCTCTCCTCTGGGGAGCCGGTGAACGCAGGTCTATCTCTCCAACCAGCTTCCCTCACAGGACAGCGGTTGTGTGCACGGGCTGAGCGTGGCCTTCCTGTCTAGACCAGTGGAGATAGGGTTAATGAAATGCTCAATGCTGTCTGAAAGCTGTCTGAACACTGGCTGTCGCATCCATCTTCGACTTGTTCCCGCTGAAGCAGACCATCACACCTCAGCATACACCTTTGATTCTTCCATCCCACCCCCTCACTGCCTTTCCCCTCCACTGCCTGCCTCCTTCTCCTCCACCCTCCATCCTCGACCACTAACTTACACTCACTGTCACTGTGGAATTCTGCCCCCCCCCGACCCCCCACCCACGTCTGTTTTGCTCTCACGCATGCGCTCTCCCTTTTCCTGGAGAAGCACCGTTTATGAGACAGTCCTAGAATAAATGGTGGTCAGTAGTTCAGCGTGTTGGCTCGTCCAGCTCTCTAAATATGGATGACTGGACCCAGCCAGAGGGAAAATGTGTGAGTGTCTAAAACAGCGGCTCTGCCAGCAAGAGCACCTGGACGGTGTTAATCACAGCTTAACATAAACAACGCTTCAAAACGACTGCACACATACGACCAAGTGCACTTGCACACAAACCGTCTCTTTTTTTGTGTGGGGACACATGCAGTACATGCTAGCAGAGTGCCGCACAGACGGTTGCTGATATAATACAAACTGCGCTCATGCAAAAGCATCCATTACTGCATTTTCTGCACATCCCACTTTTCTGATATTCATGAAGGTCATTTTGTTACCACTTCATTATTCAGTCTGACGTTGTGTTCCAGTTTGTTGTCTTGTGCAAAGGGAGGGTTTGACTGACTGATGTATCGGCCACTGTTGTCATTTTCTGATGACAGCAAGGCTGCATTACCTGGCTCAGTTAGTTGAAGTTATGCGAGTTTACAGTAAATGATCAACAATATCAACAATACTTTTTGTTCTGTTAATTTAGTTCCATTTCAGTAAAGCACAACACGGTTTTCTGATGAAAACAAACCAGGCTTTATTGACAATTCTCTCAATGCAACATAGTTGCCTCCACCAAAGTGTTTTTTTCTTTCCAGTATAAGGACACCTCAAAGTGCATTTTCACATTATCACAGAGCATGGACACTAACTGCAGATTCCTTGCTGTTACAAATTTCTTGATAAAATCTAAATCCACAGATGATTATGATTATAAAAAAACACTAAAAAGTAAATCCAAAAATTAAACATACTGTAAATGGTCAGTAGTTATCTCACTGCACATCATCACATTTTTCACATTTTTTTATTGGATATTGCTCTTTACAGTACAATTTTGAACTTTTTGTGTCTGAATTGTTTGTCTGCTGCTCAGCTACCTTTGTTGAATCAATAAATATTCCTCTCTTTCAAAAAAGATGAAATACAATACAGAAAGCACACCTCCGTGCTTAGTTGCAGGCGCAATACAGATGAAAAGGGGAACACGTTTCACTACAGCATGTTTTTTTTTTTTTTTTTTTTTACTACAAACTGATTTGCACACCAAAGCATTTTAAATTGGTCTCATGGAACTTTGCCATCCCAGTATTTATCTGTCTGGGACCTGGACTGGCCATAATGGATTATCCTCACTGTCACATAAGATACAGTCAGCTCTGTAATAAGTAAACATATGCTGTCACACAACAGCCCAAACTCAAAGCTCTGCAGGCTCTCCAGCGGAGGGGGCAATTGGTCCAACATCTCTATCCAGCCTGCATCACTGTTTGTTGGGCAAACAGGCGTGTGCGGCTGGCCTGGGTGCTGAAAACGACGATGCTTTATTGCCCAGTGCCTGGACTGACATAAACACAGTCAGCATGCCACTGGAAGGTTGTGTGTGTGTGTGTGTGTGTGCATGCGCAAGCATTGCACATCAGTCAAAAGAGAAAGACGTATTATCTGTTTAAACTCCCCCAGTGCAGCCAGGCCACACAGCAGGCCTGCTGCCTCTTTCATTTCAGCTTACACAAGCTGGCCTTTCTCTCATATCTGTAATACTTAACATTTTTTCAAGACCTTGACTTAAAATTTCCATTCCCGTATCAAGTGTCTATTGTGGTAGTAACATTACAGTGTGATTGCTGTAGGCAGATACAATGTACAAGTTTAAATTTGCCAAAATGATAAATCATAATAGTTTTCCAGAGTTGGTCTGCTGAGTATCATACATACTGATATTGATGGTATTCATAAATGTAAGTTGAGTTCCTGTTCCTGCCTCCCGGGTTGATTTGTAATGCCATGCTGCATATTTCAGACTTACCCTGAGACATTCTCTAGATTGTATGCTTACCATCCTGTATAATAAGCCCACAATCTGGCAACTAGTGTCCAAGGCCCAACCACAGCAGACCAGGTTTTGGTTTTCAGGACGGGGTCTGGTTTTACTGAAGGGCAGGATGATGGTGGGGGACGCAAAATTAGTTGGAAATATACATTACGGGCAGTTGTGAAAAAAAAAAATCTGATTATTAGTATTAATATTAATATTAATATTATTATTACTTATACATTCATATGTCAGAAGCATTTTAATGTTTCATCTGGTCATCTGGAGCTAATTTTTATAACTTTATATAATGCTGAATTGTTTAGTCTAAAAACATTATATACCATATTATTGTACTTTATCAAGTAATCATATGTTTTGTATGTGATATGCAGAGTGTTGTAACTGCTAACTATAGTTTACCCATGAAGATGGCGGAAGAGAAGTATAAAGTAGCATAAATGAAAAAATTAAATAAATATAAATATCTAAAAATTGTAATTAGGCACAGTAGCGGAGTAAATGTACACTGTATATTGATGAGCCTTTGACTGTCATTTTTATCATTATCATTTTATTTCTGTTTTGAAAGTAGAAAAATGTAATCTATGTTGTCGGGACTTTGTTTTGCACTCTTTTATAGACAAACTCAGATTGAACCTGTGACCTTTACTTTATGGGAGGCACTGTAGTGGTCTCACTTCTTCTGTGGAGCCAGATGGAGTCTCTTCACTCCCAGCCCATTAGCACTCCAGTGCATCCAGCAGTGTCTCTGTCAGACAGCAGGCCTGATCCACAGCACATTACCAGCTCCTCCTGCTTCACTTTGAGCACAGAGATAAACCACACAGGAAGAGAGGCAGTAAACTAGGATCAACAAGTTCATTGCAGTCCGTTCCCTCACTTTTTTTTTAACCTCAGTAAACACACACACACGGATATGCAATGCACACCCACACGTTTGGTGACCTGTGCGGCTGTGAGGCCCAGACCTAACCCATCTACTCACACATTGATTAACCCTGAGAGTGTTTGGCCATTAGAGCCGGATCTGCAGAAATCAAACCAATATGTGAACTCTGTGATTAGTGTCAAAAGTGTTACAACGTCTTTCACTCAGAAACCAGAGCTCGGTGCATTCCAGTCCTGCTCCCCATATCTCTGGTATGAAATACAAATACTCTACGATGAGGGAGAGAAGCACAGGAGAGATGCAGGGTGGGGGTTATCGAGCCGCTACATTTTTTCCGTGGCAATTCAGAGAACATGTCACCCTCTCTCCCACCTTCTCTCTCTCTCTCTCTCTCTCTCTCTCTCACACACACACACACACACACAACGCACAGATACAACGCACAGATACACGCATACAATCAGTTATGAAAATATTTCTCCAATGTCAAATGTCCAGAGGCTACTGAGGCAATGCAACTCTCCCAGTGGGAGGCAGATCAGAGGAGAGGTCTGCACTCTACCTGCCTTGCTGACAGACCTCCCTGAAATCCACTGGCTGCCTTTCAGCTGTAAAGGCAGCCGCACCGCACGAATACAATCCAATAACCCTGGAGGGCGAAGGGCAGCAATACAACAGAGGCTTTCTCCCAGAGCAGACAGAGCCCCCGACTCTGAACACGAGCCAAAGACATAAATGCCTCCTGTATAGTTTATGGTGTCCAAAAAACCCAAAAGCCAAGGACAGGAAAGAAGGAGAGACAGTAGGGTTACAGTACAATGGCAGGGGTGATGGAAGGATGGGGAGGTAACAGGAAGGACTTTTACCACACTGCGTGGGTGATGAGGACACAGAGGCGGTACAATGGCGTAGATTTATATTTACACTGGGGATTTATATTTACACTAGGGGTGATTTCTCTGCCCCATCCCCACCTCTGACTCAGTGGCAAAGTGCTGACTGGAAACTGCAAGAAGGTCCCTTTCCATGAGACATGTCTGTCTAACCGTCTAATACATCAGTTTGGAGGAGTCTATGACCTCGAGTTGAACTTACTCGAGCGGTGACATCGAGCGGTCCCCCCCGGGGACAGGAATTTCTTGTGTAGCATAATAGTTTAAATTGCAGAGTCATAATTGAGATATGATATCACGTATCTCTCTCAGGGCTGGCTGGCATGAAGGCAGAGGCTGAGCAGGAAGTTAGCGATAGGAACAAATTGTTAAGAGGAAGGAAATGTTTAAGTCCAGAGGGATGATAGCTGCTGATTCTGATAACACACCTCTTAAGACACTATCGAAGTTGTGCAAACTCTGCTACCACACTGAATTCTGTTTTTTTCTTTTCTCCTAGTGAAAAAAAAAGTTAACTGACTCACTTTAATCTTTAACAAGTCCACTACACCAGGCATTGCTTCTGCAGTGTCACACTGGCAACTGCAGGCATTTTGATCAGTGCGTCAGGTATACTGATGTTTGGCTTCATGCTTAATAAAAGCTTTCATTCAGGCAGGCTTGAAACTAGGACTGAGACAGTTCTCTAACCACTTACGGTGGTTAGAGAACTAAACTTAACCTGTTCTTACTGTGATCACCTAAAGCCGTGGCAGCCTGCTCCCTCTACTCTGGAACAATCAGATGTCTGTCTGTCCAGGGTCTCTGTAGGGAAACACATGGTGCAATAGAAACTGAGGTTTAAGTAGACGGATGGGAAAACCAAGAGCCACATTATTGCCAACAAGGTGAAGGTTAAATGGCATTTGTTCTTTGCAAGCAGGTTGAGATCTCCCTATGACCCTGAACATGAGGCGGTTTGGAAAAGAGATGGGATGGTAGTACCACTGCTGAACAATAAAGTGATGCAGGTTTGGGCAATTGATACTATATGGCAGTCATAACATTTACATAACAGATGATGAAAGATAAAGCCTTTAATTTAACAAATGGAAGAAGCCAGACAGGTCACATATTCAAAAAATTTCTCCCTAGGCCACCTACAGCTCATCTTTTACTCTGAGCACTGCCTTTGAGCCTATCAGCCTCTGACTCTTCACTCCTCTGTGTCATCTATGAAGCAACGCACCAGCCTTATTGACAAGTTTTTTTTGCAAATGGAGTGTGTAATGTGGAGTTGCCGCCCAGGCTTGATGGTGCACATGTGGGCCGCAGCCCTGCAATGGAGGGCTGAGCCTATGGAAGTCTGGAGCTCCTCTCTCCACAGGTTTAGTCTACATGAGTCGAGGACTAAGCCCCACATCTGGACTTGACCACCATCAGTGCCATTAGCACTAACACAGCGCTGAGCATGTGCACCCCTGTACCCAACACAGGGTAGCAGAGGACAAGACACGCTATTACAGGCCGTAATGGAAGCATGGAAAGAGGCCGTAATACTTTTCACTGATTGCAGAACTAGAATACACAACAAACACACCCTGTGTTCAGATAATGTAATGTATTTCTAAAGAGCATGCTGTGCTCTGCATGTAGAGCATCACATGCAGGTGTTTTTCCCTTAGCTACGAGAACCACAACATAAAAAGAGCTTGCTCTGCATTGCTCGCTGGCTTCAACTTTCACAGTTCAGTTCACTGTGTGTGTGCATGTTTTTTTTTCCTGCCTTTTCTGTGTGTAAATGGTTGCAGCTATGATGTGAGGAACCTCACTAAGGTGTTAGGGGGTAGTAAACAGATATGGAGCAGAGCGGACTCTTATGGTCTACCTACCAGCAGGCCACTCACAGGTCACCACATACAGCACACTGGAGTGTTCTTTCTCTTTATGATTTTCTATCTTTCTGTCTGTCGCTCACACACTCGCGTCTTTGACTCTCAACAGCTGTCTGCTCAGCTTCAGAGCAGAACTCATTTTAACAGATGAGATGCAAGTTTGTCCACCATACTGTGAACACCCGCTGATAACATTTTCCAAAGGTACACGCACATCTGGTGACTGCCTACTTTAGCCATAAAAAAGTAAGAATCACTTCATCACAAAAAACAGATTCTTTTCCACCACTTTCTTTTTTATTGTCAAGTCCTTTTGTGACACATGTGGGAGACAAGGAGCATGCAGAGTCGCATGTAATGACGAAATTCCAGCAGCCTCACTCGGATGTCCCCTCTTCCTGCTATTCTATATATGTCACCAGGCCTTTCGGATGGGCCTCTTATGGGAGCCTTGCTGGCGAGAGATTTGTCTTTGCACACTCACGCACACTTGACATGCACATACATGCATATGCACAAGTCACACAGATGCCTGACACACAAGTACACATCCAAAGAGGGCTGCATGTGAGGGATCAGTTGCAGGGTCTGGGTTTGACCGTGAGGAATGCCAGCCCAGCACTGTGGTCTGACACCTCTCGCTGTCTGTGTCGCTGTCAGCCATGGGAAACACTGCAGCCCAGGAGAGCTCTGGCCAGAAGGTGACGTGATGGGGCAGGATGTGTTTCCAGTGGTGAGGTTTAACCATGCATGTGGACATGCTCAGAGACCTGTGGAGGAAATTCTCAGCACCCCTTGGCCTTTTCGTCTCATGGGTGTCAGGAGCGGTGTGCCCCAGCTGGCCACACACACACACATTTTACCCAAATATCACCATGAAACAATATGGTAATTCATCTTCAGCCTCACTTGTTAACAAGAGATCTTTACCAGGAATATTCCTTGCTATTTGGCATTTACTGTACTTTACTACTTCTTTTTTAGGCTAAATACACTCTTTGACAAGCCAGAGGAGCAGTGAAAGGCCCCTTGGTGACCATATGCTGGCTTAATAACACTAGCTGGAGTGATTCATCCAGTTCTGCTGTGGAAGTTATGACAGCTCCCCGATGCTCTCCATAAATCCAAGCCTGTGATAAAAGCATCAGTCATTTACATTCAAAAGCAATCTGGAATTTTAATTGTTCCCATTGCACCGCACGTTGATTTCCTCTGACAAGAATATGAATGGTTTCTATGCTTAATGGACTGTGACAATCCTTCAGAGTCTCACAACAGCGCCACACGTTTTCAATCACAAACTGTACCCTTCCATTCGTTCTCTTCTTTCTCTCTACCTCTCAGTGTTTATTTCCCTCACTCCCTCCATCTAACCTATCTCCTCTCTCTTCCCTGGCCCCGAAACCCTCTTTCGTGCCCTCTGATAGAATTAGGGAGTCCTTGAACCATGGTGATCGCACTTCCTGAAGCAATTACTATTAAGCAGCTGTGGCCTGAGAGCGTAGCGTGGAGTGCACTACAGAGGTGGGAGGCTGTTTACATGGAGCCCGGTGAGGAGCCTGGTGACACCCACACCAGAAGCAGCCAGAGGTGCTTTCTGCGGGCTGGCAGAAAGAGGTTGGGGTCAGGGGAGATGTGTGGGCAGAGGGCTAAGAGGGCACTGATCTGTTTTTAGAGGATCCAAGCTGTCAGGATTTACCCACATGGTATGAACAGTTAGGAACGTTACATGTCAGACAGATGTACCTCAGCTTCACATGGAAAATTGGAGGTCCGGTTACACACACTGTATACAGAAAGACAAAGAATGAAAGCAAGATGAAGAGAGGTGTAACGACATCCAGGGTTCCTCACATTTACAGCAATTTGGAAGTTGCTTATAAAATGGATTTTTTTTTTCTTTTTTTTAATGCCATGGTAAAAAATGTCAGGCTCTGAAAAACATCAGAGTAGGTAACAATGCTTGTTTCTAAATTTTGACAGCGTGATTGCATTGTCAAAGGTGCACATGCAAAGAAATAAGTGATTTGATGTGAGTCTTTTACAGTTTTGTTGCACTTTTACATTGTTCCACTCTATTCTGAGATGTCTACAATACAGGTACATTCATCAAAGACATAAAGAAATTCTATAGAACGTAGAATGGATAGATGAAGGTCTTTTTTATTCAAAACCAAACCATTATTCATTTTCCTCTCTCCTGTCAATAAAGCCACCTCCCACACCTAACAAGCACATCATTTTATTCAACATCATGGTCTTCAGGAAAGTTTCAAGCATAAACCAGCTGTTTATTTTTGGAATCGTCTGCGTTAAATCTAATTTGTGCAGGATGGGTGCTGTGAGACCCAGGAATCCCCTGCAGCCTTGGAGGAGGAAGAAGAGGAATGTGACCCCCGGAGGTCAGCGGTCCCCTCACCCGGGTTACAGGGGCTCCTGCGCAAGGGCTGGGCCAGGGTCACAGGTCAGTGGGCTCGCTCATTCAGCCCTGCCCTGGCGCCTGCCGGCACAGCCCTCAATTTGTAAAGCGGTAGAGGGTGACCCCAGAGGGCCTCTCCTGGCTTCCCTGGCCAAACACAGGTCTTAAACACTACCAGCCTCCCCCTGATTCCCTTGTCTCCCCTCGACTCCCCTGTCCAAAAAGCAGGACCCATAGTCTAACACACACACACACACAGTCAACACCAATCCATTCTAATAAGAGGAATTACCCCGGGCAGGGGCAGAAGAGAAGGGGAGGGTGGGAAGCAGGTATGCCGCCATCTCTGCCTCATTACTTAGTGGATTTATGTAGGATCATATGCCCTGTGCGTAGTGGCACACTTGGGCGCTTAACTCTTTGACCTGCACTGTAAATAAGTAAATTAATAAATACAAAGCCAGGTTGTCTGAGGATAGAGGTGGGTCAGAGAAACTTATGAAGGTTAATACAGCAGTCATTGTGCAGAGGTTGACATTTGCAAAAGATCTAAGCTCCAAGTACATTTCCAACCATTTTAATATTTAAATGAATAAAGAATGTCATACATACTAAGATACTAGAAAATTATTGATGGTAGCTGTCAGACCCACTACTGTCAATGAAGCGAGCTGCTGCGACACGCGCTTCTGAAAAAGCAACAGTAACCTCCATGTCTGACTGTCTGCTTCTGAGTGAGTTGCCAGGCTGTCTGTTTCCACTGATGAGAGAGACTGAGCTGTTTCTGATAGTGACTGTTACAGAGAGACCAATTATCCTGGCCAATGAGGACAGGCCTCTGACAGCATAATTACAGGCAGCCTTGCCTTGCAGCAACCATATGGCTGGATATGGCTACCAGTCACCAACAGTTGGGAACATGAGATGGGAGGAAGGCAGAGTCGGGATGTGGGGGTGGGTCTGAAGGTGTCTTAATCCACCAGGACCCAATGTCCTGTCTTGTCCCAGACTCTGGGGCCTCTCCTTCGGCTGCTGAGAGTCGGAGCTGGGGCCTGATTTGGCCCAGCTGGAGGAAGCGGGCGATCAGAGTTCAGTTGGTGCAGACAGAAGTAAAGTAAACAGCCGTGGTCACTGGGCAGGCCGTTAGCAGGCCTCGGACAGATGAGCAGGGGGCCGGGAAGACCACACACATACACATACAGCCAGACCACACAGGGGCCAGGGCTCAGGGGCCTACGCACGCAAGCACACGCCCCATCGGCAGGGTTCCCCTGTGGGCAAAAGCATGCTGCAGGTCAGGGTGGAACAACATGGAGCACAGAGGAACAACAGACTGGCACAGAGCTGGCATGAGACCCTCTGAGTGCTTGGGTGGACGTTTACATATTATGAGAGAGACACTGGCAGGTCTGACCCAGTGACTGCAGACATAATCCTACTATAGAGCAGAGCCGTAAGAGAGAGTAAACACAAACAGGAAGAGATTCATAAGTACGCTGCTGTTCCACTGCCAAATCTTAAAGTGCATTTTGGAGAGTCTTTCCGCCTCCATGTTGGAGACACGCACTCTCTTCTGGGGAAAAACCACACGTACATTAGCTGGGAAATCACATCATGTTGATAAACCAAAAGTCAAATAAGCAATTGTCAACAAGATTTATTTTTTTGTTTAGTTATTTGCTTTACAAAATGTCCAAAAAGGGAAACCAGATATATTGTGGGACAGTATTGTTTTACAGATTATTGATCCTTACATTCAGAACTCAGTATTTGGTATATCGCATTATAGTAAAGTAATTTATTTTGAAGAGCTTTGGACAAATAAGTGAATTTGGATACAAATCTTCTGATGTTGAATGGGTATGGCGTAACATCAGATACGCTTGTGTTTTGTATTTGATGTAACTGAAATCTGTTTAAACTTTTTATGTAATTCATTGGAATGGTATTTCAAGAAAAATAAGATATTGTGTGGGCAGATAAAAACTGAGCAAATGTCCCAGTGTGATGCTTTAAAACAAAGCATGAACATGCACAGAGAATTTATAATCTAACTCTAACATATAATACTTTTTTTTACTTTCCCTCAATCATCTATTAAATCAAAAGCACAGACTCTCTCTCTGACAGACACACACAGGACTTTGGCAAACATGTTAACACGCAAATGCTAAACAAAAATAAATATATACCACACAAACACGCTCACACACTCTCTCCCTTTTTCTCTCTCCTTCCACAAGTCCACATAACCATCAGTCTCTCTCTTTATCTGGACAGTGTCAGAATGACCCATGGGAGAGCCTGTGAATGTGTGTGCGTGTGTGTGTGTGTGTGTGTATCACCCTGACATAGGGTGGAGTGAGGAGTAATGCTCTCAATCACAATTACTCCCCACTGCCACCAGTCATGCCGCCTGCCTCACATCACCTTACCACACGCGCATACACACACACACACAAAGAAACACAAGGTCAGCATTTCCACTGGAAAGACATGATGTACTCTGAGTTCGGCAGCGAGTCCAAGATCACCTCCACTGAGGATCTAGTGCAGCTGTCAGAGGGATCAGGCGGAGCGGAGCTGGACTGCACCATCTGCCTGCTTACAACACACACCCTCCAGTGTATCAGTAATCCTCAGCACCCTGCCTCCCTCTTCTTTCATCGCTTATCTCCACATTTAATACCGCATTTATGATAACGAATGACAGGTAGCTTGGGCTGCGATCCCTCCTCATCTGGCCTTTATCTCATAATGGTACGAGCTGCATTCTTCCCTCCAGCACAGGGCCCTGCAGGCCTTGATAAATCCCAACCACAGGGTGGGCAAACCGCTCGCTAAAAGTTTTTCTGGCTGTAAAAGTGGGCAGTTGAGAAATAAGTACGAGATTTGCCCCTAATGAAATATGTAGGACACGTGTTTGTCAGTGAAATACGTGTGAGTGCATTGTACATGCAGGGAGGGAGGGGGGGCACGAGCTGCAGCACTGCTGTGTTGTCTCGGGATGCTGATTTTGAGCTGACCTAGAGATTCAAGGTCTTATTGTGTACAAGGAAGGACTCCATGACAAAGTCTGACTGAAATCTGATGTTGATGCTGACGTTAGCTCTTTGGTGTTTTTGAACTGAGCACAAGTTAGCAGTGTGCGTTTGGGGGTCAAGCTTGACAAGGACACAGGTATGGTTCAGTGTCTGGACAGGAGGCTGGGGTCACTGGGGGTAACAAATTACTGTGATCTGAGATCAGGAATATATGCTTGAGGAAAAGGATAGAACGCAGTCTAAAACACTGTCGTGAGTCGAACAGATGATTTAACGTTGTGATGCTGAGGTTAGGTCAGGGTTGTGGGGAGTCTGGGGGGTCTGTGGCACTGACGATTGCAGACAGAAAGTTTCAGGGGGGAGCTGGACACTTGTCTGGTGGGCAAGAAGCAGGTGAAGGTCACAGAGCAGTGAAATATGGCTGTCAGGTAGAGGGGAAGAACAACACAGACTCTGTCCTTCCTGCCTCGCCACAAGAGTGTCTGGGTGACACAGCGGGGTCATGCCCTGTTTGCAGGCTGACACGAGGTTCTCACACACATAAGTACATATAAGATGGACATCCACTGAGAGGACATATAAACTATAAAAAAAACATGTCTCTGCAAACTGTACAGTAAAGAGGAGAAGAACTTTGCTGACCAATAGACACAGTGATCAAGATTATAATTTTATTGATATATATATATATATATATATTGATAATTATAATGAGGATAAAACGGAAAGACAAAGTTCACAATAGCCGAATTTCTAATTGAATTGTTGAACCTTATACTAATTTAATTTAATAAATGAAATATATTCATAGAAACAATTATTCTTATGGTAAATAAATATTAATAAATATTATATATTTATATCTCTTTTTTATATTACTGCATATTAAGTGAATAATATTAAAAGACCTTTCTATTCCACGTCAGAACATTTTGAACTGAACTGGCAAAAGTAAAGGCAAAAGACGTCTTTTAAAAGCTATATCACATATTATAGGACATGGCAAAAGTAAAATAGATTAAATATTATATTTAATGTATTAATTATATTTGATATAATAACTGAGATTTGCAGAAGCCTTGGCCAATGCTTCAGAGGACAGTGGATATTAATATAGCCTGTTTTCAGACATGGTGAGACTGAGCCTGATTGAAAGTTGAAAGGCTTTGGCTCCGATTCCTCCATTGTTTGATCAGACAGGAGAAGTCCTCAGCTCTCTAAATTGGTCCTTAATGAGACTCGCACGTAGGCCACTTCCCTTTGACCCCCGACATCCCCGAGCTTGTCCCGCGGTTCCTCCTCGGAAAAGGAGGACCGACTGGTGAGGAAACCTTACTGAGGGAGTCGAGCTGCAGCACAGGAAGGCGCAAGAGAGAGAAAGAAAGAGAGAGATAGAGAGAGAGAGAGAGAGGTGACTCATTTAATCTCTCAAACGCTGGTATTTGGTCCTGAGATGCAAAAACACACTTCCCGTCTTGGCTGCTGCCAAAATGCTGCGTCGGTGGCTCAGGCCGTGCACACGATATGAGTGACAAACCGTGTGTGTGCAGATGGTGACCTGCGAAAAATCCCACAATCCTGCATGATGACTTCATTATTTATAAATATCACTGCCAGAAAATAGTCTAATTTATTTCAATAAACAATTTGGACTAGTTAGAATTAGTATGAGCTTTAATGGCACGTTAAATAAAATCAAGGCCTGTTATTATTATCATTAGCATTATTATTATTATCATTATTATTATTATTATCTTTCCCTTAACCTTATGCATCAGCATCCTGTATAGAACAATAGAAGACAATTATTAATACCCATACAAAAACTAAAATAAAATAAATAAATAAAATACTCAGTTTTTAAAGTTGTTGTAATGTCTGTCTTGTTCATTATGCAGCCTATTTATAGCGCAGTCATTTACAGCAATCCCCCTCAAAACGTGCTGTTTTTCTCAGTGGTAAAATCCATATTGGGGGTCATGGTTCAGGTTGGTCAGGCAGACTTGGACGGATGGACTCAAAGTGCACTCTGTGTCTGGCTTTGAGATGTGGATCTCCATCCAACTTTCACTGCTTTCCAGATGATGGCTCCTTTTTTTCTCCTGTTATTATTGCTGTCTAACATGTCCAGTGCCGACGACGCTTTGCACGGGTTATAACCAACACATTACGCATGAAACATTATTTAGGTCTGCTCTTAAAATAGCACCTGCGCACCGTCTGTTTTTCAGCTCCGTCTGAGAAAGTGAATAAACCAGCAGGCCCATTATTTATTTATTTATTTAAAATAACAAAAAGGGAAAAAAGGGATTTTTATCAACAAAAAAAACATTGATATAAAGGACTATTTTAGTGGTGTCATAGGATAAATAAGGAAGCAGCTAATTTCTGCCCTGTGTTAGTGTTTTGGCCACAGAATAATACTGGATCAGTCATCAGTGACTCCTTCGGGTGTTAATGTAAGCAGCCTGTAAATGTTGGTCAAATAATTTGGCTGCAGGTATTGTGAAAATTCACTTTAGAGTTTGAACGTCACAATTACTTCATCTGAATTGATATTCAAACCAGCCCATATTCGGATTTTCTATCTCCGTATTTGTAATGTCTCCATATCAAATAAAACACCATCACACCTGGGATAATAATTTATATATTTTCCTGGCCAGGCTTAGTTCACTGTTAATTTTCCTCACAGAAAAATGTCTTGGTATTCCAGCATGGAAATCCATCAATAAACGCATAATTACATCATAGAGATAAAAAAATCTACATTTTGCAGTTTTCCGTAGATAAATGTTCAACGTTATCTTTAGAAATAAATAAAAAACACATTTTCTGTTTTTGTAAAATAACCATATTTTGAGCTTTTGTCCCACCTCAGCATTTCTTACGTTTTTATTCTCAATAAACCAAAACATCGTCACATAGACTCCTGTTTAATGTCTTTGTATTTTTCATTACATTTTTATCACGTTAACATGGCAAATAGTTGTGTTCAAAGAAAAATGCAAAGTTCCCACCGTAACATCTGTGACATATAGAAAAGCCTTATGAGCAGTGTGTACGGTTTACTAATAGATCCCTCTAGATGGCGTTAACATGCTTCCAGGTCTGTGGGTTATGATCTGAAAAGTGACACTTGACACTGAAAAAGAAAATCACACTGTAATTACAGCTCTGTTATGTCCTATGAAACAACTCAATAAAATACGGACTTATCTTTATTTCATTCTTTTGTGTCATTGATGTGCACAGAGTGTGTGTGTGTGTGGGGGGGGGTGTTTGGCACATGCAGCAGCTGATAAGTTGCTTGTTGACAAAAGTTATTTTGAGTGTACACTTGCAGAATAACATAAAAGATATAACTGAAAAAAGACAATAACTCAGGATGACAAGTGAGTTAGAAAATACTTTTAAAATGACTGAAAACGATTGAAATAACAAAGTATGCACAAATTAGAGTATCCAGAGCATCTCTCTCTCTCTCTCTCTTTCTCTCACACACACACACACACACAGACATTGACCGGGTCATCATGCAGAGACACTTTGGGGTGCCTGTTGCCCTTTCACATATTTTCACATCTGCTATCTGCTGCACTAAATGCTCATAATTGATGCATCTGTCGGTCAGCTGGCAGCATATGATTGGGCTAAAACAGTCCTGCAAAGAGAGAAGGGGGGGTTGGGGTGGGGTCGAGGGGGTTGCACAAAGTGGAGTCTCACAGACCCCTTATATCTAATGATTTGGGGTCCCAGGGTCCCAGCCTCCATGGCTGTGTGGTCCCGAGCAGACACAGCAGGCTCAGTGGAAAGCAGCCCCCCTCTGGGACAGAAACAACATTCATCCTCTGGATCAAATGGCAGCATAACACTCCAGTTGACATCAGATCTCATTATGGGACAAAAGACCTGTTGTGTCACCCAATATCAAACAGAAAAAAGCATTTAGACAACTTACAAGGTCAGTGTCACCAGAATGTGGAGACATGTTCACCTAGTGAGAGGATTTTATCCAGTAAATTTTATGATATTTTCAGTCAGTGTTTTTTCTTTCAAAATTGAATTTTTAGAAGAAAATAATTAATATATATTATTTATATTTTTTTCAATGCTTAATTTTTGGAAAGGAATTTGTTAATTGCTGGTGTTTCTCAAGTTTTTTCCTTCATCTATATATAGAAACAGCAATGGAATACAATCCTGAGGCATTCAGAGATGGAATAAAAGCCAAGGGGATCTGAGTGATTGCTACTATAAAACGTCTCCCAGGCCTTGTAGAGCTGTAAAGGACAAAGAGAGATAGTCGGACGGGCCTGTTCTCAGGCTGCAAACAGGCGTCTGGCTGCCTTCAAGACAGCCCTCTCTCCCTCTCTTTCTCTCCTGGAGTCCTGGTCTCTTTCTTTTTCTCACTTTCTTTTTGTTACTCTTCCCATCTGTCTCTGCTCTCTTTCTCTCTCTCTCTTTTTTTGCTCCCTTTTCCCCCCTAAACTATCCCTCAGTGCTGCTTCTCTGTGTCTCTTTTGGTCTTTGTCTCTGCTTGTAGAAAGCATCCAGCATCAGTCTGACAGGGCTATTTAAGGGTATGCATGCATGTGTGTGTGTGTGTGTATTGGTGGGGGTTAAAGCAGAAGTCTGGGGAAACAGTAACCAGAGAGTGTCCCTGAAGTGTCGGATGGGGTCACAGAGAATCGGGGGTCTTCTGTGACCCATCACGGAGCAGAGCGGTCGACAGGGAGTTCTTATCACAGCACACTGTCATTCACAAATCAACTTCTCCACACGCACAGTAACACACACACATGCACGTATGCAAAGCAATGACAGACTCTTCTCGTGAGTTTCTGTGTAAGCAGATGTTGGCACCACATATGTCATGTGCTTTAAAAAAAAAAAACCTTAAAATCCAACCTTGATTTGTTACTCATCCAGTTTGCCCTTCAGAAACGACACAAACACACACGCAAACATGCGTAGGCGCAAACACGCACACAGTACGCAAAGTACGCACACAAACAAATACACAGATTGACGTCATGCTTAGAAATGACGGGCTGTTAACATGTCATTATAAGGTTGTTGAAAGGGAAACCCAAAGCTAAAACCTGTGCCACATATCCAGGTAAACAAAATCAGAATTTTCCTTCACATGCAAAAGCTGTCAGGGGTGAAATAAATTATGAATCATAGCCATTAAATCTAAATTTACGCAAATTCCCGTGCACTCATGACGGGCAGAAAGTGGATTAATCCTTATGTGGGCGAGTTTTCAAGCACTTTAATTCCAGTCTCCAGTTTGCACTATGTGTGTCTCTGCCTCCATGTGCGTGTTGTGTAAGCGGCTGGGGGAGCAGCGCAGTATGAGGAGAATTCATGTTAGTCAGCTCTCAGAGAGGTCTCAAATGTCTGTTTTCCTGACGTGTGATCCATAAATATTTGAAGTGGAGAGGGCTGCGCTGCGTTGTAGAACAAATCTAATTAACCCAGAACTTCCTAAGGGTTCCTCCGTCTGTGGGGCTGCGTGGGTGTCTCTTACATCGCCAATTCACCTCCCTAAAAGGGTCTGACTCCTTATTTAAGCCACTCAGACCTCGATACATCAATCAGTCACTTAAGTTAAAGACCAGATTTTGCCAAAGGAGTTTAGGAGGGATTACTGAGATGAGGATTTTTTTTTTATTTAATTTTTTTTTATTTTGCTGTCTCCCTGTTGTAGCTCTTAGTTTGTTTTTACTGATAAATATTGATCATGCATTCTGAAATTGGCTCTAAAAATTGAAATTGACACTCCAATTTAGGAATTTGCTTGGAGTAACATTTAGTGTTATAGTAAATATGAAACTATTCAAATACACTGCAGGAAAAGCATCATGCTGCATTCTGACACAGCTGCCCAAAAGATGACAGCCTGTATTTAAAGAGTGTTGCCACTGTGGTGAGACAGAAAAGAAAGACAGAGACAACCATATGACCAGAGACAACCCTTTTTTTCAGACATTCTGTCCTGTTTCTCATCAGACAATCCATATAAAGTTCAAATTACGACTGACACTGTCTTTCACTCCAGCCTGGTCTATGTGTTTGGTATACAAGTACAGTAGCCTATGATTCAGTGCATTATGCATCTCTTCCCTTTCTGTTCTCAATCTGGCCCGGGCAGGAAGCACAGTGCCTCTGAAAAACTAAAGTGCTGCTGATCCCGAGATAGTCTGCCATCCTTTTAGCCAGATGAGACATGAGGCCGCTTCTCCTTAAAAAACAGCACTGGAATGCCCAATTTGAAAGACGGCTTGGGTGAGGATGTTGGGAATGAAGAGCCATTCATGGATCTCATTCCTGAGGCCTGGGGTTGCTGATTTCATTAGAGTGCACCACACTATTAGAGCCGCCTCAGTTTGCTTTGCACTCGCTGCAAGCCTTACATTTCCATAATGTTGCATAGGATTCAGTTGTCACACGAGAGGGCCACGCTCAAACCATTTCCGCTGTAAACCGCTCGCTTAAGTTATTATACATTTTCACAATAAATACAAAGGGAAATGCGGCCAGCGTCTCGTTAGAGGAGGTTAGTTCTAAAGCCACGTCAACCCAAATGGTGTTCCTGTTGGTACAGTTGTCATGTGTCAACCTACTCCGCGATAGAAAAGCACTCACGTCTTCTCTCCTTAGTATGTGTTCCACTATTTTCCTTTTATCCACAAGACTGGCAGCCAGCTGAGGAGTGTCTGGTCTTTGGCAGCTGCATGAGTTGAAATAAGGTGAGTGAAGGTGCTGCGTACTGTAACAGGTATATCTTCAGCTTTGCACAAGATCACAAGCCCTGCTAGGAGGAGTATGGCCTCATAGGGAACCAATGAGATCTGTCTGGCTCTGCGCTCTCTGCCAGCAGTTATTAGACACACAGACGGAGGGCTAACGCCTGCTCCAGATGTTCCAGCACAAGCAGCAACAGGGAATTGGATGAGACCTTGAATTAAAAAGCATCACACACTGAGCATATAGCTCACTTCCCCTGTGCCCCTTAGAAGTGCTATTCCATTTCACTGCATACCACCAACAGTGGGCCACTGAGGCAGGATAATGAGAAGGGCCAATTAGGAGCTGTTGGACGGGATAAGATATTTCAGAACAATACTGCCTTTATTATGATTTCTCAGTAGCATTAGCACAGCCAATGTGTGTGCTCACAGTTTAAGCTGCCTTTGGAAAGCAGTCATGAATAAAATCCTTCTGGTTTTATTATTTATCATTACATTTAAAAAAGGGGAAACTCTGATTTGGACCGGTCCATTATTTGTATGTATGTAGAGCTTTGTTAATAGAGTTGTATGTGTGCCATATGCTGTCTTACGACAGTTTCGGTGTACAGTATTTACATTTTATGCTTCCAATTTTAGAAGGAAATAGTGAAGCTTTTACTGCACTACATATATTTGACAGTCATAGTTACGTTTCAGATTAAGACTTTTCATGCGAAACACATAAGCAGTTTATCAGATATGATCCATTGCTTTATATGAGACTGACCAGCACTGCATAAATGAGTTATATAAATTCCCATTATGGTGCTGATATAAGAATCAACACTTATAGATGGCACATGCATACATAAAGACAGTTTTTATTTTTTAGCTGTTTTCTCCACCTCGTAAACGTAAAGAGTTAAATCCGTCAAGTAAATTTAACTCTCAGTTTACAATGCAACCTATTACTTTTACTTTAGTAAGGTATACAAATACTTCTTCCACCATTGGTCTGGCATGTTCCCTGACTCTCCCTGTCTTGCACACGCACACACTGCACACACACATGCACAAACAAAATATTCCTGCATATTAGGTGTTATTACATTTGTGTGTTTCAAGTCAAGTGTGATTTCAGTGTTAGCACATGGCTTCCTACATACCGACACATTTGTTACATCTATTGTGGATGCATTTTAAACCTGAAGTCAAAGAAATCACCTGACTGTGCAAGTTTTCTGCCACATAAAACACACCTTTCACATATAAAATGACCAAGACAGAGGAGCAAGACCATTTGAAACTATGATGCTAATGAAAGGCTACTTCATATAACAAATGAGACATTACAAAGAGTTGTTTAGTCTCAGTGGTTGTTTTGTGCAGACCACCTCAGGCCCTGAATGACAGACAGAGAGAGAGATTTGGTTTGGAGGAGTGTTTTCTGGTGCCTGTATGGTCCCTTGTGGCAGCAATCAACCCTGTCATATGAAGCAGTCTGATGGTTTGTCTCAGTATTCATTATTAATCTCATATGTGTCTTATAGGAAGAAAAATGAATACCAATAGCTCAACACATTGCAGTCTGGTAGCTGAGGGAAGGCATTTGGCAATTTGTGTTTGTGATCACTTTGGGCTGAATTTCACACCATAGGTAACACTGTGAGCCAGAGCGGCTCACTGTATGAGTCACTGTTCAAGGGAAATAATCATTGGTTGGGGGGTAAATTGAGTTTCCCAGCTCCAACAAAAAGCCACAACAACTGATTCATCAGCCACCCCTATTAATACACCCTCAAGTGGAGAAAATAGTACATCTTAAGTGGAACTGTACTTAAGTTAATTTGTCAGATAAAATAAGATGAAAAACATCACGTATGAACCAGACGAGCTGACAAGCATCAAAGAATGTCTTTGTAGATAGTATAATTATTTAAGTAGTTGTTGAAGACTATACCCTAATGGATAAGAAAAACTGATTTGTGGAGTTTTAAGCCTCGCAATAATAGCTCCCCTCCTCCCCCCTTCTTCCTCATTTGGTCTTATCTAGGTTGTAGTACTTGATGGTGAGACAGTGTTAGATCATGGAGGGAAATAGAGAACATGCATGCCATGTCGTCAAGTCAGATAAGAGACTACTCAGAGTGTGTGTCTACGTTTAAGTGCAAGTTTACGTGTGTGTCTGCGTGTGAGTGTGTGTGTGTGGATGGCGTAGAAGAGTCTGGGTCTCTGATTGCCTTTGCTGGGCTTCCCACATTAAAGTGGCCTTTGCCTCAGGGAAGAGATTCCTGACTGCATTGGCAAAATGGAGAGGGGTGGGGAATACGGCAAGGAAAAGATATGGGAGAAGGGAGTAAAGTGGGAGGGTAGGGGCATTTAGGTGAAAAGGAGCTGCCAAAACAACTCCCAGGCTTCGTCTGGCCTGCATCCAACTGTCCGACACACACTTGTTCACTCGCTCTCTCTTTCTCTCTTACAAACACACAAACACGCACAGCTTCACCCCCGCCACATGTTCCTAAGTGCGGACCGCACAGGGGGTAGCCCCCTAACCTCCCTGCCCCCATATCCCGTTCCTCTCTTCCCCCTCTCAGCTTTAATTGAGAAGACAAATGGATCTTTCAGAGCCCACTACCGCGCCACCATACATCAGTCATGACAATGTTAGCTTTATAACGGTGGGCTTGCCGTGAGCCGAACCATATGTTTGGCCCGCGCCACATGCACGAGCAAACACCTCAATACCATGCTAATGGCGCCCCAGTAATTGCCTGTTGTTTTATTATTAAAGGTAATTTAGGCCCTAATGGAATTCATTCAACACTGTGCGTTGGCCCCACCCAGACGGCACTGTGGAGAGACCACACTTCCTGTGTCGGACATCAGGAAACCCTTTTATCTCCCCTGAAATAAAATATTATTCTACATGATGACATATGCTACAGAGAGCCAGATACCATCCCCTTTTTAATGCTAACCTCTAACTAGCCTTTGTAGGACTATGTAGTTTCCGGTGGAAAGTTACCTTGGTTTTCTGTTCATGTCCTCAACTAAATGTGTATCTTCTCTACTCAAAGACAAAAAAACAGCATGCCATTTACAGATAAAAAAGGTTGTGTTGTTGACATTCGTCAGCTTGAGATCAAGTAAGACTAGATATGAGACTCATGGGAGCTGTAGTTATTAATGCTAACAAAAAGAAGTTGTTTTAGTCAAAATAACAAGTTGCTGAAAATGTGTTCACAAGAACAATATGTATACAGGTTCAAATATAGACAGACAACCCATTGCCTTGTTAAGCCATTCAGAAAAAGTAATAAAAGAAAATATATTGACAAAGGCAATGCTGGCATTACACGAGCTATCCTAGGTATCCTCTGTGGCCAGTTTTTCTTGTGTTGGGTTTGACATATTTCAAACCTGGCAGAGATAGATGATAGATGGAGGACATAAAACTTCATGTCATAGCAATGTTCACTGCATCTGCCTAATGTCACCAAACTTAAAGCAGCTCTATCGAACTTTTGATTTTAGGTTGATTTTGGTGCCCCCCGTGGACAAAGCTGGAATAACAAGCAGCAAGAAAAGGTATAATGTGAGCATTACTGCATGTTGGGCTGCGCTGTATCACCAAGCAACATTAACTGGTTCATGTGGTTAATGTTAACCACATCATCATCACATCATCTGTTTTACAAACAAAATCTTAACTTTGCGTTATTCCCGGTGGTGTACACAGTTCTCTGCGCTTTTCAAATGCTGTGCTAATGTTCAGTCAGGTTTGGAGAAATCTAACCGAATGCAGAGCACAAGGAGGGCTTTTCAGGGGGAGTGGAAGTGTGAACATTCCCAGGAAATATCTGTTTAGAGTACTAGAAACTCATGAGAAACAGGCATCAATGGTGATTTGAGGTAAATAAGAGCCAGTGACTTATTACTGATTGCACTTTCAGTTTTTGGTGTATTTTGAGCTTATCCAATGGGTTTTTATCATTTTTGGCCAGAGAAATATAAGTGAAAGAATTAAATTAATGTAAGAAGCTCAAAACTACAGGCTAGCATACTGTTGATGCATAAACAGTCATACAACAATCAGCTGAAAAACTCTGCTGGCCGATGTTGTAGTTTTGATGAGGTTGTCTAATGGCAGCGTCCGGAATCTGCTCCAGATTAATGTGAGTGGGCAGAAACAGGCCACTGGAGGCCTGATTTATTAAAGACTGGATACAGAGTTATTATGAGAATGTGATAACTTTGTATTACAGTACAGCTGCAAAGGAATATGATGGATTGTATGACAGGGATTCTTCTTAAAGAAAAGCAGATACTCCTCAGATATGTGAGAAAATGTCACATAGACATCCACAAACTAAGAATCTGCCATAAGATTTACTGATATTCTGGTGACTTTATCAACCTCTGTCAGCGTAAGGTCACTTGTAAGACACATACGCATACATATAAAGCTCTGTATGTCCTACAGAGTGCTTATCAGTTTATCTTGAGTGTCTTTCCGCTTTCTTTTTCCTTTGCTGAGATCTCTTGTAAGTTTCCAGTTCCTTCAGCTTGATTACCACGGATACACTGCAGCCTTTTACTGCACCTTTTCCTTCACTTCTTACCCATTTCGAAATGTCAGTTTCCCAACACAGGAAGCCAGTGTGGTACCAAGGGATCATCTGAGGTTGTGTGATCATCATTGCTCCTCTTCCTGTGCCTTGCTCCCATGCTTTTTAATGCCTGGTGTCCAGCATGCCTATCCTCTGACTGGACTTACTCTCATCTGGGGCCAAAAACACCAAAATAACAATCTTCCCTCCCCTCATCTGCTCACTCTTACACTCTGGTCACTTTTCCACTGTCTTTCCGCTATCCACATGTGACACATGTCTTTGGCAGAGTGTTCTCATGGGCTGGTCACCACGACCGCACACCGCGTTTTACCACATTATTTCGAGTGCGTTAATAAGAGGCGGGACACACAGCCTGTTAGATTCTGTCTTTCTGTTTCTATGGCGATTAATTTTCTCTTTTTCCACGTCACTGTTTCTACTCTTCCTCTCTCTCTCCTCTCTCTCTTTCTCGTTCCCAGCAGCATGTGAACATTAGCCAGGGTTTTTATCAGAGGGCTTCCAGCAGAGCTCCAGCAGGCCTTCCCAGGAGAGGAGGCTACAGGAAGTCGTAGGATGATAAAACTGGGCCATTACTGGGCCAGCACAGGACCCCAGGGTTCATTACCCCCCTCCTCCTAATCGGACTCTGCAGCACAACACAATCCTGAACACACCTCACACTCATTATAGCATCAATCTGGGCTGCTGTATCATGGACAAGTGAGTTCTGGCTGGCTGACGCTGTGCTTGTGACACCGGAGAAAAACTGGTCTGAGTTGCCACTTTGTGTCAGTTAATTCGCAATCTGAATCACTAAAACTAAAAATGAGAAGATTCACATGTCTGTTTTTTAATCCAGGCTAGATGAAAAAACAGCTTAAAAGAGGCACTTTTGCACACATATATGAGAGAGATGTTTTGGAGGAGCATAGTAGGAAGATAGGATAGGAAGAAATATAGTCTGATAATATACTTTTTAACAAGTGAGAAGATCATTAAAAGCTCCTCAGCCTGAAGCTATTACTCAGCAGTCTGCCATGCCCTGAGATTGGGTGCAAGGAGGACATAAGAATAAAAACAGCTGCCTCAGTGATGACGTCACAGCCTTGAGCGGCGCTGATGTAGCTCCCAAGAATAGTACACAGAAACACAGGGCTGCAGCTCTTGAATAGTAGCGTGGGGATGCAGAGAATTAATTGGCAGTGGTGGTCCTGTGGAAGTGATGACAGCTGATAGAGAGAGCAGCTGGAAATGACAGCAACACCAGAGCTCAGCACCATGCAGCACTAAGCAGCAGCACTGACAGAGAGCAGCACAGAAACCACCAATGAAGAAAACAGATACAACAAGTATGTTGCTGATTATTTGATGGTGTGAGCAGGACAAGATTAAATGATCTGCAGCAATTTATATTTTTTGATGTAATGCAATTTGTCTGATTGTCAAGTCACTAATTTTCATTCTTTATCACTATTACTTCACAGAACTGCTCGGATTTCTTTGTCTTAGGCATTTTTGTTTAAAGGAATAGTAGAAAATGGCTTACTAATTTTCTTACTGAGAGTAAGTTGGGTAGACTGATACCACTTCCATGTGTAGGCTACGGTAACTCTGAATCTACCGTAAACTGCTGTCCAATGGTGACCCACCTACCAGCACCTGTAAAGCTCACTAATGAACACCTCATGCGTATCAGGCCGGGCCAGCTGTTTCCCCGTTTTCAGTCTTTGTGCTAAACTAAGCTAACTGTCGGCTAATATTTAGTGTACAGACACAAAGTGATTTGTAAGAGATGATGATTTGGAAGATAATGATACCATTCTAAACACTCGCTCCAAATGTGTATCATTTAGTTAGTAAATGTCCTACTAAACCTTTTCCAGATGAAACTGAAACAAAAAGATAAAAGTTAACTTAAAAGAATTATCAAATAAAACTAACTCAACGTCAACCAAAAAGCAGATCTTAGAAGTCAAGCGTACTTGTTTTGTAGTGTTTTTTCTTTTTACTTCAGCTTACCAGAATCATTTTATGATAAGAATAGGTCTATAAAATGTGTCTTGTTGCTTCTGACATTCCTCTGCCAATCCAGAGAGAGCAGCCAAATGACCCTAATGCTCTTGGGACCCCCAGTTCCCCTCCCCGCTCATACCAGCAGATCAGCTCAGCTAGTTTCCTTATCTGTTCACCACTCAATTACCCTGTGCTGCAGAGGGCATTTGAAGCCTCAGACGAGCGGCCTGGAGGTTACAGTGAGCCGAACTGGGAGGAGGCACAGGCTGCTGATGGCCTTTTAACCCTGGTTACACAGAGATAATGAATGACAGGATGGGATGTTAACTCCACTCGTAATTATGTAAAAGTGTTTGTTTGTTTAATATACATAATCTCTGCTGTTTTTTTAATCTGCTGGTTCATTTCTCAATTTCACACACCTGAGAGAGTGTTAATTAATTATTTATTAATACAATTAATTATTAATTAATACAGACAAGTGTATATTGTAGTACTGTTTTTTCTAAATTCCATAGTTCTGCTGTTTTGTCACATGACATTTGGTACCAGCAGGCTTGTGGTTTGGCTGAATTTATGAGGGATGTCTTACATATTTCTCTGACCCCTCCAATGACACGCTGCTGAGCTGTAGTTAAGGCTGAGTATGTTTCAGACAATGTGCACACCAAAGGTGAAATCAAATTAGCCAAACAATCTAATTCAAACTCTCCTACTTAAATTTGTATACTAAGTGGTATTGAAAGTGAACATTGAAGAAAGGATCTCCAACATTTTGCATTTGCATATGTCATTTTGCATGACATACTGATAATAATGTAAAGACATTTGAACAAATTTTGTAAAATGTAAATTTATGTGGGCCAGTAAATATTTATATAAATAAAAATAAATAAATATATTTAAAATGTTGAAAAATAGCAGTTAAACTGCAATATGCCTGCATTCCTGATTATAAGTTTAAATATTTCATTTTTTAAATGTAAATATAATTATTAGGCTTTATTTTTCTGGTGGTGAAGTGTAGTAATACACTAAAACTGACACATTTCTATACTTTAATTTACTAATTATGTGTCCATACTTAGCAACCAAGAAATGAATGTCCTGGTTGTCAGGTTGCACCTGTCTATTTAATAATGCTAATATTGTAATAAATATGTCTTTCATAAGTTTTTTTTTCCTTTTTTCTGATCTGTTAACATCTGATAACATTGCACTTTCCTGGATAGCTGTAAATCATCAATAGTTAATTAGAAATCATTTTCAGTTTTCAATATTTAACAACATAGTTGAAATACATGAACATTTTCATAGCAGGGATCTGGAGATGTTGCAGGTTTTCCTCCAAATATATGTGTGATGTGAGACTTTGATTACTTCTTTGTACATGTCTTTTCTCAAACAAGACAATGAACTTTGCTCTAGTTATGGTTTCTCAGATACGTCCTCTGGCCTGATCATGAGGTCTGCATGAACGTGTTTTTTAAAGAGAGATGGAGAAAGTCCAAGAGATACCAAGATGGAAACAGAGGTGGGACTGAGCACTGAGAGAATGTGACTGTGGTGAATGGAGAAGAGAGAACAGCACAGAGAGCTGCCATCCCTCGTCACGCCTGTGTCTCTGTGTCTGCAGGATGTTTCCCTCCTTTTAAGGCAGCACTGATGTTCTGCTTTCTTCAGCAGTGCAGCAGCAGAAAGCAATGGAGCAGGAATACACAGATGTCCAAGGAGCCACATCTCAGCTATCCGGGGGGGTGCTTTTCATTACTGAATGACCCTTGCCGTTGTGATCTTTCCTACTGTTACTTAATTATTGCTGTTTTTATCATTGAGTAGCTTTTGATTTTTTTCATGATGACCGGGCTCCAAAAGCCTTTATGATTAAAAAACTCTTTTGCCTTCCTTTTTTATCCCAAACACATAGAAATGACCAGTTAAGCCTGTTTATAATTTCCTTGTTCTTTGATGTTTGCGAATTTTTCGGTGCACTTTAACACTCACCTCTTCACCTTTACATCTCACTCTCTGTCAGTACCACTAACACAGCGAGATCAGGTCTGATTTAACACTCCATCATGTTATCTATCATCCACAGATAGAGACTTATCTCTCTGTCAGCACCCGGCTGCTTCATATAAGCCATCACGCTCTTGGCGACAGGGTCTCCTCACCTGTCCATCCATCACAGCCCCGGCGCTTGGTGGCATCACTGGGTGTTTGTATGTTTATCAGTAATTACAGGGGAGGTGTTGAGACTGGAACCAGCTGTGTGCGATTCAAGCTCGGCATTCAGTCAGCTGACAGGCGTTTGACAGGGAGCCGTTGACATCGAGTGAGTTAGAGCTCTTCAACATGTCTGCAGGTCACACGATCTGCTGTAATTTCACATGAGATTATATTCACCCTCTTAAAGTAATAATTGCTGGAGCTGAGGATATATGCACATGGGAAGTTTTATATGCAAAGCACGTGGTCAGCTGGATTGGGAGGGATTTGATATTGTGTTCAAGGACACTACAGCAGGGCAGATTATTACTGACATGAGGGTTTGGACCAGAAGCCCTTTGGTTGAAGGGTGGTCCCTCCACTCAGTGCGCCGCTCTGCCGGCCTGAATGCCCTCAACAGAGAAACTTTTAAGGGGGACTTTGTTGTATGTTTTGTGTATATGTGCATGCCTGCATGTGGGTCTCATGTGCATGTGTGCAGAAATCCGAAATCGGCAGCAATGCTCTCCCCTCTCTCTTTTTCATCATGTGTGTTCCACGTGTTCCAGCCACATTTCTGCAAATATTTATACCGGGTGTAAAACGCTCTTGATCTCTCTCCCCTGTTTACTCTTCTGTTCTTTCTCTCAGCCGACTCTCACACTGACCTTTTTTCATCCTGAATGAGAGTGACAGGAAGGAGGGGACAGAGAGTCTGGGGTGGGGGGCAGAAAAAGAGCAAGTGAGTGTAGAGGGAGGTCAGGGGAAGACAGAGGGAGCAAGAAGAAACCCTTTGGTGGAGAGGGAGGAATAGAGAGACCTGTGGTCTGAGAAAAATGAGAAAGGGAGTGAGGAGAGAGCGGTGAGAGTGATGGATGACTTGTCATCTAATAGAAATCAAAAGCCCAATCTACCCTAGCCCTCTCTTGGCAAAATCACACAATGCAGTCGTGCAAGGAGGCCCATTGGGCTAATTGTGGAGTAATTTGACATCTGTTGACGTCTGAAAATGTGTTAGCTACCACTGAGGGAGAGGGAGAGAGAGAGAAAGAGGGTGGTGTTGTAATGATCCCTGCTTGATTTCTAAATGAGGCACATGCCGCTGACCGAGCTGGGTGCACACGCCTCTGAAATGAGAGCGAAAACAGAGATCCAGTTACAGGACACAGTATCACATTTGTGGTCTTTGTCATCAGTTAAGCTGCATTCACAGCGGCTTGATCAATGGGTTTATGTAATGGTATTTAGCCTGAAACATGAAGTGAAGTGTTGCTGAGACTAATGAGCTTTGCCACTGGGTGGCCTGTTGGACAGCACACACGCACTTACAAACGTACATATTGCTTATCTCACCAGCATTCATTTGTGTTTTCTCTGTCATGATTATCAAAAAAGGCCTACAGAGTATTGCTGGCTTTTAACCATGATCTAAAATCCTGATCTGTGGATACAAAACCCTGGTTTAGTATCAGTAATGGCTGTTATTTTACAGCCATCAGCAGCTGAATGCCATAAAAGGCAACATCAGTCATGTAATTCATGTATTTTGGAGATACCTGTCATCAGATATATGGGGCATTTTATTAAACCAACTGTTAAATCATTATAATCTCAGTAACAGAGAAAACATTTCTGCTGTCAAGACTGCATTATGAAAGCTAATTCTTGGATTATTTTTCAACAATTGACATTTCATAGCTGCTAACATGTCTCCAGCTGTGACGAGTCCTTCAACTCTACCTCCACATTCCTTCCAGTGTAAAAGGCTGCTGTTTTCTGCCTGTGGAAGGGAAACAGAGCTGGTAGCTGGATTCCTCTGCAGTGTGTTGGCAAACGCTGTGGAAGAGGCCTTTGGATCGTTAGTGAGGCTGGCATGAGAGGTTGAAGGAGATCTGCTAACACTCCGCCATTATTCAGAAAGAATGAAGGCAGCCTTTGCCTAATCACAGCGGCAGTTTTACTCTCTTTTAAATGGCAGCTGTCAAAATAGGTCTTTTAACACAAAATAGTCGGGCAGCGCAGGCACGTTCCAAGTCTCTGCCTGTGAATAAATTGCTGACCGTGGCATGCCGTAGGCCTGTGCGCCCTCCCTCACACCCTGCACTCAACCATTGCAACGCATCTGCCAGACTGGCCTCGCTGTCCTCTGTGCAGAGTCTTGGGGAACACCTGACTGAAGCAAGAAGGATGTTGTAAGCAGACAAGGGTGAAATGGAAAATTGTGGATACAAATGACGAATCTGAGGCACAGCTAAAGGATGGGGGAAGAAAAAAAAACAGAAAAAAGCTGTCCTCTCTATGCACCAGTTCATGACATCACAGCACTCCCAGCTTCCATTAAGGCCTAATAAATGAAGGGCTAACGAGGCGGAGTGGGTGGGAAATATAGGAGGAGGGGATGAAGGAGGAAGGGGGGGGGTAGGGTTCCTGCCACTCCAAGCCTCTGTCAACCCCATCAGGAACACTTGAAGGAGGGGTGGGAGTGGAGAGAAGTTTGTAGCAAAGCAAGGGTGGAAGGAGGCTAAAAAAACCTCTCGGCCCATTAGAGAAATCAGGCCGGGACTCTAAAAACACCCTGAGAGCAGAGAGGCCGAGTGGCCCTGGTGTAAACATACGGTGGGTGGCAGCCCCCGAGCACTCTGACAGCCAACGGCGGCCATGATGGATCTGTGGAGTTATCTCATTTTCCACTGTTTTAATTAGAGGCCAGGCTGTGAGCCTCGGCAGCTGGCTCTGCTGTACTGACTCCTGTGGCCTGACAGAGAAAAATGTCCACCGATACTGCTGCCAAGTTCAGCCTGACCAGAGAATGAGAAAAAAAAAACAAATCCTACTTCTGGGATCCATAACCCTATTTACTGAGCAGGTTGCACTTTAATCAATAATACTCTCCAATAATTTGAGTCGATTTCTTCTCTTCATATTCATGGACCTTTCACAATGTGTTTCAATTTTCAAACTCAGTTCAAATGAGAGAGCGCCGTGTGCATAATTTGGAGGAGAAAAAAATCACCTATATTTATAGCTAATTAGAGCCATGCATCTTAGATAGACAATCATAGAATGACTTAAGGTATCAGGTATCCGTCCACAAAATGGGTCTGGAGTAGAACTCCGGTGCACCCTGTTATTAGGTGGCGCTCTCAACCCTGTAATCCAGCAGAGCAGCACTGTGATAGGTAAAGAGAGGATGAGCGACAAAAGACTCACACTACCTCACACGGTTTCAGAGGGGCCCATGTGAAGTTTGTATCTGCATGTATGAAATTAGAGGTGGTCAGGTATGATGGGCGCAGAGTTTGTTTGCTCAAATTAAAAAAACGCTTAACAGTGAAATTCTCAAAAAAAAAAAAAAAAAAAGCAATATCAGAAGTCTCTCCCTGTATTTTTAAAATAATGCAATGCAGGAAAACCTGAACTGTTGTCCACGGTTGTTCTGTAATTTCAGATGATTTAGCTGGTGTAGTAATCTAGTAAAAATCCCCCCTTTTTTACAGTTGTTCTGTAATTTCAACATATTTAATTTAAGGTCTATAGGGTTACAGAGAATTACAGGCATTGTTGGGAAAGGGCTTAGTAGTGGTCATTTTGGGCAAAACTCCTCTTCTCTAATCTAAAATCAATAAAGGCTAGTTAAAAACCTTAAAAGTGAAGCAAGACAAAAAATAAGATTTAATTTCATTTTAAAATTCCCATATCCATTGTCAGTAGTATTTAGTAATATTTCTATCTTTCTTCTTACTCACTCTAGTTCGGTGAATGCAGCTATTCAAGTATGATAAATTGGTCCACCTAAAAACTAAACAAAATTCACGAAACATTTCTTTTGATGATGTACATAATTTTGACATTTCTTATGCATCTGCGCACATTAGCTCGGATGTTTTATGTACAGTAAATGTGGTCGGTTATATCAACTGAGGGTGGCGAGGCAAAGGTTGTGAAAGACTGCGAGGTTTAAAAGAAAAGCTGTTTACATTCCATTAAAAAAGTAGTTGATATCTGAATTAATCTCTGTTGTCTTTTATTAGAGCATGAGCAAAGAATTTATACAAGGACATTTCACGGTGACATGTGGATAACAAGCCTCCTTATTTCCTTCTCCTCTAACTTGTTGAAAAGAGGAGAGATGGAAAGAAAGTGCGAGCGTGAAAGTTGTTTTACTGAGCGCTGGAAAAGAGGAAAATAAAATCATGTCATTGTTGTTTACACTGGACCCCCCAACTGAAGGCCCGTGTGTACGAGTCTGTGTGTGTTCCTCTATTTTCACTGTTTAGGCTGCGTGTTATTGTGAGTCGGCCTCAAAGGAAATTTTGAAATTCACCACCATCAGAGACCAATTTAGAGTTTCTTCGCTGCCGAGTATTTTCTTGTGTCCCGTGTTCACACGCAAATTCACATGGAAATTTGTTTTCATTTTATGGAACTGAAGATCATTAAATATATACATTTATTACGTTTTTAATTATATAATAAAACAATTAAAACAATTCACATTTGTACCTTGTTAAACAGTGACATATCAAATTTTACAGGAAAATCTGATCATTTAGGTCTGTTAAAGCTTTTATTTCAAGGTCATCTGTGAATATATCATCTCGACCTTTTCTGAGAACAATTATCGAGTTTGCTGATGATCATTTGATGATGTGCCAGGCATATACACACACACTGACACACAAACCATAAACACAGAGATGGATGCATAGACATTCTCTCGCTCGTAAACAAACACACAAACAAATACACTCATGCATCCAGGTGCACACATAGACGCTTTCTGACCTCAGAGAGTGTGCTGGCAGAATTAACATATGTTAAACTGCCTTTTGGCAGTAACCCGCCTCCTGCTCACAACGGAAAAATCAGCCTGGTCAATATCACACTCCTACCGTATCTCTACCTTTTCACGTACACTTTCTTACTGTGTCTCTCACCACGCAGCCTCTTCATCTCTCATTGTCTCTTCAGCCTTTCTCCCTGTCTCTCTCCTCTCTCTGCCTGTTTAGAATGAACAGCGGCCTCCATTGTAGAATGGCAGGGTGTTATGACAGCAGGCTACTGTTAACTGTGTTTGGTTTGGGAGGACGGGGGAACACACACATACAGACGCCCTGCAATGCACACGCATACACAAGGACATTGACATCTTCATCTTCTTGGGAGCTCCAATTGTACATGAGCACACTTACACACACTCTCCACACACACACACACACCCACACACACACAGGCACACACTTATGCGTATCTGGCATCAGCTTCTCCAGATGGAGCTCATCCCGTCCCTGCCTGAAGCCACATATTGACTGTTTACTCAAAATTTCTCTATATCTGGCCATTGTTAAGCTTGCTTGGCTCCGTGAATACATTCAGAAACATGTTTGAAGTGGGAGTATAGTATGTGCTACATGTGCCAGTGGAGAAGCACTACAGTGTGCGTATGTGTGTGTGTGTGTGCGCGCAAGCTGCTTCTGGTGAAACCAAAAGGGTTTTCAATAAGCGCCGGGTCATAAGTGTGCAAGTGTGCAAACATATCTGTGAGGCCACTAACTTGTGAACTGTTTGACCTGCGCAGGTGGGTGTTATTCTCCGAAACGCGTCCTGCCTCCTCAAGACATTTGTTTGTACACATGATGAGTTAGTATAAGCTGCAGCAGGATGTTTGGGACCTGAACATGTGTGAGGGTGCACATCAGTGTGTGTGTGTGTGTGTGTGTGGGTAGGTGGGTGGATGGTTGGTGTGTGTGTGTGTGTGTGTGTGTATGCGTTTGCACCCAGACGTTACCATGAGAGTTTGCGATGCCCTTAAAAGTCGTGTTATCCCTCTGAATTAAAGGCTTTCGTTGAGAGGCTTGAAATCTGTCATTGTGCTAAATTACATGCCTCCTATAGTCGTGTAATAGACAGTATACCATAACTGCTGCAGTGAGAGGAAAATAAACACATTTGAATCTTACAAAATAGTGGAAAAATGAAATGGTCGACAGAGCGGAGCCTCATTGCGCTATTGTCTTCCTCTTCTCCACATTCACATTTTCCACATTTAGCATTGGCTGCTTTGATGCATGCTGAAGGAATGCAGGGTGAGTAATCACAAGTGGGGAGGAGAGGGAGGAGGGAGGAGAGAGGTGGGTTACACTGATGAACTGAAGAGGTGATGGAGACAATTAAAGAGGCCACAGGGTGAGAAAAGATGGACATTTAAGAAGAAAGAAAGGGAGGATGACGAGGGAGAGCAGGAAAGAAAAGTAGAAAGGGAGTACGAGGGGCCTCCCTGGTCGTCGTTACGCCGTGTGCGATCATTTGGGCTTGATTTGGATTAATGCTTTAATTGGGAAACACACACAGACCGTTAACATCTGTATCCCATAGTGGTGGAGTGGCCGCCAAGACAAACCAGTGCTGCGTCACACTGACAGATTCCCTCCAGTAACAAGAGCGCTCAAGTAAAGGCTCTGTATGACAGGGGTTTAATGGCAAAATAGTCCGGGCTTAAGACCGGGGAGCTCGAGGTCATTAAAGTGGCACTGCCAACCCAGAGCCTAACATCACACACACACACACACACATACATACATAAACAGCATCTGTAGAAGAACAGAGAGCTGGAGTAAAACAGGATTACATCTGTTCACAGTGTTTCCACACTGCCCTGTGCCCTGCTCGTTCAAAAGAAAACGACTCTCCATCATTTACAGTTCCATGAAATATCGTTAGCTTGTTGAACAGATCAACCTTCGTTGTTTTTATTTTGTGGAACTAAAAGGAGCCATCTCGGCAGGAGGGTTTGAGAAATCAAAGGTCAAACTAACACATGCAGGATTCATGTATCTTGTGAGAAGCCAACTCTTAATAATGCAAGTGCAATGCCGAGGGAAAAAACATGGTTCTTTGACGCCTATCTTTAACGCCTTCTATCTACCGTATGTATATGTTGGCACTGTATGTAGATGTGGAAGCAGACAACATAGAAAAGATTGACTTGAGAAGTGATGTGCTGAATTTTCTAAGATGAGAGGGAGTTGGCAAAAAAATTCGTCATAAGGTGATAAATCACATTATGCACATAGTTGGCCATCCAGCCACTGATGAAGATACAGTGGTTTTGTGACCGTTCACTCGTCCCTTTTCCTGGTCCCTGCAGCATCACTAGCTATTGAGTTAATATATTGCCCAAAATTGAAAATCAAAGGGCTTTGGAGTCTGTACACGAAATAAAGCATGTACCTCACATCTTTAGCTCTTATAATGAAAAAACTCTCTCTCTCTCTTAAAATCATCAGTGGGGAAAGAAAGAAACCTCTGCAGAAGGAACTGAGGAAGACAGACACAGGGTCCCCAGATGTATGTACAAAGTAGACGGACATAATGGTAAAATTACAAAACTAAGAGACAGACTGACGCAGTAAGGTAGATAGATTTCAAACACATATAGAGAATAAAGTACAGTTAATACTTCTAATCTTTTACCATAACTTAACTTTAATGACATCACCTGACAATTCTGTACCTGTCTTTCACTCTAAATTAAACATCTAGAAATCTGCAGTCCAAGGCTGCATGTTATGACAAAGGGCTAAAACTGCAGCATACATGAGCATAAAATTCATGAGCACACACATTCTTACAGACAATTGTGAGAAAGTGTTTTCATGGTGACACGCCGTCATTCATACGGCCGGGCTGCCTCAGAACAATGTAAGGCTACACACCCTGTCTGTGCGACTCTGTGACCTTTGGGACCCCTGTCCCCCCGACTGCCTCCTACCCAGACTGGATCCCTACTACACCACTCCAGCGCTGACCCCCATTCATTTTGACCGACCCCTCTTATCAGGTCTGCCAGTTTTAGCTGTTGCACACAGATGCGTGTAAGCAGTCCCTCCTCCCCTCTCCTCTCTCCACCTCCTCTCGCCGCACTCTGCCTCAACCATACACATGTCAAACCTCTTTGGGTTCCTTCTCATGTGTTCGCACACATCTGAAACCGCATGCTGTGGGAAACCATGCTGACTCGGTGCTCACGGACAGCGCAGAGAGCAGAGTCAGGTGTCAAGGCCTCAGAGCGAGCACGCGAGGCCAAGAAATCAGACCTTGCGGAGGGTGATTAATACAGCAGAAAGCCCGGGCTTAGTGAAAGACCACAGCATCCAGAGAGCATTCCAGCCGGGCTCGCAGCGACGGTGCACACACACACACACACACACATACACACTGCCAAGACAGCTTTTGTGACTGCTTCCTCTGGTCCCTGTACGGTTTCACATTCAACCGACTGCGTTTGATCATGCGAGCCTGCAACATACTCACATCACCATAGCTAATTAACAACGAATGGTGAGGGGAGACACTTACACGCATGCAGACACACAATGGCGAGCGCAGCGCATACCCACCTGGCACAAAACACACACACACTCCTGAGCAATACGACCCCCTTACTCATGTATGGATTAACAGCGCTGCCTGTCAGACACACACAGTTTCTCCTTGGCCGTGTACCACACACAGTGCCCGCTGGCTCGGCTGCAACACACTCTCTGCTGGAGAGCGCAGCACGGTCCGAATCATTTCGAGAAAGTGATACGTGAATGGAAATGAAAAGGAATACAAACACGTCACAGGAGGAAACTCCTTTATCCGCTGCACGGGAGTACTGACAGAGCAGTAGAGAAAGATGTTTACAATGCAGATAACAGCCACTCCAAGCTCCGATTTTATTTAAGGAACCCCACTGCACCTAATGATCGGTTTCTATCAAAACAGCAATCAGACTCAGAGAAGAGAAAAATCCACAAGGTGAGAGAGAGACAGTGGCAGAGCTCTTGACATCTCCCTGACACTTTAATGACCGCCTGTCTTCACTGTAGCATGTTGACAGGATTCACCTCGATAGACCATACCTCGCTCTCACCTCACAGCCTTGGGGCTTTGCGGGTTTCCGCCAACCTCACCTCACAAGTGTGAAAACTGAACATGCCGTCTCGAGCCAGCCCTGGTCTGATGAGACTTCAGAGCGCCCCGGAAAAATAGACAAAAATAGATTTGGCATCACTAAATCCAGTGTGTGTGGAGTTCCTTCACAGTCAGGAACTAAAACGATTCACTCCAACTTAATAATGTTCATGCACACTGCTCAGCGTGCAGCAGCTGGTACTCTCTGATTAGTTCCATCGTCAACCTAATGAAGGCACTGCTGCCTCGCCATGATGGATTAGCGTGGTGGGAATGGAGCAAATACGCTGTCAAGGTGTAGGAGGATATCTCTGTTTTTCAGCCTGTCCACTTATGGGTGACCCCCTCATCATTCACCAGGAGAAAAACAAAAAGGCAGGCCCCAGGGAGTATAAACAAGGGGTGGGCCAAATTATGGGTGCTAAAATGTGGCAGGGGAAGGTGGTTTCTTTGTGCCTACTTACTGTCTAAAAATACAGCAATGCCAGCCCAAAGGATGCGTGCCCACAGAGGTATCCGTGCCAGCACCTTTTATATAAAGCATCTTCTCTCAACTTGTGAAGCGTAATGAGCATCCTGAAGCGTTCAATTACAGATTTTCTACTAACGAGGTAAACAAAGCATCAAAAGCAGCTCAAAACAAAGCTCATGATGAGGAGTTTGTAGTCAGGTAATGCTGGATGTCTCTGAAGTGATGGGGGTGGAAGGTGTTGACAGTGTTAGTGTTTTCCCCGAGTGAGCAGCACTGGTGTTTTCCCATATTTACGTCAGTATTTACGCATGTGTGTACAGGTCCTTTGAGAGGTTTACATATTGAGGGTAATAGGATAACTCTGGCCTCAACCAGCAGAGAAACAGGTGCTTATCTTGTCAAAGCTGTTGTGCTAAGCCAACCTTTGACCCTTGGTTAAGAGCCAATTGAGAAATTAAAACAAGAAATTTGCAGGCCTCCACCCCCTTCCACCTCCCGCTCTTCGCTCGTTTTCTCTCACACGTGCACTCACAGGCACAAAAATGCTTTCATATGCTAAAGGTCAGCCAGATGATGAATCATTTTGCAGCTATTTCCCAGTATCCTTCACTGGTGTTCTGCAACCCAGGTTGTTGAGGAGAGCGGTGAATGAGAAGAGAAAGTTGGGGAAAACAGAAAAGCTGGAGTAAAGAGAGGGGTATGGGGAGTGTTTCACCCAACAGTGGACACACAGAGCTAAGTTTGGGGTTTCTGGCTTAATGTGGAGGAAGGGAATACCGAGGGGTGTAAGGGGGAGTGGATGGGGAGACCCTCACCGCTGTGTGGGGTCTGTCTCGCGTGCGTTCACCGCTGGGGTCTGGGTTATTGATTTTCAAACATGAAGCAGGAATATTGTCCAGGATTTTACTTTGCTCTGCAGAGCCTGCCAAGCTCTTTCTAGTAAGCCTCCTCCAATTACACGTCTCTCTCTCTGACAGATAGACTCACACTGTCTCCTCATAAATATAACTACTAACTGTAATATAAGAATGAGGTATTATTAACAGCAGTGGGGCTATTCACTCCACTTTCATAAATTAAAAAAAAAAATCATAGTTTTTCATATTGTTGTGACATGGCTCTTGCAGGTTATTCCAAAGTAATTACACCCTAAATGTATTTTCATAATTTTACAGTGAGGCCGAATTTGGTTCTTTTACTCAAATATGTTAATAACTGTGTGCAACATATGCTCAATGTTGCAACAGCTTGCAACATCTCTTTAATGACTCAGTCAGCTGTTTTCATTTTTAAATTTTGTTGTATGAGTTAATTATTGGCTAATACAAAAAGAGTCTACATTTATCACTGGGATGCTATTTAACAAATAAATATCATAAGATAACATATCTCATAAGAAAACAAATACAGAGTTTCCATTACATTTTATCACTGTTTAGTTGAGATCTTGTATGACGATAAAACTTGTTATCAGATTCACAGGCTGAGAGTGGCTGTAATGAGAACTCAGCTTCATTAGCTTTTGTCCTGTCCATCGTCATGCCCCTCACACCACACGTTCAACACAGATGCACATGCACACACAAATCCCCGCCAACATGAACGGGCCTTCACATACGCATAAACATGAATGCATAAACAAGCAGCTGGATAGCCGAAGGAAATGCAGGCAGACCAAAACAGACATGCAGCGCTTGGTGAGAACTAAATTATATGAGTGTTGGATATCAGTTACTTTGAAAAATAAAGTGAAACACCAGCACGAAACACAGTTTAATTTGGGATACAGCTTGTATACAATTCAAAGAAAAAGACATTTTCACGATTTCCTTTATCCAAAGGAGCTCCATGTAATGATTCTCTGGTTAATGTGAAAGACATCAATCATGTGCCACTGATGGCACAGTGGTTCACTTCATAAAAACCTCTTACAGGGACATGAAACTTAAACAAATGAAAACAGTCGAGTGTTTTGCTGTTCAAAGAACGTGATGAAAAATACGTGGCTGTGCGGCAGATACCGGGGGCCAGGAATAACAGCGTGAGGTTAAAAGAGAAAAAGCTCTCATACTCATGCATTAACACATCTACCTTGGCCTCGGCAACTGACTGCTATGAGTTTCCCTTCAAAAAGCCAAATTTGGGGAAAGCTACAGCCTGGCCGACAACCTGACAGTCTCAGTAGCCCCACTGGTCAGGCCCCAGTCCAGACTTGTGGCTCTGAAAATGATTCAGCTTGTCACAATTAAGAAATAAATGACTGCTGAATTGATTTGAGGATTTGTTCATGTCTCCCTCTTGGATATGAATGAAATACTAATACATAATTTTTGGCATTGTGATGAGAATACATGGGCAGGGTTTACCACATCAGGACAGATGTGAAGTACAAAGCGACTATTGCGAATAAACTATCTGATACCCCGTGTTACAGAAATGTGACATGAAAGTTCAGACCTAAAATAAAAATCAAACACCAATCTGAAATTGATATAAATGTGTCACTTTTAAGTATCTTAATAAATTATCCCTTTGCCAAATATGTGTCCATACCAAAATAACTCTTTAGCGGTTGAGAGCTGCAAAATGTTTAACCTTGCCTCCCACAGAAAGGAGTAGTCAAGTGTTTGGGGTTAGTTAAACCAAGCCTGTGTGTCTCTCCAGTAATCTTCAGGCTGTGGAGGGTTATGGAAGAAGGCAGAGAGAAGCCTGCCCCGCTACAGCCTGAGGGCTCAGGGCAGATCTGGGATTGAGGTTGATAATGAGCAGGGGGATAAAGTAGAGTTATGGAGGTCTTATCACCCTGAGCCCCTGGGTCACACGGCACTGCTGGTGGTCACAGGCCCCTTAATCACTACAAAAACTCACAGCTCTACTCAGCACACAGGTATTAGTAGTCTATGAAGAGGTGAATCCTCTGGAAGAATTGTTGCCCTCATGACAAGGATGAGAAAGAAGTAGAAATACACTCTTCGTGTGAGGATTGAAAACAGCCTACAGCTTTACAGCAGATCACTCTGTGTATTCTATTTTACTTGTTTATTTCACATTATTTATCCTAAATATGACTGTCAGAAGGAGGGTGCTTCCTGATGCATTTGTAGGGAGGCTTAAGGACAGGATGGCTTGACTCCTGGTCAGCTGAGCTTTAAAAATGGCCCCCGGGTGATATCTGTGTTGGGTGCTGCACCCAGCCAGAGTGAGCCATGTGGGGGTCAGAGTGGGAGACAGAGATGAGTGTGGTGCAGGGTTAGCCAGACCTCAGGCTGTGATTTGTTGAAGCGCATCAGACGGGAGTCGACCAGAATCCGAATAAATCACCTCAGTGGCACCAGTGACAAAACCTTGATAATGAGCACATTAGTGCGCCTCTAAACAGACACGAATCAATGTGAGCCAATAATAATAATTGTTTCACCACTTTTACCTTTTTCAGAGAGACTTTATAATAAGATCTAAGATCTTATGTTTTCAGACATAATAAATACTCTGCTTGGAATAATAATATTCTCACTTTGATGGTTTTTCCACAAACATGTTCAATGACTTAATTAAAAATTATCTTTCCCCCTCATTTAATCTGAAAATATTCAAATATTGTTCTTTTCCAAAGTTTAACTTCTGAACACAAGATGTCACTGAAAAGTAGATTCTGTAATGCTGGAGGCTTCAAGTTTTCCCATCACACTTGTGTAAGTTGCACTGGACCATTAGTGCCTCTACAAACTGGTTGTGAAGTCACAAAATCCTGCTCATATGGACACATCTTAAAGTGAGATTTAATGTGAGCGCAGATAAACTCTCCCTTCAGCAGATGAATTTAAAAACTGCTTCTCAGCTTCCCAATGTCAAAATATGCACATACTGTACATCATTCTGCACAGTGAAGAGTCCAAGTGACATAAAGATGAGTAAAATTTGGAATGGAAGAAGATGAAAAGAAAATCAGGGGAGCTTCCCATCAAATCTGCAACGCTGCACAATACAGCGCTGAATTTGCACTGGCACAGTGGAGAATAGGAGGTCAGTGTAACTTGTAGGAATATCATGCGTGATCCCAGCCAGGATGAGACAAGCCAGTATTGTCTTACCATTACTATTCTTACTCCGGCCCGCCCGCAGGCACAGCAGCTGATGAAAAGATTGATTGGAGGAGGTTAAAAAGTCATCTGATACCGCTGAGTTTGATTTAATGACGTGTTTCGGGATTAAAACCGTATCAGCAGCGGCGGGCCGGCGAGCAGAGTGTCTGACAAGGAACAGAGCTGCTTTCTGCTAATCACTATCGCTCCACTTGTTGGGTAAGTTTCTATTACCCTTTGAAATTAAAAAGAGAAAATCTGCATATTTTTCACAACAAGCGTCAACGCAGACATTCAGCACCAGCAGCAGTGGTCCATCTGCATTTCCATGGCAACAGTGGTGAAAACAGGAGCAGGCCTCCACTTCTCCCCTCACGTCAGTATGTATCCCATTATGGTTGTACTGTGCGGACAGAAGAGCTCTGCCTGCTCGCCACAGCTTTATTTATTTTACTGTCTTTCATCTGCAAACCACTACCAATCTGCATCAGAGGGAAATCCACTCTGTGTATCCCATAGGTGTCATTTAGGATTGATTCCCTGGAATTAGCAGACGTCAAAGTGGAACCATGTGGCTGACTGTCTGTCCATCTGTCTGTCCTTAGCAACACCTGTGATAAGACACAGAGAAATGGTGTATCACTGTCTCTGGTTATCCACACTTAAATTATGGCGTCCTGGGATCCACTGAGAGTTCACCTCTTGAGTGTCTGTCACTGTCTGCTAAACATTAGGGGCAGAGGTGATAATAAGCAAGAAGTAAAATCCACAACTACCCAAATCTGAGATAAATGCTTCAGAGGTTCCTGTTTTAAGGCCAGATGAACTATTTTTTCTTCTCTAATGAAGCTTATCCACTTACCAAAAAGAACACAGCGTTTGAGATCACTGCTGAATTGCCTTGATTCTGTTTTAATTTTTTTTCCATCCCTGTGGTACAAACCAATAAAATGTCCAATTCCTGCTATAAGAGACAGCAGCGTAAACACACTGATCAGCTCTGCTTTATTCTAAATGGGGAAATTTAGATGGACATTTTTGTAAGCATGCTCCTCTGGTTCACATGACCTCCTCAGAAAAACTGATAAACCAGTATGAATCCACTTTTCACAAAGCAGGAATCCCAGGTCAAACAGAGATAACTGAGCTAGAGCATTTAGGGCCATCATAGATCAGACACAGGCCATTATTGATTATCGTCTTTGAGTACCAGTGGCTACAGAGACAGTATGAACGGCGATCCATGACCCTTTGGTTGTCGGGGAAATCGTGTAACAGCAAAGTAAACAACAGGACCACCAACAGCTTTAATATTGCTGATTTATCCTCACTGTGTTTATCATATGAGTCTCAGCACCACCACAGAAAACCAGGGAATTCATCATATGGTCTTTAAGTGGTTCTCTTCTTGACTTTTGAAAAGAGCAAGACTTTGAGGCGAAATTCAACTCTAACACAGTGATTCTGCGTGTACAATAATTTGTAATCAGCTTGTTAATGACAAAAAAAAAGAGATGTTTTATCTGGTGCTTTTCCTGGGCTCCGTTTGTATCCGTTTGTTGAGCAACATCTCCATTTTTATTCAAAGAAACTGTATTCATGATGAAAGCCTGAGTCCTGTCATTTCTTTAATTTTGTGTGTGTGTTTTCATATATTGATTTCTGACTTTCTGATTAGATGAGACTTTAATGGAAATGGTGCACAGAGACACTGGAAAAGCAAAGCAAGTACAAAATGAACCTCAGAAAAACTGATCTCAAATGAGACCAGAAGAAATATGAACACCACCACCAGTTCCAACTTGCGTTAAGTGAACATTTATTACTGCAATGAAAACAAATCATTCCAATATTAACATTATGTTCAAAACTCTGTAGCAGCAGAACGTACTGACAACAATGCGAAATACATTATGAATAAAGTCTAAATAAATTTTTCAAAGTATTTTAAAAGAAAAAAAACATCAATATGTAGACAATATAGGAACAATTATTGCAAAAACACAATTGTAATTACATTAACACCTCTAAACCTCTTTTGTAATATTCAAATATTGGTGTGTCCTGTACATTTAGTTTTAGGAATTTCTAGCCACCAAATTTCTAGCCACCAATTTCTAGCCACCAAGTGTGTCATGTACATGTAGTACATGACACACAAACTTAGGTATTTATATAACTGGGCATCTAGTTTGTGTGAAGTCATTTCTGCAATATGTAGAAATCATCACTACATGTACACATCGATAAGTACACAACCATCCTTGCTGGCTGGCAGCACTTTGAACAAGATGGACATACAGTCTGGTGGCTGCAGACGTGACACAGAGCCAATAGTTATCACAGTGGGAAAGAATATGATTACATTTTTGCCTTGTTATAGGATAAATCAGCTTATATTAACAGTTCCTAAAAACGGCCCTCATTTTTGTCTAGTTTTTCTCCAAGATTTTTTAAGGGACATGGCATCACTAGGTGTGTTTGACTGCATGAATTTACTTTTTTTTTTCACCACGACATGCAGTCATTCAAGCAGTTCCTTCCTTCATTTGGTTGAAAGAGAGAGCGAGATGGAGCGGACTGATCCAACATGAAACATCTGCCACCTGATTGATTCCTGAATCAAATTGCCCATAGCAACGGCTCGAGCTCGGGCTTTTAAAAGAGCTATTTCACCCTAATACATGGCCCATTACCAAATGGCCATTCATCACATTAACCCTACCTCTAGAGAGCTGCCAGTGTCTCCGTCAGTACAGTGCCACAGTGCTTTCTGTCTCCAGTCAGGACACACTCAGCAGCATGTCCACTTTGCCATGACTGTGTTTACCCCAGGAATACACAAACGCAGCCTGCCGCAGGCTCTATTAACGAAGCGAGAGGAAACCTCGGCTGATACACTGATTGACCCTCTCATGTTATATACAGTCATACTGAACTGCATGCATGTACTTGTCATTTCACTGGCTTTACGATACAGTAGAACAGTTCATTATTATCCACTAAAAGGCAAAATCTTCACACTTTCACATGCAGGTTATGCCACGTGATTTTCCAAATACAAGATACAACACTAAAGGTTGGTACTAAATGTTCCAGAGAGGATACAAATGCAACAATCAGCGCACGCACATAAAAACACAGACAACTATATTTTAAAAATTCACAAAAATAAACACTTTCGCCAAACCTTTAATTAGCATGAAGCCGTGTGCTTTAGCTGGAATTAAGGAGCTTCAGGCCCAGCTGTGGTGAGCCTGATTACTTAATAATATGGTGATAAACACAACTATCAATCAAAGCCCCTGACAGGACTTACAATTCAGGAGAGATCAGCCAAAATAAGAGCCGCTGACTCTCTCATTGTGGCGGTGCGTATGGGGGTGTGTAACAGGATACTCGCTACAGTCAGCAATGAAGTTACTTGCACCAATGTAATGATGGAAAGAAATAAAGTGTCACTTTTATTTACAGAGCGCAAACTGCAGTAACTGCAGCTGTCTCAAGAAAACAACAGTTGTGCAATCTAAAGTCGCTCAGTGCGGACGACGACAACAACACTATTTTTGAAATGCTGGTCTCGGCCACAGTAAACACACCTAAAGCACGTTGAACATATAGTCTCGCTGAGCACAATGTAACACGTGTCCAGTGTGTTTCATACAGCATTGAGAAGATCACATATTCATATTCATGTCATAAATACATAAATATTATTAGAAAATTCTCAATATAATATTATATTTTTGAGGCCATAAAGTGTTCAGTAACCCATTAGGCATATCAGTTATTGTCAATATAAACTGATGCACATGTTGCTGAATCATCTTTATAATCAAGCTGCAGAAAATGTGACGTCAAGACAGTTTAAGGGAAGAGCATGAAGCCCTAAGCCCCATGTCTATCTCTTTAATATGATCTCTTTTTCTTATTACAGTCCAAGGCTTTGACATTTCTTGTGATTTTGACAAGTTTCATGTATTTGGAGTTTTTATAAAATCTTTTTCACAAACACAGATATCATTGGAGTTGCTAGCTTATTTTCATAAAATCTCTGTGTTACTTTCATAGAATATAAACACAATTATATATTCACTGTTATGATAATTTTATACATTCTCTTTCCTACACTTAGTGCAACTTGGGATATACCTGAGATAAAAACAATGACTGATGAGTAAAGTGCTGTAATAATTTATAGACAAGGTGTTTAGTGTGAGCCTTCAATTGTTTGATTACTTTTTTAAATTTAATTTTCTTTCTTAGAAATTTTGATCTAGTTTTTTTTTTAATCTTGATATTGTACAATGACCAATTTAAGAAATCTTAAAGTTAGGATACTTTTATTGAACTCTATTTTCCATTATTGAAGAAACAGTGTTTATTATATCACATGCACGTATAATTGCTGTGGGTTTTTGTGAGTTTTTTAGTAACCTTTATTTCTAAATTAAATCGAGCAGTCAGATTCTCTCCTTGTTCTTACAGTAAGAGGTGTGTTTTCCCTTCCTTAGCGAGAAAGTGGATGTGATTAACACTGTCTATCTGATAAGACTTTCTAAAATGCATTGTTATCCCACTTATTATGCATGTTTTATCTCTTTAAACAATCAGCATGGCGGCGGTGGACCAGACACTCACACATTCACCCCTCAGTGACTACCTCTTGTTTTGGACGTCTGCTTCACCGCTAATGTTGCTGTTTTCTGTTGGTCAAAAGTCTTCGCAGGAGAGATGAAATACACTCAGGCTCTGAGAGGTAAATCACTGCAGCTCTGGGGGGACTGCAGCTATTCTCTCTCACCTCGCCACTTTTAGCAGACCGTGGCTGATTTCCTTCCTTGCGTGACTCCGGAGTGTAAACACACAGCCAGAGTGACTCATCACTATTTCTCACTTCCATGGTCTGATATAAACACATGTAGGGGTCAGGTGTCATTTTCAGGTTTCAGGTGGTGGGTGGGTGAGTGGGTGGGGGGTGGGGGGGGGGCAGCATGTCTCCCCATAAGACATCTTCCATTCTCCAAAGAATTCACAGCTTCCTGTGGCCAAAGCCGCACGCCTGCCCACTCCAGCCTGGAGGAAGGAGACAGAAAAAACACAGTTAGAAATAGGGTGAGAGAAGGCCAGACAATTTGGGTGATAGATTACCTTTTCTGCCACACTGCTCTTCAGGAAAATGGAAAAAATGCGTTTGTGTGATGAGCCTGTATCTCTTTTCACCCCACAAACACGACATGAAAAAGATGGAGGGGATAAACTCGGGTTCAACTTTGTGGCATTAGTGAATGTCATTCTGTTTCTTCGAGTGGCAAAGAGATTTATAAGTCACGAAACCTTGTTTACGCATGCCTGCCAACTTGTCTTTTGGGCCGATTGGCAGTTTGTAAAAATGAGATGTCTCAGAAAGCCCTGATCAGCACTTTGCCCTGTTAAGGCCTTGGCTATTGCAGGGTAGTCAGGGTGGAAGGGAGGGATAGCCACTTCCTCTCAGGCCCCAATCTGAAGACGGGCCAAACACAGTCCTACATCAATCACTTTGCACTCCAAAGCTTTCCCAGCACCATTGTTATAGAGCAGACCAACGGAAAGAGGCCGGTAGCAGGTGGAAATAAAAAGCCCTTTGACAACTATAGGCTAAGATTCCTCCCAACATCATCACAACATTCACACAAGCCAAAGGGAGCTGGCTGCCAGCACCAGGCTGGACACACAACATTATGTCAGCGTCATTCTCACACGCACCCATCGATACATGAACACACAAAGCCAGCACGGAGACTCAGTGCCAATATTTTAATCTGTGCTGACACATGATGCAGCCATGCACATGCACACACAGACAGACAGACAGGTGGAGGGACACGCTCTCTCACCAACATGGGTCCTCCTACAGTTGTTAGTACAAACTGTCTTCTTCATAGTGATATTTGCTGGATTGCTCTGTTGAAATGACTTTAAAACTTTGGTTTACAGCAGTCAACTGCAATCAGAGGGAAACTAATTCAGATACATTTTCATAAGGGGTGTGAATGAATATGAATGGGAGCAGATAATGTGCTCTGAAAAGACACAAACCGCATGCTATTTTTCCGTAGTGATGCTTGTTTAGGTTTCCTGTCACCTGATTGACACAATTTGCCACAAACATCACACCCCTCCCTCTCAGAGCCATAAGTCAGTCAGTTCGAAACATACATCACACACACTCGGCTACAGTCAGCGGATCTCACTCTTTGCGGCGTCCACAGAGGATAAACATCCATAAAACCATTTTACATTCATATAAAAAAGGCACACTTTATTACTTCAGATCTTAATCTGATTCTGATTTTTTTCTTCAGTATTAAGCAACCCAAGGTGATTTCTGTCTGAACTACAGGAAGTGCTAGTAGCCCAGGCAGAGTGACTTTTCATGATTCAGATTTGCCAAAAAAATAAACACAGAGATGTAGATCGTTTTAGATTTGATATCCTCAATCATTTTTCATCTGTTTTATTCAGCTGAGTTGTGTTGTGCAGGACAAAGCTTGAATGGTGTTGCACAGTTGTCACTTTTACCATGCAACTTCTTTCTATTTACAGACACCTCAGACCAACTTTACTTTTGTCCAGGCTTCCTCCCATCACATACAGCCTCTAGTTTTTAAAGAAAAATCATGCAATGTAACTGGGGCTTGTATTTTCCAACTCTTATCTATTTACACACAGAGCACTACCAGTCACACTAATTTTATTTAGATTCACTTTTTTTTAATTGAAGCAGGATTCTAATATGAATCATGGTGTGTTATAAGATTTTTCAGGTACGTGGTTAAAGCATTTATGTTATTTTGTATATTCTGAGATCAGCTAAACTTAAACACACATGATGGCAGGAGAAAAACACTGAGCTCAGTAAAATGAAGCAGCATGGCACTGCATTTCTAACAACTTCCGGTGCGTGCCCAGCGACTTCAGGACCAAATTCAAATCTCGTGAAACGCACAGACACACGGCAGCTTTGCACTACACTGTTTCTGACTCCCTCATCTTCTTCACCTCCTCGACGAGGCCTTCCCTTGCAGGTTGAACCGTGCCGGCTGCAGTGTTAGTGCGTCTCTCTCCGTCCTCCTCCTCCTCCTCCTCTCTCTTCCTGGCACTGCCCACTGCTCCCACAGCTGAACTCCCCTCTTCAGTCGGGATCATCGGCTAAAGCCTGGCAGCATCACTGTCACATGATGCCCGTGCGTGTGATGCTTCGCTGGGACCCCCCTCCACTCAGGAAATGCTCTCGGCCTATTTCCCACCCTAGTGTTCCGCTGTGGAGAGCCGGGCATTACAACCGAATCCAGTTACCATCCCAAAGCATTCCTGACTGATTCCAACCACGGCCTGGCTCTGGGTTCCCACAGACAATGAGGATATGCTGTAATTTCAAACCGGCTGGAGAAATGGGTATCAAGTTGTGAACTACCAAAGCTGTTTATGGCAGAACAGAGGAGTTTGAGCTCCACAATAGGCAATTACCATGCCCACTCGCCTCCCCCCCTCCCCTTCATTCAATTTGTGGTTTGTCTGTAGGTGGGTTCGGTTGTGCGCGGATTAAAAATAGCCAACCCAGTCCAGACAAGAGCTGCGAGAGACATGGAACACACATTGCACAAATGATATCTCCTATTGTGGTGTACTGTTTGGGAATTCTTAATTGCTTTTTCCGAAGCAGCCTGCCACAGGAAAATCCCCCTTCAGAGTCAAGAAAAAAAGAGTTGGTGGGCTGTGCGTAAACACCATAGATATTATGTAAACGGGCATGTAAACACGTACGTATAAACCCATGTCGCCCCATGTGCACCCATCAAACCGCCATCAAGGCCGAATCAAAGGAGCCAACCTGCAACAGAGCCGGTTGTGGACTGCGCCTGCCCTCCCTCCCTCTCTCTTTTGTGCTCTCCGCTGTGGGTTCTGCTTCAGCTCTTGTTATTGATGTCTCTCCCTGCATCAGACAGACCATGATGGACCGGCCCTGGGAGGTGTGCAGGGCTGCAGGGTGGGGCAGCAAACAGGCTCCCACTCACTGTGTGGGACGGAGTCTTCCTAGAAAGGCCGCAGCTGAGCGGAGAGGAGCGGTGAAGCGGCGGGGGAAGCGTCTAAAGGAAAAACTTCATGTGTTTTCACTGGACTTTGTCTGGGAATGAAAAACTGGGTAGCAGATGCACAATATGTTTTTTTTTAATTTTTTTTTATGTTTGTTTTAACCATGTTGATTTTCAGAATAATGTGAGCGTTGTCAGTGCACTGGGATGGTCACAGGAGCAGAAATTATGTGTGCTTTAATGCATCAGATTGAAAAGAATATAAATAAGTTTAACATTACGACTGAAGTCTGCATTAAATAAACAAACAGCAATATTTATTTGATAAATATGTTATCAGGGAATTCTAATAATAATCTCCCTTGGAGAAATAAAATGATGGAAACTTATCCCAGATGACTCTATAAACATCAGTAACAACAAATTTTCAACTATCTGAGTGTCCCAGTTAAAATCTTCCATATTAAATTTGAATTAAACTTTTTCTGTGCGTGCAGATTAAACTTTTAGTTTTTAGTCAGATTTCAAGGCCACAGCAGAGCGAAGCCTAAAAAATTAAGGGATGACTAATTCTGTTGTTCAATAGTGTGATAAAGTGAAATGACTTTATGTCAAAAACTTGAATTAACTTTTATGAATAAACATCTGGGGCAATTATGGAAATAAATACTTTATCATTCTCTCCCTGAAAAAGTCTGATATGTTGTATATTTTGTAAATGATAAACCTAAACTAAATATACGAAAAAGAATATCTTCTATTAATATTCAGGAATATTGAAATTTGATATAATTGTTAAATAATTTCTAATCTATGATGTAATTTTGCTGTATCGACTGAGGATGAATATGAAGTCAAACTGCCCATCAACCAGACATATAACAGCCTACTCTAAAACCACAATCACATTTTCTTCTTCATGCTCGAACCTTGACATGTGACCATAAAGTAAATCAAATATTCTCACATTTTTCTTGCTTTAACATTTTGATTGCTTTATGCTTTTGGGGGTTGTGTTGTCCCGTCTTACGGAGAAAACAGCTAGCCAGCTTGCTGAAATGTCAATTTGCCACGAACAGGTATTTAAAATCATGGAACATTTTCCCTGCAAGTGCTAACCACATTTGGACAGTTTGGTATTTGTGAAACCTCCGGACCTGCCAACCCCTCCTCGCTGCTGTCCTTCATGTCAAATTATGTGGTGCTGCCTGCGATCACAAAATAAACCAGAAAGAATTTCACAAATGGCTTTATTCTTTTTTTTTCATTGTTTGAGAGTTTTCTTTTCGACATACGGCTGTCAAAGGGGGGATTTTCATCCAGATCTGTCCAAGCCGGCGAACAGTGAAAGAAGAAAATGGCAGCGTGACGACGTGAGTGGGCTCTCTTTAATTGGACAGTACAGCACACCAGGGACAGTTGCGGGAAGGCATGTGAAGCTGAGCTGAGGAGGTCCGAGGTTCTCACAATAACGTCTGCGCCTGTGACTCATGTGTTTTGGCATGATGAGCTCCATATCTGCAGAGCCTCGGCTGCTTTCAACAAAACAAATAAATCCTTTGTGTCGAATCCTCCATGATCTAAGACACAAAAAGACCAGATGACCGGGAGCTGATCATTTTTAGGAGCTCTGCTTCATTTAAATGACGGATTTCACACATCGACACACAGTTTAAAACCACTTTAAATTTAAGTTCAATATGCAAACACACATGCAACTTAATTAAAGGTCTGCGGGATCGAAACATCATCGGTAATGATCGATTATATCCTCTGCTGCAGGTGTGCAGGAGGCAGACAGGTGGGCGTATGTCTGTGCGTAACATGTGACACGTGCACTCTATCGACCAATGAGAAATAACAACAGCCACATATTTGGTTCTTTCACTTTACAGTGATGAATGTTCACGTTCAGGTACATTTACTGAGGTGTATAAAAGCATTATTAAGGAACGTGGTAAAGTTAAAAGTGCGTCAATCCAAATATTTTTAGGGAAAAAATAACAGTGACTCATTTTCGTTTATTGTGGCGGGTTGTTTTCAGCTTTATATTATTTTTCTGTCGGTTTTTAGACTTGTTTGAATCAAGTTTAAATTATTCAGACTTTTTCCGGTTTGTGAGTTGTTTTTTTGTTTGTTTGTTTGTTTTTCTTGTTTTTTTTTAACAAATGAAATGCGACGACATGTAACAGCAAGGAACCACAAACGTTTCTGAGATCAGATTAATACATCATTACATGTCCCAACAGATTGTACGTCCTGCGACAGGACTGAAAAGATGAACTGATATTTCTAAAACTCTGCTGAGCCAGACAGCAGCGTCCACACTGCCCACGGAGCCGGTTTGGGCTCAAGGACGCAGCAGTGCGAGTGACTTCCCCACAGAACAGTCAAATAAAAAGCACTGGCATCGTTGTGAAATCGATGTGAAGAGTAACATTTACACAAACATTTAATCAGGCGACCTGTTCTGTGAGGGATGATGCGCCAGTGGGACTACTTTCCTTTGCGCCTTTACGCACGGCGAGGGCGCGGGTATCTCGCCAAGAAAATTAAAATCTCATCGGTCGCCCTTCATGCTGCAGCTGATTACTGGAGAGGGTGGTGCCCATCAAACACGCTTCAGCTCCACGTCGAGACCCAGTGCGCGCAATCAGCGGTCTGCTAGCAATCCCGTCCCTTCTCGTTCACATAAACACCACTTAAAGGAAAATATACACGGCCACCTACAGCGCAGGGAAAGTGATGAGGGGGTGCCCACCTCGACACTACACTGTTTTCAATTAAGGCGACAATGCTGAGTGAACGAGAGGCGACACTGCAGGAGACAAAAGAGCCAGAAAAACCAATTAGGATGCACTTTGAAATAATTTGTTTGACAAAAAAATGGAGGCAGTAAAAAAAGGTGTGTGTGCACTTAAAATGTGTAATTAAAATTATTTCAGATTTATTGTTTCATATTAAAAAATAAACGATTGATTTAAATTGTGTAAAAAGAATAAAATAATATATAAGCTTGGCCTGACATTTGTTTTGTCCTGCTTTCTTTAATATAAAGACTAGATTAAACAGATAAACGCACTCTCTGAAATCTGGAGTTCTTCTGCGCAAAACTGACAGCCTGGTACTTGAATATGCGCGTCTAATGACATTATTCACATGCTCGTCCTTCACACAGTTATTCCCACATAACATGAGAAAATAAAACAAATGCACTTCAGATAAATTTGTTGCCTATAATATTATCAAAAATTCAAATCTGCTCTCAAACTCCAAACCATCTGCAGGCCCTCTGACCAACGTGGAGCTTTTGTAATTGGTAAAACTTTTAACTTTTTAACCTACACGGGATTTAAAAAAAATATTTATCGATTTATTTTAAATTGTTAGTTTTAAAAAATACATTCAACCATTTTTCTCATTCATTCTGAATGAGATCAAAGGTTTTGAGCAAATGACATGAAACGCGTGCGAGTATAAAGAAAAGTGAAGCATCTCATTTGCTCTACGGTGTGACCCTCGTGTCTCAGTGTCGCTTTCAAACCCTGATTCAAGTTCAAGGCGGATGAACTCACGGACGGCTGATCGATCACTCTGTCTCTCTCTCCTCCAAACAGAGTCCCTGCGGCCTCCCGGTGACCCCCCCTCCCCCTGCGGCCCCCTCACACCACAGGGGACACACACTGCTCTATTTCTCAGAGCTGATCGTTTGCAGAGAAAATGTAACGTGTGAGTTTAATACTTAAACCATTTTTTTTCTGAGTCACTGTGTGGATCGGGCCTCATCTCCCCCAACATGCAGCTTAATCTGTTCCTGTGAGGCGAAATCAAATTACACTGCTGACCGCTGCAGCTGCTGGATCTATAATCCGCCGGCTAGATTTGCCTAATTGGTATGAATAGGCAACAATTTTGAAGTTAACCGTGTCGTGACTTGCTAAGATGATGCAGCACAATGCAGCCCTGTAGTGTCTGTGAGAACAAAACCTGTTCATGTCAAGATGCGAGTGTGTAATGGTGAAACTAATCCTCTTTAAAAAGAAACAAACAGCATCATCAGACTAAATTAGATTAGGCTTGCAAATTCTGAAAATATTCTGTCTGACAATAATGTTCAGGTTGCTCGAGAAAGAGGCCCCAAATGATATAATCTCGGCCTGATGGTGTGAGTGTGCCACTGCGTGAGAGCTGAAGCAGACTGAAGGAGGAATACGACCAATAAGAAATCATTCATGTGTACATTTCTGCAGAGAGTTGCAACAGTGCCATTTATTTATTTATTTTAAAAAGGGGTCCGGTGCTGGTTTGGGTGCACTAAATAACGCTAAGACGGTCCGGAAAGCCTGTCAGGGCTGTGCACTCTGCGGTGTACCTCCACCTAAGTGGCCGAGCATTCCTGAGGATGCAGCGCTGTCAAATATTTCACGATGGGACGTCATGGAAAAGTGCATGACTTCGTCTGCGATGGAGCAACGAGGGAGCTCTGACCTCGGGACTCAAGCCTCGCTGATGACGGAAGTAATGTGCCACCTACGCTGCTGCCGCAACCACTCCTTCTGAGGGAGTAAAATCTTCTTAATTCTTGATATTTAAAAAATTAATAAATAAGATTTTGATGATGGAAGTAGATTGTGATATGAAGAGAACACTGGTTATTTCTCACTGATTATTGTTAAATCACTTTATCACTACAATGCATAACATAAACTTCAGCAGTATAATAAATAATAAAAAAGAACTGATTATGGAGTTGTTTTTTTAATTGGTGAAAGAAGAATACAGTTGGGAGCAGCGCGTCGGCATCCAGCACTGGTGATTTGCCCCAAACATGGAGGTAAGTGGCTCTGAGTGGGCGTGCAGGTTTAAGAATACATATGTGCCTATACATGACAAAGAAAGAATAACATGACATGGGCCGAGTGAGCGTGTGAGAAAAAAAACGCCCTAATAGATGAAGTCATCAGCGGTAATTAAACGCAGTGGGCAGAGAGAGAGGACGGGAGCGCGCCTGCCCCTGGTGCGCGCTGGGTGGTCCGCTGCGCTGATAAATGTGTGGCCCTCTCTGCAGGCGAGTGGCCGAGCAGGCACCGGTTAAAACAATACTCACATTCATTAATCCGTGGGCTTAAATCTCTCCTCCTCTACGCCAGATACTAGCAGCGGCACGTCTGTCACCTTTGGGTGGACAATGAAAATTCGACAATGAATTGTTTTCTCGCTTTCCTTGTGGCAAAGCGCCTGGAACAAAAGAGAGAGAGAGGGGGGGGCAGCGGCTTGTGCTTTGGGACTGGACAGTTCCGGTGAACATTAATAAAGTTTTTCATTTTCAGCTATAAGTCGAATTTTATCGTGAATGCGTTTCCTCAAACTTCAATTTCTAAACATGCTGCCATGTTATTGTACAGAAAAAAATATATCGGTGCTACTGGTGATCTTTACGCACAGGCGACAAGGTCTCCAAACACTGTCTGGTTTTACGCACAGGGTACGCGTTACAAAAAAACAACAGAAAAAAGCCATCCACTATTTTCTCCGGTGTTATTTTCCATTGTGTCAGATCCAGCAGTCATCACTGGGGCTATAGTAACGCCGGCAGAGATCAGAGGCGCAACAAGCTCAGCTTACTGGACTGCACGGAGAGGCAAAAGGTTGCAGGCTGCGGCAATCCAGATCTCCAGGGAACAATAAGCAACCTCCTGTCAACAGTTTAAGGTTATGGGCCGATGGTCTTTAGTGTCTCTCGCTCATAGCTGAACAAAAGAAGGCGAAACGAATTTTAAAAAAACAATGATGATCGACTTTGAAAGCGAAAACAGGTAAACAAACCTGAGCGCATCTCCTTCTATGTGAACAACAAGTCAGTTTAAAGAGGAAAAACACTCTGCAGAGCTTGAGGCATAATTTGGGTTTGGTTTTTCTAATTATCCTATAAAACACTTATGTCACATTAAAACAAAGTGAACGCCTCAGCTTTTCCACTGCGGCTCCAAATTACAGCGGCCGGTGCCATCCTGGGTGAAAAGTGTTAAATCCACTTTACCTTGAGCTGCTGGTCCACCCGGTGGGAAAACCGCCTGCAGGAGTCGATCTCAGGTCTCCGTCCGACTTTGTGTGCTCACAGCACGGCAGAGCTTTTCCACCTCACTCCTCCCGCGTCCCTGCGTAAATATTATGACTGCATTACACAAACAATATTCATGTGCAAAAACGTCCCGCGTCTGCACGGGACTGCTGCAAACAGACGGGCATAACGCATCAGATTGACTATTAGCTCATCTAACGGGGCTTTTGCTTGATTTTTTATTTAAAGAAGGCCAGGGAAAATGTTTACATTTTGCTGTATAAACATCCTGCCCATGTTCCTGTCTATCTTTTACAGAAATCGGGAGGTTGGTTTGGAATACGAGGGGCATGTGTTCTGCTGAACGCTCCTTATGCGCTAAATGTGATTTTTACATTTTTATTCAAATAAAAGATTTCACAAGTTTCATAGGAATGGAGACTTGACCTATTTGTCGAGCTGCTGCATCAATCGTGTGACCTGAAACCAGAGAGAGTTTGCTCTGCAGATTCATGGATCTACACGGTTTATATCAGTGTCCAGTGTCAGAAATAAGACAGGAAAGAGAATAAAGTCATATTAGAAAACAAGCCAATTAAAATCACTGGCTAAAGGTGACAGACTAGTTACCATCACTGTGTAACCATGTAGGCTTAAATATTATATGCTATTTAAATTTCTCCTCTACAGCATATAGTGGCATACAGGTTAATAGAGGCTATACGTGGGATATATTGCCTTTTTCAATGTAAAGAATGGGGGAAAAAAACATTTCCCTGAAAAGTGAAGGCACACAGATGTGCATGCTTACAGCCCACCACTGGAGTAGGAGGGAACTGGGCGGGTCCCAACATCAGGATGGCCAAGACATCCAGCTTCCAATGCGCTGATGGCAACAGATAAGTAAAAAGTGAGCTCCTCGGACGCACGACAACACACCAACTGAAGTGGAAAGCTGCTCCTGTTCTGCTCCTTGTCCCATTTCGGACGCTGCGTACGAGGCGGCCCGGCTCCACACTGCTGCGGGACTGAACCGAGAGGAAGAGGACAAGAGCTGAGAAGAAAGGCTCGTCTTTGGCTTGTGCGTTAAGTTTGCTTCAAGTTTGCCCGCGGTGTTTTTTTTCCTTTCTTTTTTTCCTTTTTATGTGAGCAAGTTAGTGTCAAAATTCGCAGTCTTTGTGGAAAGGTGGAAAGCTATCTTTTTTCGTTTGCCACCTCGAAGACTAAATTTAACTCATGACGGCAGAGGTCCAGCAGCCCCCAGCGCAGCCTCCTGCCCAGAGCAGCCCCATGTCTGCTCCGGAGAAGCCGCACGGACAGACGGCGGTGATGGAAACCGCCTCTTCCACTACGAAAACCAAAAAGACAAACGCAGGGATCCGCAGACCGGAGAAGCCCCCGTACTCATACATCGCTCTGATAGTCATGGCCATCCAGAGCTCCCCGACCAAGCGCCTGACGCTCAGTGAGATCTACCAGTTCCTGCAGAGCCGCTTCCCGTTTTTCAGGGGCTCCTACCAGGGATGGAAGAACTCTGTGCGTCACAACTTGTCCCTGAACGAGTGCTTCATCAAGCTGCCCAAAGGGCTGGGCAGGCCGGGGAAGGGCCACTACTGGACTATCGACCCGGCCAGCGAGTTCATGTTCGAGGAGGGCTCCTTCAGGAGGAGACCCAGGGGGTTCAGGCGCAAGTGCCAGGCGCTGAAGCCCATGTACAGCATGATGAACGGCCTGGGCTTCAACCACATCCCCGAGTCCTACAACTTCCAGGGGAGCGGCGGCGGCCTGTCCTGCCCGCCCAACAGCTTGTCTCTGGACAGTGGGATTGGGATGATGAACGGACACTTGGCGGGCAACATGGAGGGGATGGGTCTGTCCGGGCACACCATGTCGCACTTGTCGACCAACAGCGGACATTCCTACATGGGGAGCTGTACGGGCTCCACCGGGAGCGATTACCCCCACCACGACAATTCCGCCTCCCCCCTGCTCACCAGCGGGGGGATCATGGAGCCTCACCCGGTCTACTCCAGCTCCGCCTCGGCGTGGGCTCCGGCCCCCTCGGCCTCTCTGAATAACGGGGCCTCCTACATCAAGCAGCAGCCCCTGTCTCCGTGTAACCCCGGGGCCAACCCGCTGCAGCCCAGCCTGCCCACACACTCACTAGAGCAGCCGTACCTGCACCAGAACGGGCACAGCACCACAGACCTGCAAGGTAAGACCAGGCCGCTGTTCCACCTTTTATTTATGAGTCTGTAAAAACGGCAGTGACGCTTTAAAGCTCGTGGAAAAGGTGAAATCACAGGTAGACATACGATATTTACAGACACAAGACTGTTTAATTAGTGGGAGGTCTAAATAATATATTTCTAAAATAAAGCACTTCACTGATTTTCATGGTCTCATGTCAAACCCAGTGGAAATATTTGTATGCTTCAACTCACCTTATTTGAATATCACTGTATTTATTTATTTAGCTGTTATTATACACATATTATTTGCACTATTGTACAACACGGAAGAAGAATTCAAATTAAGGCCATTCATGAAAATGATGCAACCGAAAAGAAAAGAAACCAAGTGGATTTTCTCCCACGAAAATGAAGCTTCGTCGCTGCGCTGCTCAAAATTAAATACAACACAGCTTCCTCCAAATAAAACCCAGATATCTGACTGTTTCACATTCTGATGTGGAAAATAAGGAAAAAAGAAAGAAAGAAAAAAAAGAGACAGGAGAGGGCAGGGGAAGTCTGCCGGGACAATTTAGAGCCGTGCCAATCTCCGGGCAAGAAAAACAAGCACGGGTAGGACCGGCCTGCCTTGCCCCTGAGGCCCCGGGTCCTCCGGGACTGGCGTGCAAAAGGGCCACTGCCAATTAGCCCTGCAGGACTCCCCGCCTCCCCTTTTCACAATCTTAATCGTGCCTGCTAAATGGACGGCGGGGTCTGTGAGGAACAGTCATACGATGGTTTAAAAAAAACAAAACAACAAAAACTGAATCTCTGAATGTTTGCCGACAAATTACAAATTAAATACAGAATGCATCTTGAAATATATTAAAAACGTCGATTTTTATTATATTGATATCTTATATTGATAAATCATATATTGATTTTTGAGAAAATGTTTAATAAACCGGGCCTCATTCAGAGAAAATATGGAAGAACAGGTGTGGAAAAACACGAGCATCAATTAGGACAGACACACAATTTAACATAATTATCCAATTACTACAGTTATTATTTTCATTATTATTAGGATTATTACCATAGTTTTTATTTAGCATTTTAGGTTTTTATTACCAAAATAAAATAAAAAATAAAAGGAATGGCTGCTATGAGAGGAAATGTCCATCTGACAGCTCATTGACACTCACAGAATAATGTCTCACTGTCATGTATTATTTGTGTTATTTTTTAAAGGCAGATCCTCGCCTTTTCTAACCCACATTTTCCAAACACCTCCCCGCAGGTATTCCTCGGTACCATTCCCAGTCTCCGAGCATGTGTGACCGGAAGGAGTTCGTCTTCTCGTTCAACGCCTCGGCCATGCACTCGCCCAGCAGCGGCTCCTACTACCACCACCAGCAGGTCTCCTACCAGGACATCAAGCCCTGCGTCATGTGATGCCTCCACCTGGGGGGCCGGTGGGTGCTGATGGTGTGTGTGTGTGTGTGTGTGTGTGTGTAGGGGTGTGTTGGGTTGACGGTTGGACAGTCGGACGGCGTCACGGACTCGAGCCACGCAGCGGAGCGAAGTGAAACGAGAACAAACGAGTAAACAAACTGATAAATAAAATAATAACCACTGAGACACAGAGAGGCCCGATCCGACCCCCCCGGACAGAGACCACCGCCTCAACTAGCCCGGACTACTTTTCTTGTAGACTGTTTCCACGCGGCGACAAAGAAAAAAAAAAACAAAAACAAAAACAAGGAGACGGGCCCATTCACAAAGCAACCACGTAATAATAATATATAATAATATGAACTTTTATTTTTTATTTTTCATGCCATCATCATCGAGCAGCGGGGGGCAGACTGTCCGTGTGAGACCCTGCTGCTGTTTGGTACTTAGTCCTGCAGAGCGGATGACTACCACTTCACACTTCATGTTTATTCTTTCTGTCTGGGTAAGCCAATGTAAAAAGAAAAAAATAATAATGCACACGTCCATTTTCTCCGTCTGAAGTTTTTACTTTTCTTTTCTTTGACTCTTTTCTTTGGCTCCTTTTTTTGTTTTGGACTTTCATACCAGCGTTGACTTTTTAAATGAACAATCATGGGCGTCACATATACGTATGTCCACATATATTGTGTAAAAAAAAAAAAGAAAAAGAAAAAGAAAAAGAAAGAAACGATGAAGGCACTTTTTGAATAGCCTATAAGCGCAACTTCTTATTTATTCTGTGGGCCTACATAATGTAATTTCAGGCGAATTGGCCAAGGAGGTATCTGCTTTATTGGCAATATTTGTCAGAACGCTTGTTATTTGTTTTAAAAATGAAAATTGAGGATATATTGTAAGCACTGTTATGTCGTTTGTGTTAGATATATGTAGACCATTACTTTCAGCACTGTATACTTGTATGTTGTTAGGAAAATTAGCAAGGGTCCATCAGTGAGGGCTGATCTTTAGGCTATATTACAACAAATCATTTGTAAGAAATAAAATATATCTGCTGGGTTGTTTCAGCCCAGATCCACAAAAAATAAATATACAAGACCTATTTCGATTTTATCACACACACACATAATTCACTTCAAACAGCCAACCAAAAGTGTAAATCTGCAGATCTCATTATTACACAATTTTCCTGAAATAAGCAGAGAGAGGCAGGTTCTGCTTTTTACACCATCAATAGGATTATCTCATAAATCTATGGACATGCAATTAATTATTCAATCAAAGTAAAAAGGAGGGTGAACTGAGTTCATGTGGTTTCAATCTGTTACATTTTTGTTGACATTGAAGCCAAACATTTAAAGCACAATAAACTATAGTAATACTACAGAAAAAAAATTCTGGAGAAATATCACAGTGGTGTCCTGTTATAATGTTCGTGACAGTTCAAGCAACCAGAGTCTGTTTTCACCTGGCAGCAGCAGCTCATGCCTGTTACTGTAGGCTGACAGTGACTAAACAAATCTGCTTTTCTACAAAGCAGTGATCGATCGATTATAGATTTAAAATAAATGGTTTTAAAAGTGAACCGCATGGTGCCCTCTTTGTAATGAGAGTGTGTGCAGGGAGTTAAGGGGGAACAAATCAGATATCTAACCCGCCTTTGGTTATTCAGTTTGACAGTCTACACAGAGAATGGGCTTTAAGGGAGAAAAATGATTAAAAAAAAGGAAAGAAAACAGTTCACTGGGTGTATACATAAAACATAAAGATGCTGTGCAGGGGCAAACTTTGTCTCCCCTCTTAATTAAAATACTCTCTCTTTCCTAAATATTACAGACATGTTCACTTCAAAATGTATAGAAGACACACAAGAATGAGATAAAATGACAGATACAAACAAATAATGAATAAGTGGAAGTCTTATCACACCGTGAAAATGCTGCTTAGCCACAAAATCAATTGAAAATTATTTTTAAAAAAGACACGAGCCAGCTTTAAATAATCTCCATCAGATTGTATATTATTTTTTATTATGACAGCTTTAAATTAATAACTGTTAGTTTTATCAGCTATAACTGACTAAATATTGATACACTTACTATTAATTTGAATGTGCAAAAAAAAAAAAAAAATAGGATCTTTAAGGAGTTTTCAGAGTTAGAGACATCTGTGCTGTTCCAAGTAATAACAGGCACTCCGAATGCAGATAAAACATGACAGATATACTTTATTAATTGCAAGCTGGGAAATTGCAGTGGGCAGAAATCTAGTTTGCGAACTTCTGATGCATACCTCTTGTGAGATTAAGTGACTGAGCTGTAATTTAAGATGTCTTCTTGCTAATTTTATTCTGTAAGTAACACTGTCGAGGCGTGTGTATGTATACATATACATCTGTACTCCGGGTCGTAACATGCTGCGTTTTAATACTTGTGGAGCTTTGAAATCTCACAACATGACCACTGACTGAACCCCAGTAAAATGCCACTGAGCACGGGGGTTTGCGGGCTCAACAGCAGTGGAACAGCGCATTAACAAACTGATGACATTTACCGAGGTTCAGCACTCTGGTGGGGCCGAGGGGGAGAGAGATGGGGGTCCACAGCTGTTCCCTCGCCAAGCCTGGATGACAGCTCCATAAAAAGCCGGAGGCCTGCTTTGTGCAGACAGACATGCTGTGTGCTTGTGTCTCACTACCATAAAGACTTCAGTGAAAACAGGACACTTGCCTGGAATTGCAGACTGACAGGAGAATGATAAGTTACCAGGTAATAGACACAGACAGTTAAAACATCACAGGTCACAAGATGCAGGTTAGTGGTTGCTTTAGTCTGGTCGAGTGGCTCGCGTGCTCGTAGTGTTTCAGTTTGAGGTCATCTCCATTTTAAAGCCAACCAATACAAGGCACCAATAAATTTACACCCCAAATAATGAGTGTTAGTTTGCTCAAGTTTAAATTATTTAATTTAAAAGTTGACTTTTAAAGTATTTCTCATGTATTTGTGTCTGATCCATTAGCCCTCAGAGGTTAGTGAAAATGGGATCCATGGTCTGAGAGATAATGCTGAACTTTAACTTTAATTGGTGCCTTTTCAGTAGAACAATCTGTATTAAATAGTAAATAGTAAAGATCGTTTGGGGGGTAATCGGCTTTGTTATAACTGGACTTCAACATAGGAGCTGGGATTTTCAAAAGTTTGCATTTTGATCTCAAAAAAGAGAAATCAGAATAATTTCTTAATTATTGTAAAACAATGTGAAGATGCAACATCCATCAAATATTTTTCAAAATCAAGATACTTCAGTGTTGTTGAAATAAATAAAAAATAAGACACTAAGTCGGGACCTGTACAGTTAAACACTTTAGTAAAGAAACTTATATTGTTACAAACAGACGCATCAACACTGGAACAGTTCACCCAGGCCTATCTGTTAAATGGTAAAGCTGGCTTCATATTTTGACAAAACCAAACAGGATGCCACAAATGCATCATTTTTATCAATAATGGTATAAATAACACTCTTTAAATGTGATATGTCTATTTCCAAAATATTCCTTTGCAAAAAAAAAAAAAAAGGTATAGTAAAAATAAAAAAGCATGGCTCCAATGCGGCTGCACAAACTAAATCTGTTCATTCTTAAAAAAAAAAAAAGTTTAGATGTTTATAATCTGTATCTAGATCCAGATCTCAGTCAAAATACTTTGAAAGACCAACATTTGTCAAAATCCTGGGTTATGTGCACAGAGAAACTGTGCTATGAGTCAAAATCTTCACCACTGGATTATGGCTATTTAAATGCATCTTATTGCTGTAGTCTGCACTCAGAATGGCTCAATTCAAAAATTTGGTTTAAATAGCATAATATACTGAAGATTTATGGCAATGTATGTCAACACACCTATTTCACAATTTGGCAGTGGAATAAATGTGTTTTGCCAAAAAATTCAAAATGGTGGAAAAATCAGTGCAGTCAAACACTGGTATGGCCTATAAGGATATATAAATATTAGACTACAAATTTGTAATTTTACTGCTGGGCTTCATGGGTAAGGAATATTCAGGATTGTATGAAGTGTATAAATGACCACATGGTGGCGCTATCTGCAAAGGACACTAAACAGCTCTTTGACCCATGGCCTTAGTGAAATGTTTTGGAGATAACCAACAAGCAGATACATAAGTCTGAAAATATGACCTTCTCGGAGGAGGTAATACTGGTAGCTGGTTGTGAACTTAACACTTTTATTTTTTTTATATTAGCTCGATATAATAATGTAACAAAAAGACTGTTATATACAGTCTAAAGTTTCATAGGGAAATAACTAGTAGTCTCCAACAATTACTCAAAAAAGCACCTTCAAGGAATGAAGGCTTTCATAACAGAGGTCACAGAGGTGTGTGTGTGTGTGCGTGCGTGTGTGTGTGAGAATAAACAAGGCACGTTGGCGTAGTGTTAATATTGTGAAATGATGTATACAAAAAACTCCTCTGGTGAAATGCTTTGATGATGCACATCTTATTTGTATATTGATACTCTCATTAGCCTCAGCAGTCACTTAAGATTTCTAAGCTTCATATAACTGGCGTCAGCTGCAATAAATCCAGAAATGTTAAAAAACAAACTAAACTCTGCTCAAGGCATCTAACATTGCTCTAGAATAAATACTTCCTGGGCCGTGTATTTCTTCTTGCTACTGCGGCTCAGTCATTTTATTGGCGTCGCTCTCCATATCTGATGCTGCAGTTTTCGGAGCTGCTGATGGTCGCGGCCTCCTGTTGGACTGTCCGGACCTCTTACTTCCCCGCTGGCTCTTGGCGAGCTCGGCCTGGAGACTGTGACCATTCAGACTGAGACCCTGCAGAGCTTCCAGGGCCTGCTCTGCAGCCTGAGGGTCACTGTAGTCCAGGAAGGCCCTGTGTTGAGCTCCCTGCCAGGTGAGCCTCAGCGGGCCGGCCTCCCTCTCTCTCAGGGCGGTCTTCAGCTCACTGACACGCAGCCCAGCGGGGATCCCCCCCAGGTACACCGTGGTCACAGTCAGAGGGAGTTTACGCTGAGATGGGACTTCACTGCCGCCCTCCTCTGGGCCCTTCTCTTTCACGTTCCCCCCACGTCTTCCCTTTCCCTTCTCGCTGATGTCTTCCTCTTTACCTCCCTCGCCGTTTCCTCTGCTCTCCTTCCTCACTCTAGCTGGGCGCTGCCTGGCTTTCTGTTCTGACTCCGCTCTTCTCTCCTGTTTGGGTTCTCCCTCAGCATCCTGCCGTGTGTTCTGCCTTGGCCTCCGCCTGGTTTGCCTTTTGGGTTGACCGGCCTGCAGACCAGGCTCCATTGCGACAGGCGGAGCTACCCCGAGTGTTACATCCTTTCCAGCCTGTTCCTCCAGAGCACGCAGCTTCTTCAGGATAGGGATCCTCTCCAGCTTTTCTGTGTCCAGCTGAAGACACAAAACCGGACAGGGTCGGTCAGGCTGAGGGGGGTGGGCTGTCTCACACACACACACACACACACAGAGCAAACAAACAGCCCTGCTCTGAGCCAAAGCACCATACCTACGGATGACTTAAATTAATAATGAAGTGAAAGCTGACAAATTAATTGGTATTATTCCATCCTGCTCGCGGCCCATGATGTGGTGAAATCTTTATAGCAGCAGGACATTTCACTTCCTTCGAAGTTAAAAATAAAGACTGCTCTCTTGATTTGTTGGGCTTTAAAGTGTCTTGACAGCCTTTGATGCTAACCAGTTCTGTAAAGGATATACGGGGCTATTGTTTTTACACTGGCCTGTTTGACCCGTCGTTCCCCTGCCTCTGCAGAGCCAAGCTGGCTGGGCAGAGGAGCCTTTGATGATCAGACATGGCCTTCCTGCCAGTGAGGTCACTGGGTCCTGTTTACTTACAAGCGTGTCTTAAGGAACCCAGAGGTTACACAAAAACTTCTCACATGTTAAGAATAATGTCCACATCATGTCTAATTAAAGACAAATTATCAGGTTTAAAAATACACATCTCCCTGCCAGTGTCAGTAAATAATAGGCAGTTTAACACTCTGAGACACCTAAATATAGACACAAGATGTGGTGTGATTATAAAATGATGCATATAGTTTGTGCATTATTTTGCTCTTTTTCAGTGTTTTTCAGTCTTTTGTGGCTGTCGTATTGTTATTGTTTATAAAAAACTAAAATGCTAACTCGTGATAATGTTATTATTACTGATCAAAAGACTGAACAGAAAGTAAACAAATGATTAAAAAAAGAAAAATCGTAGGTTTTTTTCAATTATTATAGCACAGAGACATTAACTGCATAGAAAAACAATGAATACAGTAACAGTCATGGGTGGAGGTGTGGTGTCATTATACTGCCATTAGAGGGCAGTGTCGCTTTGCAGGGGCTAAATATTTTGTTAGGCCCCCATGACAGAGCATCTCTGTACAATAACTTATTATATCTGTTCCAGTTAAAGAGTCACACACATTTGTAGTCATGTTGGATGTGCCAGAAGCAGGTTACAGCTAAAACTTTAAATCACAATAGGCCTACAGCTGTCTAATGACACATAAACTTCATAAACAAAATTATCTGTAGCTTGTAACACATTTTATTTGGACTGGGATAAATTTTGTTTGTTTTCACTACTCTGGCTCATACGCATACTGTCCCATAGGTGACTGATAATAGAGATTCTGTAAAGATTATCTCATTCTTTAAAAGAATAAATGCTATTTTTTCAACTGGTTAAGTACCAAGTTGAACCAAGACTATAAATGAATAAAGACTGAACCACATGGGTAACTTTTAATTAACCATATTTTTCTCCTTTTCTTAATATAACATTTTTACACAGACCTTAAAATCAAATAAACTTGACATTTAAGCCTGACATACTATAAATCTATACTGTGGATATATAGTACCAACAAAGACAGAAAGTACCTTAGTCCAGATGATTCCTTGTGGCTTCGGCATCTGGCAGTTTGTTTTAATAACTCTGGTGGGTGTGAGGATGTAGTCCACGGTCAGGTCATGACTTTCTATTAGCTCCTCTGGAATGTCCACAACCTGAGAGCACAAATACCCCAATTAGCACAGAAACATCAAACCATTAATTGTGTGTTTGATCAACAGACATTTTAGGCAAATTTAAAAAGTCAGGAAAATCATATTCCTGACTATAAGTTACTATTTTTGATTGTTAGTGTATTGACATTAGTGACCTTTGTGTCATTATTTTTGACATTCTACTAATTATGAACAGCTGAACTAAGAAAGTATACATAATAGATGAAAGAAGCAGCACATGACGAGTGACATTTTTACTGATTTGGTGTTAATCAGGATTTTTATTTGATGAAGTGAGTGAGACGAATAAGCATACTAACCTGGCAGTCATGGACAATGGTAACCACCACAGTAGATTCATTCACAGCTCCCATTGAGGCCATCATGCCATACTCCATGTCAGCAAAGCCCTCTCCTTTTCCAATCCGAAGGCCTGCAGGGGAAGGGAGGAGCTTTTTTCAAAGGCAGGTTTTGAATTATGTCGCACAGGGAATAACAGTCTGCACGTTCAATCTTTGGTGGAGCATTTTCCTGCTTGGCCAGACTCACTTTATGCGTATGAATGAGAAATAACCAGCATCTGCACCACAGGCAGCACTTGAAAAAAATACTTCAAAGACAGAGGATTTTAATCTAAAAATTGCGCTAAATTATAACACAATGCCATAAATGTTGAGGGCAGCTGTAGCAATGTTTTCAATTCATTAAAATAACTTAATAAAATGTAGACTGATGGAAGCATGGACGAACCCTGCAAACGCTTCATGAGGACCATGTGGCGCTGTACACTTAGAGCCATTTGGAAATGTATGCACTATGGTAAACATGTCTGTTTCACCGCAGCACTACATCAGTTATCTCAGACATTTTGAAAATAAGGATCAAAATGCATCATGAGTGATGGGACAATTTACGTGGAGGGGAGAATGCAGCAGAACCCACAAGGAGTGAAATGGATCTGATTATGCACATCTGCACCCATTTTCATTTCTTCATTTCTTTCTTCAGATCTCCCTGACAGGATGTCCTGGTCCCTCAGAGGGTTAGAAACGCAAAACTATATTTTATACGACTCATGACCTTTGTCACATGACATGTCCTTTCAGTTTCATGCCATCCTTTTCTAATCTTCAAAGTTCTGGTTCAGCAGAGTCAGTGGCTAATAATAGAGTCTTTGATCAGAGTCACATTTTGCTGCCCCAGGATAATGTGATGTTCATTATACTGCATAAATATATAAATAAATAATATAATACATAAATACTGGATGGCATACATGCTGATGATTTTGCTGCTGAGTCTTACCAGTCATTAGAGCTTAAACTGAAATGAATAAGTGGCTTTAACTGCTGTATATTTATGGGAGAGGAGTGTGTTTTAACCTGGTTTTTGTAACATTTGATACATTCACTGTCCATATGGTGAAACTGGTCCACTATTGACTGATTATAAAAAAGATTAGGAATATATTTATACTAATTGATCATTTATTGGTGAAGCAAATCTGTATAATCTTTGGGCTCCCAGGTTGTAATTGAGTTTTTTATGAAGTGCTGAATTGTTGGTGGAAATGCCAACTAAGATTTACCTTTTTCTGACACCGCCACAGAGCCGACCACCAGCAGGTCCACCTTCACCTTTGCATCCAGGCCAACAGGCACACTGAAGTCTTTCACACCCTGAAGACAAGAAAAAAAACATTGTAATGGGTTAAAGTTTATGAATCATAATGACATTCTGGGTGAAATTGTTAACAGAAATAAGATAAAGCAGCAACTTCAAACCTGAGAGGAAGAGCATATGCGTAGCTGTTCTTTGCTGGCATTCTGGGGAGGAGTAATTTTATTGAAAAGGCCAGTGCGAAGACGCGGAGTTGGAACCAATAAAGTTTTCCGTGCCTGCGAAGATTATTCCAGAAATTAGTCACGAGACATTTACAGTTTATAGAGGCAAAGCATTGATGGAGGAAAGATGTAATACAGAAACTCCAGATTATTTAGGAAGTTCTGGAGTCTAACAGAGGATCTGTAACCCTTCATCTTCTTCTTCCGAATTTCTAACACAATTTGCAATTTAAGCCCCCACATATAGGACAAGTTAAAGAGGTTACAACACAGATAAGACAGAAAATATATTTCTGTGATACAGTCTGAGACACTTTGGTTCTTTTATCGTATTCCCACAATGCAGTGCTACCTGTAGCACCGCCAGCCGGGCGCCCTCCAGAGGTTTATCAGGATCCACCTTCACCTCTGCTGTCTGGGTGAACACCTGCAGCTCAGACACCTTGGCGCAGGCTGTGAAAGCCCCCTGGTTGAGAGGAAAGGAGGGCAAAGAGGAAAGGGCTGATGACAGTTTTTTCTTTAAATCAACTTACTTCCAGAGTGATAAAGCGTGCTTGCTGCTGGGGCCTGTCTGGGTTTACTTTGACTGTCTGGCTGGACTTGAACTCCTGCAGGTCTGCAAGCCTGTTGCATGCTTGAATTGCACCCTGCCCAGTGAGCACACAGCAGGAGACGCATAGATGCACAGACAGGAGAGTCATTAATCATTCATACTTCAAGAACACCAGTCAAGAGCAGCTGTGCAACCCTGATACCCTGGTGTCATTATTGTAGAAATGATTTTGATACCTACTTGAACAGCTGTTATCTTTAATTATTTAACATGTTCATTTACAGCACAGTGACCTGATCGAATGTGTAGGTTGCCACCTCCCTAAGGTGGAGAGGTAACATGTTTCTTTAGGAAAACTACTTTGTTTCATAAATTAGATTTGATTAAATTATAAAACTGAGCTCTGTAACAGAATAGCAGAATATTAAATTGGATTAATCAGACTCTTCATAAACTCCCCTTAAATTGTAAACATGAGTGATTCAACTCAACAGAGTTTACTCATAGTCTATTACTGTTCTTTGAGTTTCTAGCTTCTCTCATAATAGTGTGTTTTATGATCTTGTGTGCACTCATACTTGTAACACACACTCTCAGTACTTTTACTACCCTGTGCACATGTGGTCCCCATGCTACTGCAGCCAACAGGTGGCAGAGAGCAGACCACTCTGTGCGAATAAAACTTGAATGAAATGAATGAAAAAGCAGACAGTTGACAACAGCCTTGCCAATCACGACCTTACTGATACCACAGTATATTTTATCTGTATTTGGGTCACATCTACACTGCATTAAACTGCTTCAACCTGCCTTGAAATTAGGGATCCTGTTGTGAACAGGCCTCGGGAAGTTGGCCAGATTGTTTTCCTCGATGTGGTCCCAAACTTTCTGACGGATGTCCCACTTTGAGGCTCCTGAGGAGAAAAGGGTGACAGGCTTCGTGTCAAATGCAAAGTACGAAGGAGGTAGCATTAGCTAAACTCTCACACAGCTCCTCCACATCTCCAAACACACAGATTCATTTTAACGCCAAAAACATAAATGTCACGAACATTTAACGTACCGGGCTTTATTTGTACGGCAGGCTCCATTGTGTTAATACTGCAGAAATAAGCTTCTTCTCCAACACTCGGTTACACTCACTCACGCAGTAAAGTCGGTAACATAATACTGAGGGAACAGCTGCCTGTCAGTGTTTATCACTGCTACGGCGGCGCGGGAGGACCAACCTTAACCGAACGCGAAGCCGAGAGCGTCCACATTGTGTAAGGCCCGTCTAACAAAACACTATATTAAAGTGCAGTTTTAAAGAAATGCCTGTATTTTACCTGAGTATTTATATTTTTTCTGGTACCCCTATCTTCTATCCTTCTAGGTTTTTGGCTGGGGAACCTTTAAACACCAAGGCAATTCAAAGAGCTTCAGATAAAGGGGATAAAAGACCAACAATCTGATAAAGAGACACGAAATGGGATTTTAAAAGCGCACTGACGTTATAGATAATAAATTAGATTAAAAACTATGATATAAACGAGGCCCTCTGTGAAAATGTTCAAACACATACTCACAAAGATAATTTATTGCTCTACGCAGACCCAGCAATGCAAGTAGCTGTACATATTTAGATCCACAGCTGCAAAGTCAAGGATCTGACACTCTGAGATGATGCGTTCACACATACTGTCTGTTGGTTCACATGATCAGCTTCATTTGCACTGAAAGAGCAAGCATTTTTATGTTAACACAGTAGTCTTTTAGAGCTGGTTTGTAACAATCATATCTGGTGCTGTACTTGCCAGACTGCTCTAAAACCTTTAATAAAGCAGGTGTGTATGTATGTACTGTATGTGCATGGTTCATTGTAGAATTCAAGCATCAAGTGATGGGCTTATTGGAGATAACATGGGTGCGGCAGGACAGGGTGGGATGGAGCATTCTTGCAAGGGCTGGTGCAAATGTTTGCATAATGCAGAAATGAGATGATTATTGCTGCAAGAGGAAGATTCAGATTCAGATTCAGATTTCCTTTATTAGTCCCACTGCGGGGAAATTTACAGCGCAACAGCAGCGAAGACACACAGTGGAAAATAGTCATTAGGAAATGTAAGACATGAAATAAAATAAAATGAAATAAAAGGTAAAAATAATCCAGATAAAAGACAGCAGTATTCCTGCTGAGGAAGGGGCCGATTCAGCATTTGTTGTGGAGTACAAACCAGCAGCGTGGGGTTGTCAGTCGGTGTTGATCTTCAGTTGATCAGTTGGTGGTCTTCATATACGCTATGATGGTTGGTAGGTGGTTGTTAATGACAACAGTGTGGTCTTGCAAGGGGCAGGAAACAGAGAAAAAAATCTATTTGTAAATATGTATGCAGAAAAAAGTAGCTCATTCTTAAAGGTGAGGTAATTAGATAAAATGCATGCTTAGTATGACTATTGTGGGATATAATGACAGCCAAGTAATGTAAAGATAATGGAAAGGGAAAGGGCTGAGAAGCGGTGCTGCTCAAAAGCTTTTCAAATCCCAGCCATTGTAGGTCTTTTGTCATTTACTCATATGAAGTTATTGTTCTTCATACATTAAGTTTAAAACAGGCAATATGTAAATTAGAATGCTGCTGCTGCAATCATTATAAATAATACAATATTCACTACAAAGGACATAACCTCAACTAGTGCATGTATGTCTGTTCGTTTAGAAACTACAACTTGAAAACTCTCCAGATGTGTGCAGTATCTCACTTGTGTGGTCTTTTGTTTAAAGGTGTCAGTTAGACAAATGAAACTCAAGGAGGAGCAGGAGCACAGTGGTTGAACACATCGTAACTCCTCTCAAAGTCCACAGCAGCCTCTGTTGAAACACTGTTACCCTAGCACTGGTGTTGTTTGCTGAGTTTTTATTAAACTTTAAATATTTTATATAATCAAGGATCACCCAGCTATGTGCACATTCACACACACTCGCTCAGATTCATTGAGTCAGTGTAACTGGAGCACCACCTTCAGGCCTTTAGGTGTCACATGTTGTTTGGCCCAGTTTTTGAAATGCAGAGATTTCTTTATCAAAATATAATGTCCACCCTCTATCTGTTACATCTGTGTTTACAACCGTATTAGACTGAGACCTACCTCTGTAATCTGCAGTTTTACCTGAATTTTTGAGGCAGCCTACCCACATAAGTTATCAGTATGTACGTCCTGATACGTGTGGTATCCGGACACTGCATTCCCAAAGTCCTATTAAAGAGCCCCATGTCTACACAGTGCACTTTACTACCCTGAACGTACCACATTAAACCTCTACATATGAAACCTCATAGTGCTCGAGTCATGTTTCCTGCAACCGTACTGGTCAGGGCTTTGCAGTGAAATTCTAGTGCAGGGTTTTGTTTGTGCCGTTTTGAAGTAGTTGCAGATGGTCTGAAATATCTCAGTGAAGACAGGGCTCGGAGAACCAGAACTGTTTGACAGTCTTTCCCTGGTATTGAGAAAATGAGAAGAGTCATCCTCTGCCCGTGAGCACTCTTCTATACAAGGAGCTATCAGAAGGGAAGACATGAGGGGAAAAAGAGCACTATACTTGTGAACTTATAAGGACCTTTGTAACAATAACACTTTAATACATAACTGTCACATCTATATTTAACTGGATAAAAATTAAAGTAAAGTGAATTTAACCATTTTACACCATGCTACATCTAGCAATTACAAAAACATGACATTTGTTTTATTTGGATAACACCTAAACAAACTTGAAGAAGTGGTATACAGTATTAAAAAGGCAAAATGTCAAAAGGTGCAAAAGATTTCACCAGCTAAATTACATTTTTAAAATGAAATATTAAAGCAAAATATGATTTTGCCACATTTGTTTCAGTAGAATGAAAGTATTTGGGCCTAATCACTTCACAAAAGCAATTTTAATAGCAGCTTTTTTGGCTCATCATAGTAAGGAAAGCACACGTGTTACTTATGACATTAACAATGACTCTGTTCGAGTCTCCCAGTAAGTCATGACAGTGTGACAGTGAGCCGGTGTGGACATTACCAGGACCCTGAAACTAAAGCAACTAAATAGAATCAGCCATCATTAATTGTATTCCTCCCGTGACATGTCAACATGTCCTGTTTGAAAAAGGCTTAACAGAGGTCCACAATTAAATCCTGAAATGTAATGGACAGGCTATGAAGGGCAAACAGTGCGATTGCTCTGTGATTTTAAAATGGAAATCCAGCACTAATATGATGTATGGATAACGCTTTAGATTACAGCCTAAACATTTACAGTGTAATTTTATAGCAGTAATGATATGCAATGTCATGATAAAGTCAATCCATCTAATAGTTGTTGAGACGTTTCAGTTAAAGCCACAAATGTTAACTTAATGGCAGCGTTAGAAGAAAAGTCAGAGATTCGCCAAAGTCAGCAGAATTGAGCTTCTGGGCGCCATGGATATTTATACCAAACTCGGTGGCAATCCATCCTGTAGTTGTCGAGACATGCCACAAAAAGTCAGTGGGCAGTCTGGAAAAGTTTTTTCGTATGCCACTTCTGTACAAGAGAGCATAAACAAACATTTGGTGGCCAAACCAATTGTGCAGTAAACAAGTTCCACTGCTGTGTCCTCAAAGCGATTTCACAGAGGGATCAGTCTCAAAGTCTGCGGCACATGTTTATTAGGTGATCACGCAGATCTGTTACCATACGTGTACGCCTCAGTGATCCATCGTGCTGTTTGAGGTGGATTACCCCTAACCTAATCTAAGATAGTTCTGTGGTGTATCTTTAGTACATACACAGCTTTATCACTGTGGGGAAAAAGACCCCAAAAAAACATTTAGTCTCTCTCATGTTGGGTGGTCTTGGATAACTGGTTTGGCCTCTTCTTCAGTTATGTGATCGATTGCATCCACATTAGCTTTTAATTTGGTGTGCTCCTGAGCTACCCTGTCCTCTAATAAAACCTGTCATAGTAATGTAAAATAACACAAAATAAAAGTTAGGACTTGATATGACATGTCTTTGTTGTCTGCTTTGGCCTGTATCACTTGTGTCAGTTCTGTTGTTTGTCTTTGTGCATGGCTGACCAAACTAGTTTCTACTCTGGTGATTTATAAAGTCTAATTTATACTCCACCCTTCTAATTATGTGTCCAATTAATGGTGTTTTCTAACTACAAAGGAGTTCAAGTTACTTTTTGTCTTCTTGCACTGCTTTTTGTGATAGACTCTAGCAACAGAAGTAGAGGGGAGCGAGTCCATCCTGTTGATGGTGGTGTAGTTTGTAGTTTAATGTCATGATCACCTGAAGGTGTCAGGTCCTGCCTGTAGAGGGCGAGCTCTACCAACAGATTTCTCTCAGGAGAAAAGATCACCATTTCCTGCTTTTCTGAAGGTGTGGGATTCAGATTTCCATCAAGGCTCACGGACAAGTGATTCCATGATGGGTGTATTTATTATCATTTTATTAGTCATTAAATTTCATAATTACACTCTCAAATATAAGTGTTTGACTGCCACATATTTCTTTCAGTCATCTGCCTTGTTGTTTTTCCAAGCGCCACACCTGAGCTGCGTATACCTGACATGAAGGGGCTCATCAGCAGGTGCCCTCAGCTGTATTCACAAATGATTCATCAAATGATTCATGGACACTGATGCACATACACACAGGGATGGCCATTCACACACAATTTCCCCCCTCCAGTGGTCCATGAACCTCCCTGACACCCCTTTCTCTCTCTCTCCATCAGTCTGGGCAGGCTGCCAGCTCAACCCTCCCTCCCTTTCTCGCTCTCTCTCTGTCCCTCTTTTTCCCCTCTCTCTGTGTATTCTGTACATACCAAGCCAAGCCTCACAATGCTGCGTTTACTAAACCAAGTGGCTTAGAAATGTGCAGTGATGTCGCTGTTCCCAGACCTCCCTCTCTGTGGTGGACTCACTCTGTGAGGCAGTGCAGCACTCAGACGGCTGTGATGGCAGAGCAGGGCAGGTGGACTGTGCGAGAAGAGAAACCAGCGTCACCTGTTTGGGAAATCTAGAACAACAGAGGACAAAAAAAAAAAAAAAAGGAAGAAGGAGGAGGAGCAGGGTCTTTGGAGAGCTGAGGTCTTGCTGTGTCTACCCATCCTGCCCTGCTCTCTCTCTCTCATATGCACACACACAGACACACTCTCCCCCTGCCTCTCCCTTCTTCCCTCCCTGTTTGTCTCCTCCACTCTCCGATGCTGGTGTGCTGAACAGCAGGACACTCTCGGCTGAGCTGCATGGAGGCACAGGGAGGGGCAGGGAGCCCAGGTAAGAGCCATTTTCTGTTCTTTCTTTTCTTTGTGCCACAGCTTTTGTCACATTACTCGAGCATAGTTGTTGAGTGTCTTTGTCTTTTGAATGACTTGTGGTCTGAATAGCCTGCCTGCTGAGTGTAAGAAATTTGCAGGGCACTCTCTAAATAGTGAGACTGAATGATTTTTGTCAGAGGATCTGCTTTTGAATGTCATGTCACTACATTTTCCTCATTGTCAAGAGTTAGTATATATGTTATGTTTAAATATAGCAGCACCGGTGCTCCATCTTTGATCTTTTCCCTCATCTGGGATCCAGTTGTGAGGGGTTCATTTCTACACTCAAGCTTCATTTATGATCTAATGCACTAAAAGGTCCTTTTATTACCACACACTATAGGTCAACCACACAAAGGCTGGACTGATGAAACACAAATTGCAGTACAATAGTGGATGCATATGCCGTTTGTGTAAAGGCCATCCAGCCCTGTGGAAGCCCTGCACAGCGCCTCAGTGCCTCTATTGCACTGAAACATCTAAACATTCAAAGGGCTTATAATAAATAATGTCTTTAATAACATGCCCATGTGGGACAGATTATAACATTAGCTTTGGCGGATAAAAAGATATGCATCTTATAAAGTATAAAGGGAGGCAGTGCAGTGGAAGAGTAGTTTGTTTGTCAGTATATTACATTAGCTGCCTCTGAATCTACAGTGTGCATTAAAGCACCACTAAAATGTTGCTTTAGTACTCTAGTGTACCTTAGGCAAAAACAATGTCTCCTCAGCCTGTAAGCTGGGTTTTGTTTTGTTTTTTTTTTCTTTTCTTTTCTTTTTTATAGGCGATGCATTTCCCTGCCATGGCTTTGTTCCTCTTGTCATTGTTTACAGCATATGAGCGCTACACGTCCATGGTGGCGGCCAGAGTTACCTGCCTATGACAAATTGGGACATTATTTGTTCATTATGATGGGATTGGATTAGAGTGAACATAATTATCGTGATGTATCACATGCAAGACGGGGTCACAAAGTGTGACTTCTACAGATAACAGCGTTTGTACTGTGGCTGTTCTAAAGCAGCAGCCACTTGAGTCACTCTCAGCCCTTTTTGTGAGGATTAGAATTAATATTGCCAGAAAATTCACCACACAGTCTAAACTGTTGGGAAAATTCATACTGGACTCAATGCTTGCTTAACTGATTCTTTTTGCACAGTAATTTAGTAATCTATTTCTGAAAGGAATTTGTATAGAAATACAAATAGCAGAGTAAAATGTAAAATGAAATAGCAAGATAGAGAGTAATCAGCAAGCACAATGGATGACCTGGTGAAAGGTGTGTTGAGAGGATGTTAATTCCTCCTGCCTCCACAACAAGCAATGATTGATTTATTGAACCGAGACACCGAGTTTGATTTAACTTTTGGCAAATGTGCAGTTCGTTTTTCTCATCCTCTCTCTTTGCTTTTCTCTCTCTCTCAGCTTGAGACGAGATCAGCCTTTGGCCCTGAAAAAAAGGACCACATTTCTGATAGCTGACTGTCTTTTTACCGCCAGTGACTTCTATATTCTCGTTACTCTGGTTTCTTCAGAGGCGCTTCAGCAGGCGGTGGCTAGATCAGGCCATCTGTGTAAACATGTCCTCCTATACATGCGGAGAATACTGTGACTTTTCTTCCATCACAGATTAACATCCTGAATGAGAGCCAGACTCGTCTTCCAACAGAACACGAAACATTTGGCAATATGTGAGAACACAAAACACAAGAAAATGGTATAATCAGAACAGCAGAAACCAGTATAGTTACATGGGTGATTCTGAGAGATTCTTTTTGAATTTATGTCTTAATGTCTTGGATGATCTGTGGATGGTCTGTGGTCTAAAGATATTTCTGTATATGACAGTAAAGCTATGTGTATTCTTCATTTGCTCATAGAACACAAATAGCTCATTAAAACGCGCTGCAATCCCAACAGCCCACTACTCCTGTGATGACATTTCCCCGGGGAAAAAAGATGATTTTAGGGCTAATGGATTAGCCTGGATGGATAGATGATGAAAGCGAAGCCTCAAAGGGACGGTAGAAAGGTCAGGAAACAGTAATCCAGTCTGATTTCTGCAATCAGTGTTTGCTGAGAGAAATGGAAACCAAAGCTGCTGGCATGGTAGTCTAAATATTGAACAAACATTTCATTATAACAGTTGAAGTAATGTGATAGTCTTTCAGTTTGTGTGGCTCCTCGCTGGGGAAATCAATCAATAGCCAGCAGTGAACACTTCTCGGGGTGAAATCAGAATCCGTCATGTTCTGGTTTGGCCATGGCTGTAACACACTTTTCCACTGAAATGAGAACTTTAACTATACGAAGGAACATACTGTGAGTAGAAATGCCCTTACCAGCCATCTGGAGAGGCCCATCAGAAAGCTGCTATACTCCCACACCACTTTCCATCAGCTCTGTCCGTTTGCATATAAAAAGCCGTACTGCCATCATCATTTCTGCTAAATATTGCTCCATACACACAGATGAGTCTTCTGCCTATTATAATTTCTCATTTGATGTCAGATGTTTTTATTGTGTATTGTTTTTATTACAGATCAAGCATGTTTGATTGCCAATAACCAATCATCATTACACTGAACATTTGGAGCAGTTTGGAAATTGAGGTAGTTTATGTTGCAGACATAATTTTGTGTATTTTTTTAACTGGATGTGCAGCACTTCAGTACTCCTGTCCTTACCTCACCGAGCCGAATCACACTGTGTTTTCAATCGTGTCAAACAGGTGAAGTTTGTGTATACTCCTGCATCTGAAGGGGTGCTATTTTAAGGAACTATCTATTTTCAGACTTTGTTAACAGCCTCTGTGGACTTTTTTTCTTTTTCTATTTTGAATGGATGTTTGAGATGTTTGTTCAGCTGTCTTGAGTGAAGAGCATGGCAAGGCTCTCAGGATGCATTTTCTGTACACAAACTTTAAGCAACAACTGTTGAATTAGATGTCTGTCCACAGCCCAGTAAACCTGTCTCCTCTCACAGCATCGCCGCTCATTTATAAAACTTTCAACATTGTCTATGCATGCACAGAGAGATATAAACAGAAATTTATTCAGGATTGATAAAAGGCAGAGTCTGCGGATGTGGATAGGCAGTATGAGTGTTGTGAAGAATGGATTAATGGAAAAACTGATGGTAAAATTGAGATATTTAAGTAGATTTTCCTCCACTTCTTGATGCTTTAAATTGTTCTAAATCAGATCTAGACCTGAGAGCAAGTAAAGCAAATAAACCAGCATCTCTAATGTAATTTTTAGTCAATATCTAAAAACCTACGATCAATATCTCCACCTTTTTATTTTCTCCCTCCCTGTTTATGTGCCTTTGTGTGCTGATAGAGCCCAATAAAGACATCCAGAAGCTGCTGAAGCCCTCCAGCTCAGGTGACCTGTCCAAGGAGTTGTTCCAGCACCCAGCAGGGGAGGGTGAGGAGGGCGGCCTGTCGGGGCACACTGCTAGCCTGCTGCACATCACAGAGAAGAGGCGTGAGTACCTGGGGAAGGGGCAAAGAGAGGGCGATATTAAGATTGTGAAACAGTGATGGATGTTCATTGGTGGTAAAGAGGCGTTAAGGGTAATTAAGGGTGGAAAATGTCTTCAACAAGTAGGAGATAAGGAATATATAATGAAGAGGACAGAGAACATCCTGCATCAGTTAAAAGAGTGTCTTATCAGTGACAGTCTCTACTGGATCAATGTATATTAAAATATCAGTAACACATAATGAATCTCATAGCACAGGCCTGTGGAGGCCCGTTACACGCATAACATTACACACATTTAATTCTGGACTATCTCAGAGTCCAGATTGATATCCTCTGATCCTGAAACTCACCGAATGATCACTGCCTACTTTAGTTATTCTGGTCCCACATTCTCAAAGGCCACTGCAGCTTAGCGCTGGTTGAAAGGACTCATTGTGCATCAGTCCCATACAGAGGCTTCCCTGTACATGCCTCACTCAGAGCCCAGGGCACAGCACCACAGATATGGAGGCTACTTGGGTGACAAGGCAACCTTTATCTGCATCACTAACTAAACACTTTTTTCTGAGAGACAGCTCATTCAGAGGCTAATATCTGCGTCTTTGTGGTTTAATGTCACCCACTAACTAGCCATGCCAACTGGCAGGTCACCTTATAGTATTTGACTATGAAGCGTATAGATAGGTTTTGTCCACAGAGCCACAATACAGCTTCATTTTGAAGGGCACAGAAACAGCTTCTGTCTTAGAGCAGCAGTTTTATCTCCAGAAATGGGGACCAGAGTTACTCCTGAGTAATCTGCAACATTTATTTTTAGGTCCGAAGCAAAGAGCCTACTTTTAAAAGACAAACATCTTAATATCGCAGAGAAAAATAAGTTGCTAGTTTGCGGCAAATAAATCACTAATGCCGCACAGGTAGATGCACCAATACATAGAAGCCCATATAAAACTGCAGTGCGGATAAGTTGCCTTTTGTTGTTGTGATTGGGCGGATGTGCTGGAATTGAAGATTAAAAATTGATGGTGAAGTGAGTGTGAAAAAGGGTGTTTATGTGTTTGTATTGATCTTTAATAAGAAGGAAAGAAGAGGGAAATGTGGGATTTAAAACACTGAGTACAGCATATTGTACAGCGTAAATCAGAGCAGCTCCTTCCACTGCTTCATTCACCAAACATTTTTGGCTAATTTGCTTTCATTTGGGTATTGAATAAAACATGATGTACAAAAGAAGAGTTTTGCAACATGTTTTAATTGAAGCGCTCACTGATCTGCTTCTCGCTGTGTTCTCAAAGTTAGAAATCGCATCTTCTTTTACCTATTATGATTGCAAGAGAAAATAGCTGGACCCTGTTACAATCAAAGGGTGTATCTACAAATGTCTGTATGCTTGGTGAGGAAATAAACACTTGCAACAGAATATATAGTGCAGAGAAAATACATTCTGGCACTGCTTGTTTAATATTCTTTCTCAATACCTTTAGCCTCCTCTCAATCGCCTTTCTCAGTCGTCGTTACAAGCTGCTCATGCTGGACTAATGACCTCAGAGCCCCGATGAGCCTGTAGAGAGGGAATGGGGATTACACAGATCCAGCATGCAAGGCACACACTCCTCTTTGCTCTCCCATCCCCTCTCCAAATGTGAACTCCTCCCTTCTCAACCACCCTCATTATTCTTTGTTCCTTCAGATGAATCTGTCTGTACCTTCCTACATACAGAGAGGAAAGCGAGATGGTGTTTTCAATAAGAAAATTAAACTGAAACCTTTTTATGGAACATCAAATTGATGCAAACATTATTTTTATTACTGTGATATTCTAAATGAAAGGACATCTCAGTGAAGGGACATTTATTTCACACACATTAACTACAAAGCCATGAATATTACGTGTGACATTGAGAGCGTGCTGAAAAAAATAAAAAAAATATGTCAAGAAGGAGTCTAAAAGGATCTGAACACACAAATTTGCCTTTACAGGCCACCAGGCTTTATGCTCGCTGTAAGGAGAAGTAATGGTCTTTTGTATCATCCATCTGCTTTTGGCACAGACTCCTCAGTTTTTTTTTCCCTGTGTGAATTCTCTATTGTCAGTCTTCCCCACTGGCATCTCAGACCTCCCCTGATTGGCTTTTGAGATGGAGGCAGTTGTTTCAGTGTGTCTGCCTGGGAGAGAAAACGTACTGATCAATTATTCAAGAAGAAAGGGTGTGGGAGAGGAAAAAGGAGATGGGGAGAGGTGGTTAAAAAAACGAGCACAGCAGAATGGGAATAGCTATGTAACCCATTGAAAATAATAGCAGCAAATAATGCGGAGGGTGTTTTGCGTTACCTAATGACTTCTTTCCTCTTCATCTACTTTCTGTCTGTCCCTTTTCCCTCTTATTATTTCACATTTACTTTCTTACCTCGCTTCATGTCTCCCTCTTTTCCCATCATCCTGCCTCTCTCTCTTTTCTCTTCATCTCCTCCTCCACAACTTCCAGCCTTCCCATTTCACTGCCTGCAGTTTCTTCACCCTCTCTGAAAAAGGGGTCAGAAAGACTGATAGCTGTAAGCAGGCACCTTCCAGCCTGAGGGGAAAGTAAAGTGTATTCACAAATACAGACAAAAAAATGATCTGAGGTGAAGACAAATATGAAGTGAATAAAAAAACAAAACAGGATTTTTGTCAACAAATAACTACCTATTGCAGTCTTTCCACACTAAATATAACCAACAACTATCAGACAGATAGAAAAATGGACAAAGCTCTGAGTGTGAAATGGTTCTGACTATTGACTGCTGAGCATTTCCACTGGTACTGTTTGAGTATATGTGGTGCACTGATTAATGGTGTGAAAATGGAAACTGGTTAGCTTAAACCTTTAATGAAGTGCCATGTGGCTCTGTGGCCTTCAGAGTGATAATATATTTTTTAACTATAAGGGAGTAATGTGAATTCAGTCCTCAGGCAGCTCTTTGTAGAGTCCAACATGGAAGTTTTTCAGTATGTGAGGATGGTCGAGCTAAGTCTTAAGTGCGGTCAGTAAAGGATAACCTGTGAGCTAATAAGTAACCAGTAGGTAGGTGCTAAAACTGACATATGTGGTGTCTTTTGGGAGTGGTTAACTGCTGGATTTTTACCCATATGGACATCGATATCATCTATATGGCTGGATAGATGAGTTAATCTTTCTGTGATCTCAATGGGAATGGCATTTTTTTTAAATCCTCTTTAGGGTTTTTGCTCACAGTGTAATACTGGAATAGACAGATTAGACAGAAGAATCAAGAATAGGTGAACCAAATAGGTTATCCCTGGTTTTAATGTGTCCTCAGATGTTGAATGTCAGAGTGTGGAGTTGGATTTAATGTTTGATTTAATTAGTAATATCAGGGAAGAAGGAAGCACGTGTTTGCAATAACATTTCCAATTTAAAACATGTAGAGGAACAAATAGATGGGGACTATGATGGTGTCCTGAGGGTTCTCACAGGTGGAGAGGAGGATGAGAAATCACTTGTTTTAAGGGAATACGTTTTATTACATTAATACATATTTCTCTTTTTGTAGACATTACAGTTTCTAATATTATTTCCTATACCGAGCATTTATGTGCTGGCCACACAGACAGAGGATTGTACATAGAGCAGAAGGTTTGGGATCAAATAGGGGACAAGTGAGGTTGGTCTTCATGTTCAATTGCCTTAAGTCAAAGATGGTTCACATTTTCATGGCTCATTTCTTATTTGTATTCTCTCATAGTCGCCGCTCTCTTATTTTTCATTCCACGTGTCTCCTGGCATTTCTGGTGTTGAGTGTTTTTAATGCCTTTGAAATATGGCACAATGACCAACCACTGCTTCAGCATGATGATCAGTCCTCCTAAAATCAATACGCTCTATCTGGAGGATGATGCACAGAATTAAATGTAGCAGCAGATTAAGAGCAGCAGGAGAATGAGCTCTGCTTCTTCAGCCTTGAAGCATTGTCTTGAGCTGCCTGGAAAACGATGTGGGATAATAACAGCTTTCAACCTGTCGTGTAACTCGTTGTTTTCTCCACAAATACACACCCACAAACAACCAATGAAGTGTCTCATTCAGACATGACGTTGCATTGCAGACAGGCGTCCACTGATTCATAAGGAAATACAAAACACACCTCCATCTGCCTCAGTGCAGTCCCCAAACATCTTTCTCACTATAATGGTAGATTAGTTCAGCTCTGTTACACAGAGCTGGTTCCTAACTTGGGTGACACTGAGACCAGCAGATGTTGTTGCACCCTTGCTAGGCTTTATATATATATTACAGAGTCTCTGAGAAAATTTCACTTTCCATAAAGTGCCAGCTTTGGAGGCAGCCTGATAGGAATGCTGAGCCTGCCACATTGAAGCACTCTGCATGTGAAAATGACCCTGTCGCGTGCAGCAGTGGCGACTCCAGCCTGCTGAGGAATCAGAGGCTCGTGCAGAAATGAACAGGTGCAACACACCCAGGAGAAAGATGCAGATCACAATGTGCTAAAGAACCGGCTATTTTCATCTCCACTGACCTCAACTCTTGTTTCAGTTCTCCAGTCACTGCTTGTGTTAACACACAGGTGTCATACTGACACAGAGATGCTCACTGACTGCAGTGGCAGATTCAAGAAATCTACTGTGTATGAAATATTTCTGAAGAGGGGAGCATTCAGCTTTACAAGAGATGTATAGATAAAAGTGGATAAAGGAGTAAAAACTCTCTTTGCTGATATTGATTTTACAATAGTGCAGTAAGAGCCAGCTATTGATCTCATTATGTGTACAATGGAGATTCAAGAGCGGCGTTACACGATGAGTTGAAGAGGTCTGTGTTCAGAATATATGCAATCCCACTTCCCTGCCTTCTTTTGAAAGTGCTGCTTTTCTTCTGCACTGTCAGCAAAAACGAGTGGATCATTTTAATCTCTTAGCTTCTTATTTCTTCTCTCTGCCTTGTAGAACCCCTGAGTAGTGTGTCATCTTTGGAGGTGCACTTTGACCTCCTGGATCTGACTGAGCTGACTGACATGTCGGACCAGGAACTGGCTGAAGTGTTTGCTGACTCTGATGAGGAGAACCACAACGAGTCCCCAGCAGGTAAGACCTGCTAAACATTTAAATGCATATTTTTTCACAACATCAACACAAATAAGTGGAACATCTGTTATTGCACAAATGCAAGCCAGATCCACACAAGGTTTGCACAGAAAATGACTGTATTAATTTATTATTAATTTATTGATTCTCCTCGCTTACTTTGCACCCTTTTGCCCCATAGCTCATTTTAAAAACAGCTTGGTGGCCCTAGTGTGTTACGCATAAAATGTGATTGTTAAGGGGAGGAATTTCCCAAAATTAAATTTCCTCCCTATAGTCCTTTACCTCAGCTCAGTGACTTAGTGAGAAACTGCCTTCAAAGGAAAACATTAAATAAAAGTTGTGCATGGTATATTACTTTTAATGTGTCTGTGTGTGTGTGCATGAGAGGGAGTTTCATATCATTATGGCTCAACAGGGTCCTAAAAAGGCCTACTGAGCCATAATGATTTGAAATTTCATGTGACTCCTTCAAGGACTCATCAGAAAACACATTTCACAGTGTCAGGGATTAAATGCCCTCAAAGTGTAAAGGTTCAGCCCACCTTTTTACATTCTGTTTGATTATTGCAAAGAAAAATGTCATTCAGATTCTATCTAATAATCAAATTTACAATAACAACTAGAAATTCTGTCATTCTGGAAAACAGGAATGAGCAGAGAGAGTATTGTGTGTAGCTGGGACTGCATCACAGCAGGCACATTATTACAAGGCAAATTATTTGTACGCAGTAGATAGACCTCATGTACATGTGCATATTGAAAAGGAGAGGCAGTACACCCCACATGTGTGTCACAGCAGCAGGTACAGGAAAAGGGCTTGCACCTCCTTCTCCTGATTTGCAAAAGGAGCAACAAAATATTTCCCATGTTTTATTTATGACCTGGGAGCCTCATCCTACATGCAGACAGTGAACTCTCTCTTCCTCCGATACTCCTGCCTCACAGCGTGCACGCAGGATTTCATGCTAGCACAAGATTTAAAGGGCCACTGACACACTTCAGACAGTGTCTTACGCATGTTGTATATTCTGTGCATGAACTATGCTAGTCAAAAAGTTTAAAACATTTTTCTTGATAAAGATGTCAGACTTTAAACTGTGATGCTGTCATTAACATAATCCTGGTGACAGAGCTGTCGTGGTCATGATGGGCACACGGTGAGGTACCTATGGTGGAGGTTCACTACATGTGTTTATCTAACTCCACTATTTGATTTCACTGAAACAGTGCTGGACAAATCTGACTTGATAAGGTACTTCTCTAGTGGAGAGAGTCACGTTAGAACTTTATAAATGAGACTTTCCCTCATATTTTTTCTACGTGGTGCTATCACTCTTACTTCCTTTTCTTATAATAACATCTCCTCCTTCTTCAGCAACATCATTCTCTCCCCTCCTTTTCTTTTCTGTTTATTACTAATGTTCCATATCACGGCACAGCTTGTTAAGTGTGAGTTATGGTCCCAATGGACCATCTGTGCTGTATGCTGCTGTCTGCAGCTCCACAGCCAATTATTTTAATTAAAGATGTTATACAGTGCTTAGTGCAAAGCCTCATGTGCAACAAAGAACAATTTTCTTTGTTTCTTTCCTTGCATAATGTTCAGTGTAGAGAACAGTAAATCAGTAAAATGATGTACTAAAACTAAAAGCAGTATTCCAGTTTATCATGTACACTGTAAGGGTCTTAATTAAGGCTCCACCTGCTAAATGTAACTCCTATATTCACTCCTTTTAGCTCTGATTTTGGTCTTCACCAACTCCTGAAGGAAATATCTGTCTCTTTAGTTGCTAAATGTTCCACTATGTTGACCAGCTTGTTGTAAAATGTGTCTGTCTGCTGTTTGGTGCCGAGCAGATAGTGTAATGCGTTTCCACTGCCTTCTGCAGCTAAGAACGATGCTGTGAGAGCAGTAAAGTTGTGGGCCGGACAGTTTAACACAGAGCTGAAGCTTACAATAAAGCCGAGGGGAGCTGCAGAATAAGGTCATAATTCTCAGTGGGTTCATTACTACTCTGACCCCTTTCACTTTATCACAATATTTTAAATTTTTTTTATTGTTTTCAAACACTTAAAATTGTTCCTGGGTAGCACTGTAGGCTGTAAAGTTCAGATTTTAATGTTTTAAATGAAATGCTTGCAGGTGAGCTGCTAGTTTAGGGTATGCTGTCAAAGAATGACCACGTATAATCAGTTCATGCAAACTAGGGAGACACAATTAATAAGTCATGTGACTCGAGTTCTTTCAGATTTGATGCATCATTACAGATCATAGTCTGCTATTATTTGATGCAGTGTAGTTCAGTTCGATTGATGATGATAATTCCAAAATGTTTCCAGCTCTACAAATGCAAATTCATGATTAAAATAATTAACATAATAGTTATTAAAATCATATAGGCCAATACACTGTTTCAAATAATTTCACTTATTCTCAGGTAAAAAAAAAAATTAGTGCTCAACTAACTACAAGTTCGTTAATTATACTAGTACTGTATATGACATACTGTATATTTACCTCCCTACAATGTAAATCAATGTTCCCACAGCTCCGCAGACTAAACAGTTTTAGCTCATCCACCCTTTCCAGCTGTTCTCTCTGAAACCACCACATCAAGTTTCCTCAAACTTTTGTTAGTCACAGGGCACAGCTGCTTTTCAGTAGCCAGGTGCAGGAGATGCAGCAGCCAAGAGGCTTCCAGTCCAAGGCCTCACATCCGCTGCTCTGCTTTCTGCTAATCAAGATGAAGTCCTACTGTCAGGAGATGTGCAGCTGTACACTACTATTATGTTAAATGATTTCATTTACACAGCCTCAGATCTGTGAGAAAAACAAAATCCCAACAATGATTACATGTTTGCACACTCAGAATGACATATTTAGATGACTGATCTGTTTTTATTGATAATTAATGCAGCCTCACAATGAGCATTCACTGCTGTATTTTTACCCACATGAATCGTGAATAAAAATAGATCAGCCATCTGAGAACATGGCAAACATTTCTTCCTCGCTGAAAGTGTTTAACCTTTGGACAAAAGTTTGCCATTTTGTGCAGCACCTTTCTTAAACCTGCTTCCAAAACTCTCTGGTTTATACCTGGGAGCTGTTTTTGTCTCCCTCAGTACAGACGCGATCTTCATCTCTCTGTCTCTCCTTGTCTGCTTTAGATATGGCTTGAACAGTTGAAGAATAACAATCCCAGATAGATGCAACCGCCGGGACTGCTGTAGATGATTCTGCAAGTCTGCAGACAGATACTGAAGTGCAGCAAAAAACAGCAAAGTGTTTTGCTTGTAGGGCGACACATGATTTATGATCAATTTTTTCTTTTTCCCTTATTCTTTTATATTTTTTCTTGTAACTATGCAACAGTATTTTAGACAATCTAAAACAGCTAAATTAGATCTGCTGTGCAGAAAGTGGCAGCAGTGGTGAGTGTGTGTGTGTGTGTGTGTGTGAGAGAGAGAGAAAGGATTTATCTAAACAGTGATTTTTTTCACAAATCTCAGCCATAAGAACCAGCTGTTCTGTTTCATCTGGATTCCCTAAAACCTCCCTCAATATTCAGCCTTGTGATTTCACGCAAGGCGATTTTTTTTCTTTTCCTTTTTTTTACAAGTCTTGATAATCCTGTTCAGACTATGATACTTACATATTGCAAAACGAACTGCAACAAAGGCCGTATAATGAGACTAAGTTGGTTTATTTTGTCGATAAAGACGTCAGTGAGATCAGTGTGGGAGAGAAAGAGGAGGATTTTAATTAAATCGTGTCAAAGTTTGCATTGCAAATGTGGTAGTATTGAGCTGTGCTGCGCGAGCGCTAGACTCCATGAGAAAGTGCTGAGTGTGTGGAGGGAGTGTAGGAGGTGAGGGAGAGGTTAAAGGAAATACAGTGGAGAGGGGAGAGAGGGTGAAGATGGGTGAGCGAGTTCATGCTAAATGTGGGTTCTTGAATAATTCACTTTGCCCTGCTGGAAACAAGGCCTGGCCCTCGAAAGCCATTTAAAGAGTTACCATAATCCAAACAGCTACAGTGGCACATAATTTATGGATGTTTGTGTCCTGTTTGTTTTGTTTACTCTGCTGTCTGTCTTTTCCATTTCCCCTTCGTCTACACCCGCGTTCCCTCTCTTCCACTCGCCAGCTACGTGGCAGCTTAAAGCCCTAATTCATTCACAGTTCAGCCAAAATCGGTGAACACAACATCAGTTGTACTTCACAGCTGGAAACCAGACAGCCGAGAACATGCAGTAATTAGCGTTTCATCAAGCGTCTCTTTCTAGAGCAGCTCCAGAGGCTCAGAACAAAAGGATGACTTTGTCCAGTAGGTTTGCTCTTTGTTTCACACTCAAATGAGCTTGGTGAACCATAAAGTTTACCCACATCCCTAGAAAAAACTACCACAGGCATAGCTTTGGTCTCCTATTCTTTGTCGTTGGAGCAGTAACAGAGTTTTAACTGATGACATTGCAGACTCTAACCTTTTGTGTTTCTGTCTGGTTGACTTTTTTCTGTGTTCAAACAATATGAGTTGTGTTTGATTTAAATATTTGGCTGAGGATGTCTTTGGTAGACATGATGAAGTGATGCAGAAAATAGGGAATGGAAATTCCCTGTTCAATCATAGTTTGTTTACTACAGCATATAATGTTAGAATATCATCCTCATATCCTTTGATGACATTGTGTGACAGCATTGTAAAGATGATGTCTCCCAAGTTAGTCCCATCTCTGACAATTTGCTGTTTGCAGTAGAGGACAGAAATATCTCACTGAAAAACAACTCAGACACAAGCAAAAATGCACCAGGCCACACCCTGATCAGTGGTCAGGTGATCCATTCGGCTGTCAAAGATGCAACACCTGCAGTGATGATTTATCCCACAGAGAGGCGTTGCAGCAGCAGCCTTCTGTCTCAGGACAGCCTTTTGTAGACCCTCCATAAAAGCTCCCTTGAACGCAAAAGGTCAGGCTCCAGTTTAGCTCTCTGCCTTTGGGGTCGCTCCAGGATTTTTGGTGTCATTCCAGATGATTATCTTAGAGAAATACTTGCCCCAGTTCACCAATGCTGATTGATAGGATTAGCATGCACAAATAAAAACAAGTGCTTTTTTCTCCCTGAAATGGGTCGGAAGAGAAGTCATTGTCCCAAACTGTGTGCGTGTGAATGTACTTCTGCACATATAAACAGAAATTTGGTGTTTTTCAACAGCTGTTTTCCCTGCTGTCTTCACAGGTTTGTTGTAGGAGAGTCTAGTGTCTCAGAAACATTAAGTTTAACATTAACATTAAGCAACACGCTGACTGAAAGATCTAATGGCTGCAAGCCAGCCGCAGAGAAGGAATACAGTACAGTAGCTCATAACTCAGGGTATTGTGTCTGTGACAGCAAGAGCGAGAGGAAAAACAGTAACTCTATGTATGTTGTGGGGAACATGGCAACTGCTTTTACCTCTTAGGCGTACAAATATTTCTCTCTGTGTGGATTTCAATTATCTTCCTTTTCAATCTTTTAATTAGATGTCAGGGCAAAAACAGGTCAGCAGAAACCTGAACAATCCACACAAGGAATAGAAAAAATGAGATTCCTCACACACACATCGCAAACACATTTATGTATGAGTACATAAACACAACGAGCAGACATCAGCAGGTGTCCATGGTGCTTTCTGCTGCAGACTCCTTCACGCTGCTGAGGAGGTTGTTGTTGTTCTCATTAAAAATCCAGCGGAGACGCTATCAATCTTCTGAGATCAATATGTCTCCACACTCTCTCTTTGTCTCTAACGTGTGTGAGGATACAGATGCAGCTTTAGGAAGTTTTATAAGCCAGGTACTGAGTATGACCTTCACTTAAGAGACCTAACATTAGTCTGATATGGGCAGTGTGAAGCAGAGGGACCTGGCAGCTCCCCATCACTCATCCCCTCTGTTGCTAGTTTGTCCTCCTGGTAGGTTGGACATCACCACCAAGTGGTGTGAAGAGGAACTGAATAAAAGTCTGTGAGCCTGTCTAGAAGTGAGTGGTATGTATGTGTGTGTGCAGGCATGCAACACAAACTTTTTAATGGCTGAAAGAAAAGCAGGTGTATCTTGTAAGGCCTCTTTGGCATTTTAACAGCTGAGATAGCTGCAAATATGCTTTTAGCAGGTGTAGAGCTATTTGTACTGAGGCTAATAAACATTACATTAAACATTGTATTTTCAAGCTCAATGTGTATGAAACATGAAAGATGTGCACAGTAATCTGTATTTATATCTACCAAGAATTTGGACTCGTGTTGGTAACAAGTCATTGTTTGTCCTGCTCCCAGGTTCCCACCAGCCTATGCTGCCCAGAGGTGGGTACATGCGTTCCCCCTCATGGACACGCTGCAGCAAAGTTGAGACTCCACGAGAGAGAAAGCACCACAGCGACTCGGACACCACAGAGCCCTTAATGAAGCTGGAAAGGCCGAAACAGCCGTGATATGTGATGTGAGGCAGCTGGACGGCACAGAGAGAGAGAAAACCCAGAGCTAGACAGACACAGCCTGAACGGAGGGAACCCAATGTGGACCAAGAGGCCCCCATCTGCCACTGTGCACTCACATAGCGTTTCATGGTGCTGAACAGACGAGTTCAGGTTGAACTCTGGACAACTCTAACTAAAGATGTTGAGATGTGCAATACACACACTCTCCCTCTCTCTCCCTCTCCTCTCTTTCTCTCTCTCTCTTTAATTCTCACACACACACAATCATTGTGTCTTTCATGCAAGGGATTCCTAATGCACTCTGGGCTGCCAGACGATTTTAAGCTTTGTTTTTGAATGACAGACAGGGTATGAGGTCAACACCTCCATCCTTACAGCCTCTCAGGGTGGAAAATAGCCTGAACTGTGAGATTGGTTCCTAAATTGTGTCCACAGTGTGTGGTCAGACCTTCCATGTGAAGTTCAGACTCTGGGATTCACACTGAATTTACCAGGATATGATTTGAAACGTAAATCAATAGAGCTGTTCAAAGTAAAAAATCACACTGAGGCTGTTACTTCATGTCTTGGCTTGAAAATGTGACAGGGTTTTTTTGTTGTTGTTTTTTTTACCTTAATTGTTGCCTGCAATTAAGGGAACTTGATCAGTGGGAGCAGACATCAGTCAGGCCACGCTCTTCATATCCATCACACCGTCTTCATCATCATGAAGAATGTGTGCTGTTATTATAATTGCCTAAATGAAAATGTTGCACTTCTCTCACTGAACTGTATTTACAGTGCCCCCCAGAATTATTGGCATTTGGTGCAGATGACACAAAAGATAAACAGACCAAGTAGCAAGCTATATGCAACACACTTTTCCATACTCAAAACTTTATTTCAAAATTTGTTAAGATAAATATTTCACAATTTCTTTACCATTTTTAAAAGTGATGGCTGCCAAGAACTGCTGCTGCTGCTAAGGTAATAAGAGGTGGGGGTCAAATCACATAAACAGAGATGCATTAACTTGATGGGGCGTACTTGAAGCAGTCAGAAATAAAGGGTGAACTGCACTGCAGTCAGGTTGACTCTGGTGAGCTTTGCATGAATGCCAAAAATAAAACAAAGTGCCAACAATTTTGTCATCATCCTTTAAAAGATTAATTTAATCTATGATGCAATATTTCACATCTTTCTAAGTGAAGGCTATGGCTGATTACTTGATTTATTTATCTCACTTTTAGCTTGTCTATACCAGGAGTACCAATAATTCAAAAATGCTGTGACACGATGGATCAAAAGTGACACTGGGATGATAAATAAAAGCCTTGGAAAAAGTATGTTTCATTGTGTCATTTGTCAACGACACTTTGGAAAAGCAGCCTTATTCTGTATTGTGTGATGAGCACACATTTTAAGTTTCATGATATTCATTTACAGCACTGTAGACAAATCTGTGGTCTTCCTTGTATAAAAGTCATTGGTGCAGAATGAAAGCTTTGGCTGTAGGTTAACAATTATTTTGTGTCTATTGTAGATAGATAATTATTAATATTAAGGTTATAGTGTGTTATTTGACCACAATGGCATGGTGCTCACTAATGCTGGAAGAAAAATGGTTAAAATGGTAACAGTGGAATTCTGACTTTTTTTTTTAATTTCCCAAAAGAGAACCTGTTAAATCAAAATATGAGTACTGCAAATAAAAAAAACACACCAGTTGGGAATAAAAAAACAATTTAATATTGGTTTAAGCCACAATAATCTCACATTTCAGATGTTTCATTTGTTTTGACATGTCTGTGTAAAATCAATGATCCTCACTGACACATAAAAAAAGACATTTTCATCAGGCAAAAACAAGAACAGTGCATTGTCAAGCAGACACATACAACCAGCCTGCTCAACATTTATTAATGTTTTCTCAAAGTCTGGATTTCAACATTGGACAAAAATGCTCCAGTGTCACACTGGTCAGAATCGTTCGCCATCTCCTGGAAAACCTAATTCAAATTGATAAGAAGGGCTCACACTGCTCATACTGCAAGGCCATAGTTCAAGTAAATTTTTATATCAAGTCTGTTTACACCTTAGACACTATTAACATGATAACAGTGTGTAACTAACCCTTCCAGGAGTGGATCTCAAATACTAAATGAGAATGCTACATGAACAGTCATCTACCTTAGCTCACTTGGCACAGAATGGCAAACAAACATCAGCCAGTATCTTCTGAATAAAAGCACTTTGTTGTGATGTTAATTAATATTGGAGGAAGGTTTCAAGGTATCATGGTGAAGAAGGCAATCAAATCCATCCACGGAAAGTCCAATTAATTGTCATTTTACTCTGAGCCCTTACTGATTTGTGTTCTTCGCACTGACTGCTGTAAAACGCAGAAAGCATCACACTTAAAGTTATTTCATACGACTGGCGAAAAGCTGGTTTTGTGCCGAGGAACTGTGACTGATGAATTGTTCAGAAGATAATGTTCATTTTAGAGGCAGTTAAGAACAAGACTGTGAGGTAGTGTGAGTGAGTGAAGAGATAAAAATCAGTTTTAGAGCTAACGTTTCAGCAGTGGTTGGTATACAGTTTTAGCTTTACATCGGTGCTAACTGGTGTTGCTATGGGACACTGAGGACGAGAAACCAACCTACAGTACATGTGATCCAATAACACTCGTCAGTCATATGTAGACGAAGCAAGTTTATAAACACTAATTTCTAACAGCTGCCTTTACTGATATATTGATAGCCTTGGAATAAAATGTAACTCATCAACACCATAGCATGATACCAGTACAGTGTGTCACAGATTAATACACATCACAGCTAAAGCACCTGGCACATGATGTCATAATACCTTGTGTAATACCTTTTCTGATCATGACTACAATCTATAGTCTTTTATTATCATTATAATTATCTGTGGTATGTTTGTGAGTGTCATTGCACCGCTGGACTTCATCAGAGTGTGGAAGAAAGGATTTAGAAGGCACCTCCTGTGAAATGTTAGCTGCCCTCTTCGGCCTTAGCTTACTGAGTTCAAATCGCCCTAACATTAAAATTAGTAGATGTTTGGAATTCCTTCAGGAATATAAAAACTACAATAAACAAATGCAAATTGCATAATCTAGGCCATTTAAGACCAGTGCAACAAATCATCGTCCCTCCCTTTGCAGCCCTCCTTGAGATGAATTTTCATCAGAGCCCTGAGAGGCGGCGTTCTGGGACAGGTGGGCGCTGCGCTTCAGAAATATTCTGCTGAATCCAGTGGAAGGTTTGCCTTGAGGCTGCGTGTCCACCTACAGGTAAAAGGCTGATTTGTTTTGCCTGTTCTGCAGGTGTTTTTCCTCCCCTTTGTTCTTGCTCCAGTCCTTTAGCCCTGCGGGTAGAGAGGTGTCCTCCTCAAATTCCCCCAACTCTTCCACAAACTCCTCATACGTCGACTTCTCTTGAAACGGACGAGTTCCGAGCAGCTCCACCATGTCGGCTTTGTCAAGAATCTCCTTCTCTAGAAGACGTTTTGCCACCTGCAACACATCACCAATAACAGTAAACAGCAAGATTTTTATGACTGTCCATCATTAACAAAAATTCAAGTGGTAATACTAAATCCACTCAAAACACAGAGCAGGCTGTGGATCAACAGTAGTAAAAGCAGTCACAACTAAGAGCTGTATTAATAGCAGTATTGACATTGAAATTAGCCGTTTAGCCCATGGTAGTTGATGTCTGCCATTTCTCTCATAATTCTTCCAACCACTTTTTAAAATGCTCATTTAAATCAAATCATAAATGAAATCAGCTGCTGCATCACATCGTTCAGTGATCTGCTTTAGACTGTGAAACTCTCTCTCCCTCCGTTTGTCTTGCAACTCTTTCTCAAGATGACAATAATTGTTCTCACCTTCTCCACCATTTCTCTCTTATCGGTGATGAGCTGAAGTGTCCGCTGGAAGGCAGCATCTATGAGCAAGCGGACCTCCTGGTCTATAAGCTGGGCTGTTGTTTCACTGAAGGGCTTCTCAGTTACTATGTCACCCTGCTGAGGGAGGTCGAAGGACGCCTGACCCACCGCCTTGCTCATTCCAAACTGCATAACCTAAAATAAAAGGAGGAACGAGCGCTGTGGGTCAAATGACAAACAGTGTTGCTTCGCTTCAAACCATCTGCGTCTTGCACTTCCGAGTGCGTACACTGAGGTGATTACCTGTGCGTAGGCAGACTGTGTGACTTTCCTGAGGTCATCATGTGCCCCTGTGGTGATCCGCCGAAAGAAAACCTGCTCCGCCACCCGACCCCCCAGCATCATGCACATTCTGTCAAACAGCTGCTCCCGGGTGAACAGGAACTGTTCCTTAGGCAGATACTGCGCATAACCCAAACCTTTCCCTCTGGGAACAATGGAGACCTGGAAGAGAACAGTGTCATCAGTATTACAATTTGGTGAAATCACTGTGTGATAGCAGAAGGTAAAAAGAAAGAAGATTATGCAAGAGGTGCAGAAGTATTCAGATATTCACATGGACAGAGGTATGAAATGGTCTAAATACCTTAAGCAGGGGGTCTGCATGTTCAAGGAACCAGCCTGTCACAGCATGTCCGGCCTCATGATACGCCACCGTCGTCTTCTCTGGAAGCTGCAGTACCTGAGTCTTTTTCTCCAGACCTGGGAGCAAGAATGCAATGTTTTTACCAAACTGTGCCATCTGTGTGTGCTTTTGTACTAGAAATAAGTTATCAGGTTTGACGCGCCCTTCCAGAATACAGTAAACACAGCTGAGGGGAATAATGCATGAAACCACACTGTGAGTACAGCACAATCAAATCCTTACAGAGAACTCTCAATGATGATTTACTGGCAGTTACTATTTCAGCATTTGAGCATATCAAATCAAAGCACCAAGTCCTCAGTTATGGATCAAAATAAAATATTGATCACAACAAACTAACTTCAAAACTTGATATTTTAGCAATGCATAGCAAAACTAACCACTTCAGACCTTTTATTACTAAGGTGTATGACTCCTATCCAACAGTCATTCGATAAATGTGGTCTTACCTCCAATAACTCTTTCAACTGCCTGCTCAAAGTGCTTAGTGCTGATATGTTTGTTGAGGTGACGTGCAGCTATTAGAGCTGCCTCATTACACACATTAGCGATATCAGCCCCTGAGACACACAAGGAGACAACAAAGTTAGACAGCGAAGTGATAGACAAGAAAAATGCAACAACATATACAGGGGGCAGAACTGCATGGTCCTTTTAGCAATCCAAAGTCTCTTGCTCTTACCAGTAAAACCTGGGGTTAGTGCAGCCAACTTCCTTGCCAAAGCTTCAACTTCTATACTGGAGTCCAACTTCAGAGGCCTTAAATGCACCTTAAAGATTGATGCTCTGCCTTTAATATCTGGTGGGCCTGGAGAAAAAAACAGAAAACAAACATGTCACACATTTTATGTTGAAGTGCAACATTAAGAGAATAGCAATATGAATATTTTGAATCTTGAGGTTTATTCTAAGTGACAGCCGAGAGTGACACAAAGGTAGTTAAGAGTGTGTGAAGGACCTATTTAAGTCTTTAAGCAGTGCTTAAACTTTTGGCCTAATTAGAAAGCCTTAACACAATGCATTATTCAAGCAGGTTTAACTAACAATAATACTATTCAAACATTAATTAGTAATGAGATGTTTTTTTTAAGCAACTTCATCTCCAAGGCTGTTACAACAGGAAGTCTAAAGGAAAGGAAAAAGAGAAACTCAACAACACAGAGAATAGTGGTGTGTCCCATCCCTCATGCTGGCCTCTAGTCATTTAATCCTTCTTTTATAGAAAGCAAGCTCTCTCATTCTGACCCAGTTTTCTTTGTTAAAGAGAAAAGTGCCCTGCCCACCATTGTACAGCACTGCTGGCGTAAAGCAAATTAGATCTTAGTGAGCAGAAAAAGATCAACCATTTTAACCTCAAAGATTAAAGCGCACAGTATGCAACACATGCTTTTAATGACATAACAAGTGAACAGGCGCAAAATGACACAAGTAAATCTAATAGGCTTGAAGGTAATTATGGAAACCATACAGTAAGTCTTCAGACGAGGTCAAAACCTCTAACTATGTTAAATCTGGGTCTGCAATTTACATTAGTGTCACTGAATTGCATTCATTGCACAGTGCCTGGTGTGCAGTCGTAGATAACCAAGGTGGCATGGTTAACACATTTATGCAGAAAAAAACAGAATTCCATGAACTCTAGGTTTGCTTTTTAGAGAGGGCATGGAGGTCAGATGTTTAAGGAAGCCAAGAATCGCAACTGTCAAATGATAAAGGGCCATTTAGAAATGATAACTGATTTATAGAAATGTTGATGTTGAGGAGACTTTTAGAATTTGCATGAGGGAAAAGTGTAAACTAATGGAGAGCTGTCCTCTGCCAGCCAGGTGAGAGCAGGATATCATGAAGCTACCTATGTATATGTGGCGATCAAAGCGTCCGGGCCTCATCAAAGCTGGATCCAGGATATCAGCCCGATTGGTGCCGGCTAAAACAACCACGTTAGTGCTACTGTTGAACCCTGCCTTGACAAAAACAAACAGCATATGAAGATCATGTGAAACACTGTGACAGGACTTGGAGAAAAGGTGCGAACACTAAAAGAGAGAGGACAGAGCTGCCTACCGTCCATTTCCACAAGCAGCTGGTTGAGGGTGTTCTCCTGCTCGCTCTGGTTGCCAAAGTTACTTCTGCCTCTCCTCCTGCCCACTGCGTCAATCTCATCGATGAAAAGGATGCAGGGGGCATATTTTCGAGCTGTGGCGAACGTGTCCCTTATCTAACACAGGGCAGAGCGCAGAGACATTTCTTCAATAGTCTTAGAAAGATTTAAAAAATAGTTCATCAGCTGCATGTGACCCATCGTTTGGCTCCCAGACTCCTTGGTTGAGTCCAGTACTGACCCTCGCTGGTCCCACGCCAACAAACATTTCCTGGAACTCTGAGCCATTGACGGTGATGAAGGGGACATTGGCCTCGCCTGCAGTGGCCTTGGCTAGCAAGGTCTTGCCAGTTCCAGGGGGACCCGATAACACTGCACCCTGAAAACAAAGGTGTCACTTAATGATCAAAACCAACAACTCAGTGAATAATTCACTTTACTCTCCTTGACACCCTAACCACAATGTAACAGTCCTTTCATGATATACATTATGGCACACCTTTGGGATCTTGGCTCCTAGGTCCTGGTATTGGTGCGGGTTCTTCAGGAAGTTGACAAACTCCAAAATCTCCACTTTGGCCTCCTCGCAGCCTGCAACATCCTTGAATCGAACACTGATGTTGTCTTTAATTATCTTGGCTTTGGATTCGCTCATGCTGAAGGGGTTAACTCGCCCCCTGCCCGCACGGCCCCCTGCCATTGGTCCCTGACGTATGGCAAAAAAGAAGAAGCCGGCTAGCAGTAAGGTAGGTAGAACACTGAGAAAGAGCATCCTGTGAGGGGGAAGAGGAAGATGAGCATCAGCATGAGCAAATCCAACACGGATTAAAGTCATTTCAATGGAAATTCCAGGTAATTCTCACCCATTGGTTTCACTGCTGTAGAACACGGGTATTTTCTGTGTGGGGTCCACACCCAGCTCTTGCTGTGCCATCTCCAGGTTATGCTCAAATGAGTCAACGCTCCCAATGTTGAACCACAAATAGCTCTGAAACATACAGACAGCAGAAAATTTAGCATATCATGATTAGAAACTTGGGCTGACCAATAGACCTGTATGAAAAGCCAGAAGACATTAAACTAACCACGTCTCCTGTGTTCACTCCTTGGGCAGGAATGACTTTGACGTATTGTTTGTTGATAACCTCCAGGTGGTCCACCTGTGCGGAGAGCACAAGAACCAGTTTGTTCACGTGGCTGCAGAAACGTGCAGATTAAAGATACCCACAATTAGAAGAACTCTCGCTGCCTCTCACCAAGCCTCGGCTCAGGTAAACATGCACAAAGTCCTTCCAGGAGATCTGGACACACGTCTCTCGGAAGTAAAAGTACAAAAAGGCCGTGGTCATGCCTGCTGCACCAATTGCAATGTACTGAACTGCTTTTGCATCCCAGGGGAAATCATCCTGTCAGATAAAAAAACATACGAGAGAGAGGAGACCAACTGATTAAAGGAGAGACTTTGTCATTCAGTGCATTTCACATAGAGTATTACAGACCTTAATCATCATTTATGTGACAAGATTATGTCAAATTATGGAGAATTAGACATTCAGACTTTACTCTCAAAGATCTAGTAAGCAAGCATTTTAAGACATATATTTCATTTAGATTCTTTAATGAGATGCATTAAAGACCTTATGAAAAGACAGTTCAATCAAATTCTGGCCATGACTTGCACCTGGAAGCGCGTCCACCAGTCTGATTCTTCTTTTTTTCCTCCACTTCTTTTTTCATCCCCATCATCGCTTGCGCCCCGCCCATCCTCCACGAGAGATTCTTTTTCTTTGGTATTTTCATCTGGATGGCAACAGAAAATCAGTCATACACCGTGGGGGCACGGAGAGCAGAAGAGAGCACAAGTGCTGCTTGTGACGATGACTCAAACCTTCCTTACCTTCAGCCGATTTGTTGACGCCGCTGCTTTCTCCACTCTTTGGGAAAAACTTTTCAAAGCCTAACAGTAAACACACAGAGTGAAAAAAAACATTACGTAGAAGTGGCTCATACTGACCTAAAAATATGTTAATCCTTGTGTTCACTCATTTAGCCACATTATACAGTGTAATAGCATTAGAGGGGTAAATTACCTCTTGGTGGTTTGTTTGAGCTAAGAAACCGGGCCAGTGGGAAACTACGTTGGTATAATCCTCCACACCTCCTCGGGATCAGTGACGTCCTCTGAAATAAAGAGTCAATATGTAAGCAGTGAAGGCAAGCATAAAAACATATGTGGAAAATAAAAATATTTAGCAGTGAGGCATTATTTCAACATGTTGACATGTTACAGACATGACAGACATGTTACACACGATGGAAAATGGTGCACAGGCGATACAAAATCAAACAAGAGGATCCACAGTCCCTTGCGATCTGCAGCTGTTATGAATCTGTTACAGACAAGCATTCATGTTATTATGAGACATCTGCCCTGCTACATGACTACAACAAACAACAACACCAAAACGACATTTACAGGATTAAATAAAATCTCATTATGACCCAGGTGTACCAGACTGTGTCATGGCTAACCCAATTTCATTTAGTCATTACAACACTGCTGCAGTTAACCCATTTAAATTCTGCACTGAACAGCTGCTATAAAGCTCACACAGTGTTGAATTACCTGCATGTACTTACTACATACATATTACCTACATACATCCAGTGGCTACTTTATCAGGTACACATTTACGATCTAATACAACCTGATACAACAGCTCTGATATAAATTCTACCTTAATCAAGTTTATTTTATATACATCTCAGTATAATGCAGTCTTGCACAACCTTGCCTTTGACTGTGATCTCGGTGCTAAAACATTTAACTGAACTGACACATCTGATACAAAGTCAAAATTGAACATTATAAACTTTGTAAAGGTAGAATTTATAGCAGAGCTGTAGAACTAAATTACATTACATGTACAGGTACCCCTAATAAAGTGAGGATACCATTACTGATATATAATAATTGAGAATAATAACAAAATATGATATGGTAGCTGATATATCATATTTTGTATATATATATTGATTTTCTTTTATATTGACTATGAATAAAAACATTTAAAAATAAATAATTTAATCTTCAATTGGGAAAATCTGTAAAATAAATATAAAAATGCAGGCAATAAAACATGAATTGCTGCAGCTTCCTGCTGTGCAATTTCCACCTCAATCTGTCCACATATACATGTTCATTTCTAAAACATAGTTTAAAATACAGATTGTGACTAGGCAAGACATTCACAGTCACACAGACACTTTAATTTGATTAAATGGTCTGCTGAGTGTCAGCAGAGAGAGCCAGCCAAAGACCATGATGAAAGGAAATGATTGAAGGAAAGAGTTCAACTTTTAGCAGCCAACTCCTGCACACAAGCGAGCTTTACCTCTATTAAATTACTTACTTAAATGTCTGCTAACATGTGCACTTTTTAAAAAGTAGAACAAGTCAAATGAATGAACAAGACGGAACAAAAACACAGCAGTGAGGACACGCCCCCTTCAGACAGAAACATTATGAAACTGAGGAAGCCTTCTTCTAAACAAACTGCGGCTCATCAAGTGTGTGTACACTCCGTGGGGATGAAACACAAACAGGGCTGCGGTCTGTTTGTTTGTTTGTTTGAGTATTTTTTCGGAGGGGGGGTCTGCACTGAGGAACACTGTGTTCTTTCCCACGGTGGGTTTTCAAACACCTGCAGCTCCTGCAACACTGTCACCAAACGCATCTGTTTGACAAAATAACAACTTTGCATTCGCGTCTTCCGAGGAGAGAGTTCAACAACAACAACAACAACAACGAGAGGAACCAAAACAGAGTTGTCCGTACCGACGGGACGGTCCCCCCTCTGCGGAGCGCGGCTGAGATCGTGGAGGAGTCCCGGCTCCAGGTCCGCAGCGCCCAGACCCGGCTCCGCAAGGGCCCGGCGCTCACAGAGAGGAGCCCCATGATGAGCTGCTGTCTCTGGGCTTCAGCGGACTGATGTCCGGACCACCGAGAGGGACCGTGTAAACAACACCCTCCGCCTCCTCTCGCGAGAAGTCGGTTACAAAAGAGTTGGGCGAGAGTACATGCGTGTGGTATGTTAAGTGTAGTTTCTCTCACAAATAGTGGCTTAAAATGCAACATAAAAATCAAGTTTTCAACATAACAACATAAAGAATATGCTGGTGTAGTACAAAGCATGGAGGTTGAATTGTGATTTTTTTATATGTATTATTCTTTTTGTAACCTGTGTTTGTTTTGTCTGTAGGAGCCACTGGGTTCACTGGGTTCACTCTGCAGCAGTGTGTGTCTGCTCCTGGTGATGTTGTGCTTTTTTTATTTGTGGCATAACATGATGGCTGGGCTCGTCTTCTGCTTATGTATTTGGATATTGTATAGGACAAACTGTACTGGCATAACGTTACATAAAGCCCTGGTGAGGTCCAGCTGCTCGGTCTGTCCTCACGTACACATGCGTGGCCTGAGGAGGTCAGACTAACCCGTGTGCTGCCTGCCACAACACACTGCCTGACCTGAGTCCATTTACTGCAGTTTGAGGTACTTTTAGCCACTTTTCTAGAGTATGTCCTTTTTCTGCTACTTTATACTTCCATTAAATTTCAGAGTAGAATATTTATTGGTGCAACAATTAATCAACAAAAAATGAACAACAACAGTTCAACAAGTCAATTGACAGAAAATCAGTTGACAACAATTTCTTGTTTTGGGTTCATTTTTGAAGGAAGTAGATGTCAAATTTATCTATACCCAGTCCTGTTGAACCTGAATATGTTCAGATTTCTGACTGTTGGACTGATAAAGCCAGACATGTGAAGACTGGGACACACATGTACACATTTTAATCAATTAATCGAGGAAATCTGAAGTCCTTGGTTGTATTGATTTTTGCTTCACTACAGTCATCTGTTTTTAGATTGTACATAGAAAAACGTGATCAACAAACAAAATATGTGTGTGAGTGTTTCTTATGTTTTTAAAGCATCAATATAAAGTGACTGTGTGGACTAGTCTTGCATATTGGGGCTATTTTTGAGGACAGTTGAATAACGAATTGTGCAAGAACATGACGGCTACGTGGACAGATTACCTAACAGGTCTACTGAGACAGAGCCTGTGTTTAAAGTGTCGGTTACCAACGTTTGTTCTGCAAAGTCAGAAGGCTCAGTCAAAAGAAAGTCAAAGTCACTGAGTATCTATCAGTACTGAGCTTGATGAGATATTTATTTTTATTATAATTTTGTTGCTGATAGTTAGAAAAAACAGGCAGTGTTTACATATATGTGCCAAGGGTGCTGACCATGTCATAGTTCATCAATCAACAGGTGAAAGTTGAACTAGACTTGAAAACACTGCAGATTCAATGCAATTCATTACTTTATTCATGCACTACTCCACAGTTTTACCAACACCATGTCTGTCCATTAGTTTGGAAAAAAAATACAGTACATCATGCTGAAAGATAACACAGCCAAAACTCATTATTTTAAAACAAATACTTGAGCTCAACATTTACATGTTACCAAAGGTGTCACTTAACATCTTTGTCATCTCTGGACAAAATGTGCTATAGTTACTGTAAGACTGAAACCATTAATATGATGGTAAGTGTATTAAGATGTTTGGATAACAGCTGTATGTAACCTGACAATTTTAGGCACAGGATGTATTCACATCTATTTGCTACACACTGCACTGAACTGAACCAGATTAAACACAGATCGAACTGTCCACAATGAGTTCACAGTTTTGAATGAAAGGAAAGCACATTTAACTCCCATATTCTTTTTCTTTTTCACTTACAAGAAAAAGTACCGCTAATGCATGCTTTGATTATACATCTGTTGCCAATATATGTATTTATATTTCAAAGTATGTTTTTAATGATTGTATATACACAACCTTTCCTGCAAGCTGTACAATTATTTTTCAGTATCCAGGGTGGCTAATTGAGAATTAACAAACTCAAATCACACATACACTGTAAGGTAAGGGAATGCTGAAAAGAAATATTGCTTTAAGGCCTGAAAATAATCTTACTTTAAGAAATGTAAAACCAATTAACAGATTATGACTCTGAAATGAAAACAGGCATCTCACACAAGAGGAGGAGGGACTGTTACACTATAACAGTATATGTGTTGGAGGAAAAAAGTAAAGTTACAGTGATATTATGATCACATTGCCTGACAGCTTTAACTTCTTATTGTGAACTAAACAAACACTATGTATATTACCACCTTTTATAATGTAATAATCTGATGCTTGAAAGTGTAAGGTCAAACACTGAACTTTACTTTATTCTAAAATAAAAAAACAACTGCAAGCTGAAAGGAACATTTCTGGAAAATTGGAGTTATAATCCTTAAAATTCAAAACCATTTTCCATATATGGCAACCTTAAAGTTTAGTATTCAGCTTGGTTGGCAGTATAGGTTAATGCAGTTGAGGCTTGTAACAGTTAAAAGACAACTCCTGCATGCATTATCACCTACTGCTGAAGTGGCTTTTCTCTAATAGGGCATTTATTTTGTACATTTATACAAGCAGACACACACACACTGATGGGAATCACTCACACAGTGCAGTTCAGTACATCCAATTTCATTATGGATTAAAAAGTTGGATAAAAAAAAAAAAAACATTTATATATTTTATAAAAATTTATATATATATATATATATATATATATATATATATATATATATCTATATATATATATATATATATATATATATATATATATATATATATATATATATATATATATATACACACACACACACACACACACAAATTTCCAGATGGGTTTCTAAGTACCCTGCCCCTATATGTAGTGCACAGGAAGATAAAGACACTACAGTATAAACATATGCACAAAACAAACGAAGGACAAAGTTAAAGACGAAAAGCAGGTCTCCTATCAGACTTTCTTGATCAAGTAGAGCACAACATGAGGCAAAGTGCAACATCCAGTAACATGAGGCGGTCCTCTCCAGAGTTACACGGCCCTCACATCCGGCTCCTCATCCTGCTTGCGCTCAGTCATTCGGGCACATCGTGGACAAGTTGTGGAGTTGTCATAGTAACAATCTCTAAAGAATAATATAAGAAAACAACAATAATTTTGTTACATAAAACAAAGTGGTGGAATAACTTAGTACATGTACTTAAGTACAGTGCTTAAGTACAAATTTAAGGTACTTTTACTTAACTTAGTATTTCCATTTTATTAATTAATTTTATACTTCTATTCCTCTACATCTCAGAGGTTAATGTATGTATGTATTTTTACTCCCATTTATCTGACAGCTTTAGTTACTTCAGATTACAATTTACCCTTCCTGTGCAGTGAAAACCACATATCCCCACATTTATTGATTCTGAACTTGAATGTTTCTGATAAACTAAAGGATTAAGTGCTCCTCTTCAAGATAAATTAACTCTTTCCCCCCCCTTCTTGGAATAGCTAGAAAATATACTGTCACAAAGCTCAGCAGGCTGTTTGTCTTATTTTCATGAGAAGGTGACTTTTAGAGATAGGTGGTTCTCACAAGGGGTGATAAGAAAAACACGTTGATCTTATAGACCATGATGCATTGCAGCAGATTAAACTACCCTACTACTAACAGAACATAAAGAAACAGAAATATCACATGTAATTAAAAACATTGAGACTTAAACTGCAGAATGAGTGCAGTTTCCTGATAATACTTAGATACTTTTATTTCGGTAAGGTTTTGAATGCAGGACTTTTACTTGTAGTGGAGAATTTTCACAGTGCGGTATTACAACTTCCACTTACTTTCTCCCCTTTGTGTAATGTGTTGTTTTGCTATCTACAGTATGTTGAGTGGGACAAACTCATTAATGTCCGTCGTGTTTCTGCGTATGTGTGCACAGTTTGGTGGTATGTTAACTGGTGATCTCAGACTACATTAGACCAAGAACTGAACATCTCTGGATTGGTAGTAGCTCCACGCAAAAGTCAGGAAACACACCTTTTTAATGTTGAGGCTTTAGTACCTGTTATTGCAGTGCTACACTTCTTCTATATCCTTCTACATAGTTATTTTCACAAGTACATTTTAAACTTGAAACAATCAGATAATAAGGTGACTAACCTGTGGAAGACAGCGGAGCACTCGTGGCAGACTGAGGTGTGACTGTCAAAAGGGAACAGGATGTCTCCTTCCTTACAGAGCTCACACACAAATCCTTTGGCCTGACAACGCTACACACACACACACACACACACAATGGAAATGAAAGTCAGGGTTTCAGGAAGATTATTTGTTTTTTAACCATATAGCAAATATTACAAGTCAAGAAGTGCCTGCTGCCTAATAGTGCATACTAAAAGATGTGTGGCACATACATAGGCAATAAGCTTACTAAAAAAGAGAAAACAGTCGTATTTGTGCTTTAAGTATGAGCTCACCTCACAGTCTAGTTTGATGTGCTTAGCAAATGTGGTGTGGATCTCTGTGAGGGAACAGCTCAGTCTGCCGCTGGAGATGTCAATCAGATCCTGTAGTGAATACATGTCATCATTCTCCACAAAGTGCTGCCGATCTTGCAGCTGGGGAGCAAAAGTACAAAAGAGAAATATTTATGAAAATGTGTCATTTCATCATAATAGAAAACATTTTGTCTGTTACAAAAGGGCTTTTTAAGTATTTTAGAAATATCAATGCACATGTTGCCACATTCTGAAATACCACAATGACAAATTATAAAAAGAACTGAGGTCAAGTCAAATCTACAGCATTTGTATAAATTAATATCACTCATGGTGTCTTAATTTTACATTAGGAACCTTTCCTGATGCAGCACAAATTCTCCATTGTAACCACATGGTGGCACTGTTGTAACATCTTACTTATCTTACTGATCTGATATCACTGTGTCACACTAGTGTACATATGTATCAGTGAAACTGCACCATAGTCTTTTTTTTTTTTTTTTTTTTTTATGCTGACCTGTAGTAATAGTCGAGCCTCCATGGCCTCCTTACAGGTAATAAAATAGGGTTTCATCAACAGAATATCTTGACGGAGTTTCTGTAAAGGAAAACCGACACACACACACACACACACAAACTTATTAATGTCTGTCTCACTTAATGCACAAAGCTGCACTTGATTTTTCATCTCACTGCATGTGTGAGCAGTACTCCATGCAAAAGCTGTTTGACTTTCAGCATAAAAGCAGGTGACACAAAAGTGATAAAGCACTACAATGGATTAGGTGACAACAGTAACAGTGACTATAGTGAAGATGTCAGTGTTAGTTGTTTAAATGAATTTAGATCCTTCAAAAATCCAGGTGTAAACTGAGAACACAGCTGTCAGGGATAATTATACAAAATATACAGAAAATAAAAATATAATCTTTAATTCAATCTCCAAATATTTTCCAAAAATAATAATAAATAATAATATTTTCCAAAATAATTGAGGCTACCCACTCGGATCTCGACCAGTTCCTCCACAAAGTTGAACAGCAGGGGGTTGATTTCTTTCAGCTTCAGTACAGGTCGTGAGATCATCAGGGCCAGGTAGCGCAGTGAGGAGCGACAAACCTGAAAAAAAGACACACCATGTCACAACACATGCCTGCATGAACATATCTGCATGGACACGCTCACACAGTGACGTGGGTTAAACCTGCATTGGTGGACAGCCTAGGACAATGCACATCATCTGATCTGGATTTTTAAAACCTCCTCATGACCTGGGCTGAACTTGAAAGTGGGTCAGGTGCTCACTGGCTTTCATAAACAGGCATTTCTTTCAGAGATGGGAATGTGATATGAAATTACTGATGTTGAAACAACATTCTGTTCTGTTCTCTCCTGGAGAAACTCTCTCCTCTGGAGCCACAGTAGACATAGTAGAGATTGTTTTCACAGGCTGTGTAGCACTCACATCAAGTAAATTGACTTTGACAAGTAAAATCAAGTTTATCTGATGCTTCTCTAATAGAATTACATACAGTTCTGATATTTAGCAGCAGCATTTCTAAGCAGTTGCAGATTTGAGTCTCTTTCAACAATGGCAAACATAGAATAGCATACAGTAAGACGGCGGCCTCATCTAATGACTCAAATGCTGCTTCAAGATAAGTTTTAAGTTTTAAGTTAAGTAAACCCACACCTACACACATCTACTGTTTGAAATACAAACATTTAACTTTACAAGAACCCTTATAGATTTTTAGAAAAAAGATGAAGGGATATTTTTAGATGCAGAGTGTATTTTGGTGTGGCTGTTGAGGGTACCTTGCGTGGTTCAAACTCCCAGTTGTGTATGACCCGAGCTGGAACGATGGCTGTGTCATTCCAGTGGCATGTGCTGCAGTAATACTGGCCAGTATAGTCACACTGTCTGGCCTCACTTGGGACGCCCCCTACAAGATACATATGGTACAGCATGGTCAAACTGTGAAGCAAAAGAAACGTGTGATTAAATGTGTAGTATTTAGAAATAAAAAATAGAGATTTATTGAAAATGATGTTCCATATCAATACTCTAAACCTTTGTAGCTTAGTCATTTTTAGTCAGCAATTTCCGGATGGCTGTAAAGTAACCTTGCTTACAGCTGTGCACAAACGACTATGTTTGATAGCCATCAGTTCAATCAGTTAAGATCAGCCTGCATTTTGCTTTTCAAACCTGTTTCTCTATTTCAACATGCCGAACACCAACCAACACAATAATTTGTACTCACTCAGTGAAACAGGTGTGCGACATTCTGCACAACGGTAGTCTTGCCGGTCTAGTCCTATCTCAGGACAGATGCTGAGCTCATACTCTGACTGGTGGCTGACCTTTGACCTGACACAGGGCTTGGTGATCATGTTCATACACTTACTATGGCAACGATAATAGCAACCTGAAATGAGAAAGGGGTAATCACATGACATGACAATTTTTTTTGTAATACTATGTGGCTGAATTTAAATAATGAATCACCATCTCTGAATGTCTGTTCTAACTGGTAATTTGATTAAAAATACATTCAGTTAAATCTCTGACTGACTGATGTATGTATCTTTGTATCTTTGAGAAAGTACCATCTGTGGCCTTAAAAAATATCCCATTCCATGAACAATGGCATGTTTCACAATTTCTATACTGAAATACCTCTGTGGTACTATATCAGACTGAGTAGTGTGTCTCACCTGTGCAGGTATACCAAGTCTGAATAAGGCCCCAGATGATGGTGCTACACTTGTCACAGGTCTGTTTCACACTCTTGCTCTTTTCCTTGGAAAAGCGGTGCTCCAGCAGGATTCGCAGATTAGGCTCATCCTCCTCGGGGTCCTTATAAAGGGATAAAGTGGAATAACAGAGTTTTCCAAGAGCACCAATGTAGCAGTAACACAGTTCATACACAACTGTAAAAGACATTACAACTCCAAAATATGTGCACAATACTGATTTGTGTACAGTGAGACACATTTTCATATTATATTATGGGGCTACGTGTATTTTGCCTAAAAATGTGACTTAATTCCATCTCAATTAAATAAACAAAAATATGCATTATTTCTACTTTTCTATTTTTTCAGTATTTCTAAAGCTCTGCTGTTCTCCCTGTATGATTCTCCCTGAAGCATCTAGAGACAAATTTATATTCCGTAGAGAAACTCATTTGTTCAATTTGATTCAGATGGTGATTAAAAACACAGCTACATTATTACACAACATGAAATGCTCTGGGAGCAATGCCTGACATTCAACTGCTTCATGTGATAGGTTTCAAAATCTCCCAATATCAGTAAAGTAACTCTTTGTTAAAGGGAATGTGGATGTATGTATGGTGGAGGATGTATATATGTTTATACTGATTAACAATAAGTGCAGCCAAATTCATGATCAAGTTCATTTTGCGTTACCATGTTTTATGCTATATCATTTTTGGTTATTTTACTGTAATCAGCCTGACATGTTGCCAGCATGCCACCTATGTATTTTATTAGCAATATCATATATTTACTGACATATTAGGATGTGGAGGCCCTAAAGACAAATCACTCTCAGGGCTACAGAAATGCAATGCAGGGGCTTGTGATTTGAAATAAATCAATACACACTAATACGCAGCTCAAAAAGGCAAAAAAAAAACACTAACACTAACACTAACATTAGATTTTCTATCAAATGCGCTCAAATCCTGAGTGGGCTCTTAAGTAATTGATTCATTTAATCCTGCACAACACTAGATTAAGTAATACAGTACTTTTTAAAACCTTAAAACATCTCTAGTAACAGAAACTACGATTTGAAAGATGAGTTTCTGCAGGAAGTTGCTGATCTCCACAAACTTGTTTATCATCTCATCAGTCTCAAAGAATGTCTGCAATGTCCTCTCTCATTTACCTCAGACAGGGAAATGGCTAAAAGCCAACAAGGGATACAATGAAAGCTTCTTCTTCTTTCCAGCTACCTCTCTGACACTGATCTCCACCCATAAGCATGACTTGTCAGCCACAGGCCAACTGCAATATGATTAAACTCGCTCTCAAACTACTGCACCCATCAGGCTATTCTAACCTTTTTTCCACATGGACTTGAATGCAGCAAAAAATACATTTCTATCTGCAAACATTATTGAACAGTCAGGCATTCCACTAAATCGGAAACATGCATGTGAAGTTGGTCTTATGCAGATTCTGAAACTTCACTGAGCTCGTACAAACAACTACGATATTATATTGTTCACTTCTCCATTCACGTCTCTGTTCCCACCTTAAGCTCTTGCAGTTTGAGACGAAGGTGGATAAGTTTCACCACGGTGTCCTTCTGTCGCTCTGAGTGTTCTGGCAGCTCCAAGATCAGCTTTTTACATTCTTCTATGGCCAGTTTCAGCTGTTCAATGTCGGATGCCACAAACGAACCCTGGCACCGGCACACAATAGCAAAACCATGTCTCAGCACACAGTGGACAGAACAGGAAGTCCTGTATGTAGGCACTCTCAGATTTACAATAAGAAACTGTTTCATTTAGTGCAAAAACTATTGAGCAATGCATTACTTACCATAGGCCTTGAGAAGTGGTCCTCAGCTAGACCCAGGTCCATGGTCCGATCTGAACTGTGGGTTCTGGTCCCAGAGAACAGCTCAGGCCTTGACTCTGAAAAGAGGGAAATGTGGCATAAAGCACTGTTCTCCTTGCGAGTACACACACAGTGTGCTCCAGTAAGTGCACTCAGTCATGCATGCTAATTTCACACACATGACTGTGGTCACTCAGTGCAGGACGATTCCTGCACTTCGACTCAGCACAAGTCTAGAAGCAGAACAACAGCTCCAAATGGACAACTTATGGAATCACAGGTAATTATCTTATCAGTTCTGCTAATGTGTAACTGTGTCAGCTGACTCCCACTGTGTCATTAAAGCTGCTGCTCATCAGTCTGACTGAACTTTGAAGTGTTGATCACTTAAACATGTTAAATAACAACAACAACAAACAACATGTTAACAAGACGTCTGTTTCGTAATCATTCATATGCATACAGTACGCTTCTAAATCAATTAAATCACAGCTTAAACATTCTCCTTCTATATGGAGAATTACTGCTGCAACTGTTAATGCTTTTTGTACAGAAATGTCTTTCATCTGTGGTACTTTACATGTACAGTATTACTCCTCAAGTGCCATGTGCTATATTGATCTGGTACAGTCCTGACCAATCCAAATGTGAAATGACTCTGATCCTCATTAGTCACATGACTTAAAATATAAATAACTTTGATGTTATGTAAATGAAATGGTAACATTTTTGCTAGCTTAATATAATTATATGGTGAAAATTACCCTTGCAGGGGACATTGAAGTGTGCTTGTGCTTTCTGATGTGTGTGACTACATTAGCCGCTGATTGATTTAATATTAATATTAACAGATTTAATATTTTTGGTCACTTGGGCAGGCAAGACCTTAAAAACATGTTTGATTAGCCTCCAATCATTCAACTTCAGGTATAATTTTTGACAAGTATATTTCTGCCTATATGAAATTATTAAAAGGGGAAAAGGGAGACAACAAAATAAAAATGGTAACAAAATATACAAAACAGCATCAACCAAAGTCTGTATGTCACAGAAAATCTGTGTCAGATGAACACTTAAAAGATCAAACCTACATGGTTTCAACAAGGTTTACTGAAATTATTAGTACCATGTGGTATCATGACTGACAATTTGATACAGAAACTAAAAAATACAGAAAAGACAAACCAGCCATAGATTTATAATCTAATATAAAATGATACACAGTAAGCCACACTAATCACATATTTTAACCAACCCTTCATATTACTGAAACAGTGCAGACAAACACAGATGTTACCTGCATACACCTCAGAACAAAACATGTTGAGTGAATTCAGCTTCTCAGTGCCAGACGCTGGACAAGATGACACAGGAGAACGCAGCTCAGCTAACACTGTGTTAGTCTCGCCTGTCGAAATGATTCTGATCAAACAAAAACTTCTTTAATTCCCAAATCCTACAATACGGGAAGTGTTACTGAGGTACTGCTTACACTTACGCTTTTTGTTTCCTTTTGTGTGCTTCAGCCACAGTACTTCCAACTTCCTTTTCCACGACCTTAGAGCTCTTTATGTATAGAATCTGTCCTAGACTAGATGAAAACTGCTCAACCTGTATAAACATTTTAGGCACAGCATTTGTCAAAATCTGTTTAACGGGGGAGTCACTGCCAAATCCTGAGAGTGAGCCATGGTGACACGATCTCAGCACCAAGTAGCCTAACTGTGTCTGGAACTGCAAGTGACATTTAGAAAAGAAGAAACTGACACCTCAGACAACACCTCATACTCAACAAGGACAAATAAAATCCCAAACTAACTGGCCTCTTTTTACAGTCTACCAAACCTGACATCTTTTCAGAGTGGAATATTGAGGACATGACTGGATGTGTGCCAAAGCAGGCGAGACACACTTCCTAGTTTCCTAATTTTTCAATATCTTATCATCATTTTCAGTCCATTTCTGTGATGTATCCTAATGCAGTTGAAAGTGAAACAGGGGTAAACCAGAGTTGTGTTGTGTTTGAGTCCAACTGCATGTATCTTAGCAGTTCCCTCTGGTGAAACATATCGGATGACAGATCAGGTCTGTTTACAGTATCTGCTAATAATGCTCCTAACCAGGTTTGTCTTCATGAGGTCTTTGTGACCACCAAAGAAAATAAATAAATCCATAAAGGTGTGGTGAAATATATATATTGTTTTCTTGTACTGAGCTACAGGTATGAAAGTGACCTTAAAGTGGGGTCATAAGATGGCTGTATCACGAATTGAACTTCAGGCTTTACCGTGCTGTGGGGGCGTCTTGCCTCCTTGGGGACCATCTTCTTCCTCTCCGCGATCAAAGGGATTGAGGCGGGTTTGGCGGAAAAGTGCAAGTCTCTCATCATACTCCATTTCATCGGCTACATCTGTGGAAGACAAAACACGTTAAAATCTCAAATTCAACCATTATTTTTTAAAACTTTAGATACTCCAGAGACACAGGGGGCATTATAGCAGTGGTGTAGCAGAAGTATATAGTATAAGTGTAAGTGTGGTATATATTGGCTCTGATATTATACCTCTCCCTTTTCTGCTACAAGTGCTCAAATTGAATAATGTATTGCCCTGTTGTGAGATGTACCAACTGGTCCACAGCTCATAAACACAGCATAATGAAAATATGGACTGTTTTTCATATCAACAATATGAGTTATTGATGGAAAGCAGTCTGCAACAGACCTCAAGTAGCTAAATGAGAACAGGAAACCTCCAAATTTTTATGAGTGCTTGTGACACAGGAAAGAAAAATAATGTATTTTACATTATGCTGGAGTTTTGTGCGTGAATTAAAATGGCACAGAAATGAAAACCACAGCACTCCCATAAAAACATAATTTGCTGTACTCAGATGGAAAATAAAACCACTGTCACTTAGCAGGCTGCAGAGCTGATATAACATGATGTCACCTATGAACAATGATCCAGAAAGTTTAGTTAGATCTTATCATCGAGCTCAGCACATGGGGTCAAACAACACACTGCACACCTGAGGGGGGATAAAAACAGTCTGAAGCTTCACCTCACCAATTATAACCAACCAGAGCTGCTGCTGACAGTCCCCCATAAAGCTTTATTATGCTTCAATTATCACTGCTAAATATGTAGGATACTGAATATAATCAGTGGTGCAGCAAAAAAAGACACAAATAAACAACAACAATCAACAGCTAACGGCAGCTAGCTGGCTAGCCTTCAAAACAAACCCTCTGTTTAGTTCTTAATGTTTGCTAATTTCACTAAGCTTACCCCGTTGTTGACCTAATTTATCAACAAGGACTCGGCAGCTGTGAAAAAAACAGTGTGGTCGACGCTTGTAGTTACAAGGAGCAGCTCTCCCGGTGTTGTTTTGTCTCTGTCATCAGCAGCATCACAAGATAGAAAGGCGTCAGGTCAGCCATTGATAAAATACTACTTCCTCTTGGTATTTTCAAAACAAAACCCCATCAAGCGTACCTCGCAGTAGAATTTCTGCTATTAATATGAATAAATTTAAATACTTTAGTACTTAATGTGAACATAAAATGAAAAATAAAATACCTCTGTTTTTGTCTGAATGTGCCATTTTAAACTAGATTACCTTATAAGGAAATAATGTTTGGTGCTTTTATTTTGAAAATGGGCGTCCCTTATGTTCGTTGTCTATCTCTTTCAATGGGCATCTTCTCAGTAACTTCCTCACACATGAGGACCTTCAAACTGCAGGCTCCATGTCATAATAAGGGCTTTCCCGACCTCTAATGCGTTGCAGGTAGTTCCCACGACATCCAGTAACAATTCAATAATGTAGATTGAATTAGAGACTGCACAGATGATAGAAATGGAAAAGACTTTTCATGATATCAGGGTATTCACAATCACGCACAGTGCAACAGGAAAATCAACTGAGTTTCTGAACCTTTGTCTAACGAATAGGATAAATACAGCTCGTCTAGTGAAAATGAGTGTCATAATGATTAATATGATGCTAAATTAAACTAAATTAAACAGATTTACCTAATGTATTGATTTTTTTTATTGTATATCTCTGTTTAGTTGTATATTTACTTGTTAAAATTGATATTTTAACTGTATAATTTATATTTTAGGTCTATATTTATTTTTTTAGATTTAAGAATTTCTATTACCAATGATTGCTTGATGTAAATTGTTGTGCTAATGACAATAAATTCTTGAAACCTGAAATCTCTTTCAATTGTGTAAATGGGTTTTATATGCCTGAAAAAATTAGACCCATTTGCAGAAAATTGAAAGTCAAATCCTGTAAGCTGAAAAGACTCATCACCTCATTAACATGATAGCAGAGCATCAGCATTAACCTTCCATGAGGTGATCAAACACAAAAAGCAACTCATAAATGGAAAGGGAGAGTTACTCCAAAGCATATTTGCCTTTTCAGGGTTTTCAGCAGGTAGGTGTCATGAAATAGCTGCCATCTGATTGGTCTGTTGCGTCAATCAGAAGGGTGATGTCATCGACCTAAATGGTTTGTAAGATATAATATCAGAACACATCAACTCAATACAGCAAATAAAGTTTGTTGTGTTTTGGGAAAATTTCATAAAATGCCACCAGTTTCTCCAGCGTAAACATACTCCACTGACCAGTTGAAATAAAGTGTAAACTGACACCAACTGGCAATGTATTTATTTGATATCAGATACTGTTTGTCTACTATTCTAATGTCTGTGATTCAATTGAGTGTCTTGCTGATGAATTGATTTTAAACACTTATAAATACATTGAGTATAAGAAGTCATGAAGTTTTGAAGCTTTGGGGAGATTTCATGCATGTTACGCTTAATGTATAAATATCCTCACCCGCAAATGACAGAATTCAGTGGTTTTCCACATTAATGTGGTCAGTGCTTATTTAAAAAAAATACTGACAAACATGTTTAGCTATTAGGTAGCTCCTGGGAGTTGCAAACATGTGGAGTTTACATTGGAGCTTATAAAACATTACACAGAAGGTAAAGAAAGAGTTTACTTGTGTTCGTGGCTGAGGGTCAGAGTCTTGGTGTCTGGTTTCTGATAACCCCATACCCTTGTAGCATGTTTGGTGTTTTGGTTGTGGATGTTTTGTTCAACTGCAGAGATTTATCTTTGCTGTGAACAAAGACGCTTTGTGCAGCAAAATGAAAGAAGAATGCAAAACCCTAACTGTAAGCATGCTGCTTCCTGCAAATATCACAGTCACACGTTGGCCATATTTTGGGCTAATCAGTGATAATTACAGTCAAATGACATGTCAATGTCTGAATAACTATTTAATATGTTATCTTCTTAATTTACAAAGATGGAGAGCCTCTAAGAGTGGTTGTAAAGGACTTAAATGTGACTGTGTGCCCTTGTTAGATATAATTGTTATCCTTACCCAAGATTGAGCACTTTTATGATAGCTTCACAGGTTTTGCCAAGCTGGCAGAGATTATTGGCAATCATGTTCTTCAGACAAGCACATCAAGGCACAAGACACTGCTGCCTACTGCAGGTATACAACAGCGTACTAAGAGAAAGGTGTCTCTCTTTACCTCCAATGATCATATCACATATGGCATATCTCATAATAATTCAGAAGCTGACCAACCTGTTTCTGTTGTCTTCATGCTAAATGATAAATGTGGAATACTGCACAGGCACAGGCAACGTGATGACACAATAGTTATATCTGCTTACGCTACCTTTTAGGTGGATTGAGTATACCTAAATAAATTTTCATTTCTAATGGTCTTTCTTACCGTTAGCTACAGCCACGGAATAAAGTTACAAGATCATTACCAAAATACCATTATCAGCAACGGAGAAGGTGATAACATATTTTCTCTTCATTGCACAGTTTGTGCAAAACAAAATTACATGCCTACCCAGTTTGCTTTACTCAACACATGCTAAAGAATAATATACTCAAACTACGTTATTACTCTGTATAAGATTTGAATTATTTCAGTCTACCTCTTCAATGAACATGCTTCTTATTTCCAAATAAGAAGCGGTGGTGTTGAGTTGAAGTGGTGTTGCTTGTTTTTCCACAAAAAAATGAAAAACAAATGCTGTGTGTCGACCTCTTGTGAGTCTGAGATAAAGCTGAATTGAACTGAATTGACTTTACAACAGTGGTAAGTGACAAAACGACCACTAGGGAGGGGGAAGGAGTTAAAAAAAAATATTGCCACTTAAAATGAAAGAAGTCAATGTGAAACAAAAATATGAATGCAATCATTACAAATAATTAAATAAATTACTCTAATGGACTGCAATTATTTCTAAATAAAGTTAGTATTTCACTTATGATTTCATTTATTTATGAAAAAAATATATATGTACACTATGTATGTACATGTACATTAATTCATTTTGGGTTTTATTCTTAGTGGAATACAACTAGCATATCATTGCAATGAGTAAAAGAAATTTAAATAAAAAAGAAGAGGGAGTAAGCATTCCAAAAAACTTTGCAAGAATGAAAAAATGGTATGATTTTTATGAACATTTTATTAAATATTAGCTCTCATGCTCTTTCTCTCTTTAAAAGCTAAAACAGTGGGATTAAATTTGATTGAATTTTTTCCAGTAATTTCCATGTAAATTAACTCTAATAAACCCATTAAATTATGAATTTCTTATAATGTTAATGAAGTTAAGATTTTTAATTCCGTCTTTGAGGACAGAATGAGGATTTATATTTGTTCAAGTTGGAAATCCCCCTCCCTTCAATGAGCTATTTACAGCACAGCAACTGAATTTGATCATGGGTTTAAAAAGGGAACTTTTCAAAAATGTCTCTGTTGTCTTATATGTCAATGGCCCTTCTGTCTACTGGGAGCAAATGTTGTATTGTACAGTTTTTTTCCTTTTCTTTATTTTGTTGGTGATGAGCAGAAATAAGTACCCATGTTGGATGTAACTACATTAAAGTTTAAGAATAAGTATTTGATCTGATACCATCTCTGGATATTGCAGAAATACTGTGAAGATGCAATGAACTGAGGTTTTTACATCCAAAACTATTTATAGTGGCCACAATTGAATAATCCTGTATATCTAATTATATAGTGGAAAAACCTGTAGTGCTCACTGCACACAATTTCTTGTTACTGTGCATGAATGACACCTTTCATTTAGATCCATTGTCTCTAAATGAGTAAAACAACCTGCTAATGGAGCAAACTATGTAATAACAAGAGGAAAAATCCTGGGGAAAATAGGGCGATCAGTAACAAGCCTGCTGCAAATCATGAATTAACTGCAAGTTCTTGTTGTTTCGGCCTTTTTATTTGAGACAAATAATGTAAACAATTAAGGATTACATATAACATGTTTTCCTTTTATCACGAGTGAGGGAAAGATGGAGCGTGAGATTGACAGGCGGATTGGTCGGTGTACCGGACCGTCGTGGTGAAGAAGGAGCTGAGTCGAAAGGCGAAGCTCTCGATTTACCGGTCAATCTACGCTCCCACTCTCACCTATGGTGGTCATGAACTTTGGGTAATGACCGAAAGGACAAGATCGTCGCGGATACAAGCGGCCGAAATGAGTTTCCTCCGCAGGGTGAGACAGAGAGGAGGAAGTGTCTGGGGTGAGCTCAGTCTGCTGCCTCCGCGACCCTGGTCCCGGATAAGCGGAGGAAGATGGGTGGATGTTTTCCTGTTATATAAAACAGCTGTGCAACAGAGTCCAGTTTTTACACAGTTTCAAGTTAACATGGTTCGCATGTTATTTCTACAGCATACCTACAATTTCTCAATATGTCTCATTAGCTTTAATACAGATTAATACAGACACATAAAGCAGATACCAGACAAACATACTGTACATTCACAATCCTCTGTAACCTAGCCCAAAACACAGACAAAAAAAGATATGGTATTAAAACAAAATACTATAAATACTACTGCTTTATAAAAAAAAAGTATATTGAGTTAAAATGAATACAAAAATTATACTGAAGAAGACCAAGGACTGAGTCCATGAATACATGTATGTATGTCCTGAATGTGTAAAAATTCTATATTATTCAGCAGCAAATAGTGTGGCAAGCATTATTCAATCACTGCAGTGTACAACAGTCCACATTACTGTCGATACTAACACGTACATTTAACACTACATGGTACCATCATCTAACCAGTGATGTAGAACTTTGTTTTTGTTTGTGGCAGACAGCCTGATCATGAGATCTGTGAGCTTTTTTGTTTCCAGAGCCTTGATCTGGAAACAATGGCCCCAAGGCATTAACTGTATCTGAAAAAAATATTTTAAGCTTTATGGCAGATGATTGCACTTCAGATTTACAGGGAAAGTCAGATATAGTCAAAAATGGAAGTCCCATTCACAAGAGCTCCTTAGGATCAATGGGAATAGGATACAATTAAATTAAATTATTTTAAAAAAAATACTAAGCTTAATCTCCGGAGGCACTTAAAAATACATTTTGGGCCAATTTAATTTATTGTGGTGGTTTTATATATTTCCTGAACTTTGCCAAAAAACATAGATAAAAGTATTAATTGGTCTTAAAGCATCTATTAATATTTTACAAAAAAAAAAAACGGTCATCAGGCCCAATGTCCTATTTCATTAAAAGTAAACAGGCTCCTAAATTTGCACACTTCAGAGAACCACACAAACTTCCAGAAATCCGTCTTTGATGCATCTTCCTTCATAGACGCTCTTGTGCCCAGGGCTCCAGGCCGCACCAAGAGGGGCCGTTCATGTGATTTTGTCCGTCTATTTCCCCCCAGGAGTTTTATTTCTCAGGCGGTTTAATTCACATACAACAACGCCACCAAACAGACTGCAACAAACATTCCTGTCATTAAAATGAATGTTTTTCTATTCGGATGATGTGATGCGCAACAATGGTCTTTATTTTAAACAGTAGGAGACAGAGGGGGAATCTGATGGAGGGCCTAGACATGAAAATTCATCCTCAAACACTACCTCCCGGGGTTATTAGTCCTCTAGAGCTCATCACAATACCCCCAAAGCACTGACTAAAGCTCCATAAGAAATAAATCCAACTTCTGACATATCGAGCGGGCTCACCACCAACACATTATGTCTCACTGAGGGTGAACTGCAGCACACCACACTGTCAGTCCATGAAGGATTTCACTTCAGATATTTAGTTTAATGTCCAGGTTTCCAGTTTCTTCACTGTAAAAGTTTCAGTGGCTTTTGAAATCAGAGTAAAGACAGATATACACATATTTCCAAGAACAGAGAGAGGCGCAAGAAAATCCCAATTTACAGGAGAGGTTTACAGAAGAGCAGACTTTTACTTTTTAAAATAATAATAATAAAAAGAAAACACAAAGATGTTCAGTTACTATAATTTTATCCAACAATCTGCTGAATCTTTTGATGAACAGACTTTCCAGTCTCTTGTTAGCTGAGTCATGACTTGATTAAATTTGTCCAGATGTTTCAGACTGCGGGAGGCTGCGCGCAGACCCGTAACAGACCCGTAAATACACCTCCACGGAGGAGATCACCACACACACACACACAAAATCCACAACGGGGTTGTATGAAACTCTTCAAAGTTCTGTATTTTGTGCAGTGCCGCGCGTGGGCATCACCTGCCAGTCCGGGCTCACCGCCCCCTCTCTGCGGACTGAGGAGGAGGACGCGGCCCGCAGCGCCGGTCACCCCGCTCCTCTCGCTTTCTTCCTGAATGCGCGCGGCGTCACACCCCGAAGCACCACGAGCACAGCACGAGCTCCTGCAGGGTTTTCCGCAGCTCCTGGCTCCGGTAGGCGTAGATGAGCGGGTCGATGAGGGAGTTGCAGATGATGAGGATGAGGAAGAGGTTAAAGTTCCGGAAGAAGCAGTTGCAGAAGGGGCTGGTGGGGCAGGTGAGGATGAGGATGAGGTGGAGGAAGAAAGGGCCCCAGCACAGGATGAAGACCCCGAGCAGGATGGTGAGGGTGATCGCCCCCTTCATGCTCGTGGACTGGCGCCTGCTCTTGTGGAAAGCCACGATGCGCCGGGAGTGCACGTGCGCCAGGACGAACATGTGCAGGTAGAGCACGGCGTTGAAGACCAGGGTGGTGCAGAAGAAGGTGACGAGGCACACGATGACGGCGTTGTCGGTGTGGTAGACGATGAAGAGGATGCTGGAGGTGACGCTGGCCAGCCACACCACCACGATGATGGTGACGGCGCGCTGCGTGGTCATGATGCTGTGGTAGCGCAGCGCGTAGAAGATGGTGATGTAGCGGTCCGCGGCGATGGTGCACAGGAAGGAGAGCGAGGACACCACGGAGCTGCAGATCATCACGTCGATGACGTTGTCCAGGTGGCGCAGCATGCCCGGGTGCACGTCCAGCAGGCCGTGGTCGTTGAGGAGCATGAAGATGGTCTCCACCACGTTGCTGACGCTGACCAGCATGTCGGACACGGCCAGGCAGCAGATGAAGTAGTACATGGGCGAGTGCAGGTTGCGGTTCTTGATGATGGCCAGGACCACCAGGATGTTCTCCACCAGGCTGATGAGCCCCAGCGCCAGGAAGAGCTCCTGGGGGATCCGGATCTGCACGCAGCCCGGAGAGTTGCGCTCCCCGGCGGTGGAGTTGGTCTCGTTCTCCTCTATGAAGTCGATGAGCGGGCTGAGGTCCACATGGAGGATGGAGCGGTTATGCAGGGACCTGTTGCTCATCTCCATGTCTGGATGTGGATTTCACTGCAGCTCAGTGTCAAACTGGGAGAGCATCGGCTATCTCTGCGGTTTGGAGGATGCAGCTGCTCCTCAGAGTCAACGAGCTGACTGTCAGGTATCCACAAAGCGGCCCCTCACAACACTTTAATGAGACGGTAACACTGCTGATTTCAGTCATTCAGCTGCAGAGGGAACAGCAGCAGTCCGACAGATGGACAGTCTCCTCGGCGCGAGGCTCTTCTTCTTCTCTATGGATGCAACTTGTCCAGCACGGAGACGAAAAGTCCCTCTCCATCAAAACACTGCACTCACTAGTCATGTTTTTCACTCTCGCAGGGCGCCCGGCCCGCCTCGTATCTCTTCAGACTGATCACCGGCATGGTGACAGCGAACAAAGTGTGTGAGGTCCCTCTGAGACTGGGACTTGTTTGAACACTTCTCAGAGTGATGCGATCTTCTGAAGGACCTTAGGAGACTCCTCCTCTCACACAAACGCCAGCTGGTCTGCGGTGTGTGTCTATGGAGGATGTCACAATCGCGGATATTTCGGGGGTGTGGGGGGGTGATGCTTTAAGTTCAGCGCAGTTCAGATAAATATTTCATCTTTAACGTCTTTGACACGTATGTCTGAATACATGGTATACAATTCCCCCAATATGCTTCTCGTTTATTGTTAACAATAATGATGTCAGTAATAGTTTCTCCCTGACCTTCACCTATCTGCCCTCTTTTTTTTTTATTTTGTTTTTCTGTGCATAAGGGTTTTTAAAAAGCCCTTTATTTTGAAATCCTGTAGCTGCAGTTAGCCTCATGCTGTGTCAAATTTAAATCGCATGATCACTATTAAAAGATGGCCTCACATTTTTTTCAACACTCACATGGCCACATGTACAGTGAGATGGTCACTGGTTGCTGTAATCGTTTCCCCTCTTAACCCTAGAACACTAACGTCGGGCGATTTTCACCCACGCGATTGTAGTCTTTATAGTAGTTTTTATAGGGTCCCCCATGATACCTTTCTTTAATCAGACGTTGCATAGGGGAAAACAATGTATGTATTGTTGAATATTTCTTATATCGGGTAAAATATACCCAACGTTAGAGATGGTCACTAACTGATACGTTAGTGTTGTAGGGTTAAGGCATTTTCAGTATAAATGAAGTCAAAGCCAAAGTCCAGATCTGAGCTGAGCCAGTACATATTGTCACATATGGTCACCATTAGGGCTGTTTTCCATTTGAGAAGCGCTGCAGTACTTGTTGGGACTGGAAGTGATTAGTTTGGGTTGTTATGTTGTTGTTGAGTTATATTTTTTTCTGGATGAGTAAAATATTGGTGTAAATATAAACACAATTTGGATATGCTGAAACGATATCCTAAGTGCCTATCAGGACAATCCACAGCTTAATTTGAGCAGTCAAAAAGGACATTTTAGTCATTTACAGATTAAAAGATGTCCAAGTCCAGTCTAAAACTTGCCTGAATGCATTCCCATTATTTAAATTTAGTCGTGTTTTAACCAGGGCAGCTATGTTAATTTTTTTAGCTTATGAACTTCTGCAATCAAAACTTACAGGGAAGACACACAGGGAACACTTTGACTTACTGTAGAGTTTCAGTTTAGGCTCGAGGAAAAAACAAAAAAATCCAGCATGAGATGCAGGATGGGACTGTTTGATGTGCTACTTTATTGATGTGATGAAACACTTTAAATAGATATAATTTTTCAAAGACTGCTGTACAGTCAAAGAATCAGGGTTTTAGGAGTTTTAAATTCCTGAATAATGTTTTGCTTTGAAAACAGATGTTATGCAACATTACAGTTTAAGCTTAAATCTATACCTGTAGTCTTGTAAATTCAGTTCATTCTGAGGTCAGCGTGGTGACCTGACATGACAGTGGTGTGCATCATGTTTTTTTCTGAACACGGTTGATTGACAGACAGTTGATCCATTATTTTGTTAACTGATTATTCAAGTAAGTATTTGTATCCAGCAGAAATACCAACCATTCTTTGGATTCAAATGTGAGGATTTGCTGTTTTACTTCATTAGAAACTTAAAATGAAAACTGAAGTGACGACATGAAGACGCCACCTTGAACTCTGGGAAGTTGTATTGTGGTTTTTTTTTTCTTTTTTCTTCTGACAAAAACATTATTAGATTAATCAAGGAAAAATCTGTAGATGAACCAAAGAAGATCATCATTACTACACATCCGCAGACATTTGAACTCATCTGACTTCAGATCCTTTCATCATGGCACATTTTTACAGAAGCTAGCGAGTCAAAAGAAATCTTTTCTCGTTTGTTTGAGCTGCTGAATGAAGATAAATATGTTACTGATTTAGATTTGCTACAGGTCTTTCTTTTTAGTTCTGAGACATAATCCTATTGACGGTTAAATTCAGTGGTGAACACTGGAGTCACATCAGACAGCCTCTGAGCCGCACACACAGCTTTTTCTGAGGTTCTGATATGAAAGCCTTTCTATACTGCCGATGAATCACATGAAATGCTCTCACAACCTCGACCATAGCTCCAGGTGAACTAGGAACAATGACATCATTTGACCATCAAGCACAGTCACACTGTGTTATCATGTGGCTCGCTGAGGAAAAAAGTTAGGACATGCAAAGCTACAGTATGTAGAGGGTGATTTGTTCAGTGATGGAAACGTTTGTCCTTTTTATGATTGAGACGCCTGGAGGTTGACTATAGTTTGATATTTTATCGTTAATGGAAGTCTGGTGTGCTTATGTGACATCTTTTTTTCTGAGAGGTCTGACAGACAAACAAAATAAGCATGTCATGAGACAAACTCTTCATTCTGCCAGATGAAAACCATGTAAGGCCTTAGCAGACTGTCAGGCTGGGACATCGCAGGATCTTACTCCAGGCGTAACTATGACAAATGAAAAAAGGGCTCAAGAGTAAAACTGGCTGTGGAACACAGCACAAGTAATGCAGGTTAGAAACTATGATTATCTTGTTGGTTTGTTGCCAGAAGTACAGTTATGGCCTCAGGTTTTCAGTGTAGCCAATCAGTCATCGTTAAGTAAGGTCCTGAGTAGAGCAGCAGACTATTGTGGGAAAAACATTGGGCCAAACCTCAGAACTGTTTTATTATTTGGAGTAAGCCAGGAATAATCAAATATTTGCAAGTCAATGTAGACTGAAAAACGAGTATCAGTTCTAAACAGAGCGGGAGAGAGGAAGCGTAACAGAGCAGGCGTAAAACAGCAGACATCCTTCAGTAAGGACAGATAACCTGCACTTTTTCCAATGAAATGATGTGACAAATGTCAGAAAAATAACCATTTAAACCAACAATTTTCTGTATGTTTAAGACTGAAGAGCAGATTTGAAGCGTCTTGATAGTTTCAATTTAGTAAATGTTGAAATTAGCACAAATCATGTTTATGGAAAATGAAATGTGAACCAGTCATACAGGCTACAGAATTTTATCAACTTGAGGCCCACAAACTCATTGCCTAATTGCATCTAGAATAGGTCACAACAGCAGCAAGTTATGAGTCCCAACAGGATCTCACTAAGGTTTCTGGATGATTATTTTCTTTTCCTGCCAGGAATTACTGAACTGTTCTAAAATGCCGTGGTGAATGTATTTAGTCTGACGAGTTGCTAAATACAGTTAAATATTTTAAAAAAGGCTTCACATATATTGACTTTTTACTTGATTTCTTTACTTAAATTCCTTTTTCCATCAGATTAAACTCTGTACAAGATGATTATGGTTAGAGAATCCCCTCAAAAATACACTTGAAATATGGTTGGGCAGGTGTATCTCAGCGACAGGTGGAAAAAAATTCATCAAGTCTGTTACATTGAAATAAAGATGTATGGAAAGGTAGGAGTAAGTATTCATTGGATATGTGCCATTTCCAACAAAAAAATCCCAGAACAAAAGAGATTAATATTTCAGATGAGCAGATTTAACACACTGAAAATGTTTGTCTGGCAACAGATTTGAACCAATAATTATTTCCATGTTCCAGGAAAGCAAAAAGTGTGTTCAATGTGATTAATTAGCCTCCAGTTTTGACTTCTGCATTTTTCAGCCAAAGTTACATTAATTTCAGTAGGTTGAACTGATTTCCAAATGATGCGTTTTCTTGTAAATGACACAAGCTGTTGGCTTACATCAGTGAGAATGAAAACTTTCTCTCAAAATAACACATCAAGAACCGGTGTGTAAGTGCTGCCAGTGTGTAATTTTGAATTAGTCATACAGAACTTAATCTAATAATTGTTGCTCTTATTTCATAGCGCAGTCTACTGTTTAAAAACATGAAAAACTCACTGAAAGGAATAAAATGGATTGGTTTTCTAATAAAGTTCATCACGTTCACACCTGTCTGGATTTGTCATTTTTTCCATCAATGTCATTCAAGCAGAGGGGTGGACTGGTTTGTAACACAGGGTTATATCTTCCTTGCACTTCCTTGTACTCTGAAGCTGTGTCAATTAAAAAAAACTATTCAGCTGTCCCACTCCATGCCGTCTTAATCATTATCACCACCATTAAGTATTTTCATTTTTCTTAATAAATGTTTTTAGGTTTCTTTTGTTTTTGTTGTCTTTTTGTTTGATTCCTCCTCATCCTCACACTTTGAATTCCACCTCCGTCTCCCTCCCCTCTCAGTCCCACTCCTCCTCATCTCTGTAGGGGTTGTCGTCTCTCGGTGGCTCTTGAAACCTGATGTTTGCCAGCATGTCCCTCATTGCCACCATTAGACGGTTCACTTCCTGGTTCAGCTCCTGACCAGCTCGTGCCACCTCCATGTCATCCTCCTGCCTCGGTCCACCCTTAACGAGAAAAGAGACATCAGTTGATGAACAAACTGAGGCTCGTGTGACATAATGTAACATTGTTATTTTCAGATATGTAACTCTATTTAAACAGTAAAAAAGAATGTGACCACATATCTCCCCAAGTCTTAACTATATTTCTTTTATCCATATCGTATCTCTTCCTCTCCATAAGTGGATAACGTGATCAGGATGGCTGTTCTGACGGAAACATGCCTTGGGCTCATCTGTTAACATTAAGCATGTATAGCTGACCCACAAGACGTTCTATGTGAGGGTGTACCCGATACATGCATCATAATGTGTGTTACCAGTGTTTGAACTGCATGCTGGTGGTGGACTAAAAGACCAATGATGAGAAAGACTAAGCTCTGGATCGTGAAATGTCTGTGATGCAAAAATGGAGAATTAAGTGTTCACAGTCTTTGCATAACATTTCTGATTCAGAGGGTAACTGTTCCATGTTAAGCACATCAGTGATCATAAACTTGTCAAAGCCCCCTTGTCTAGCCTTGTTTGGATATAAACCAGACAGCTCTGTGCTTGGTGTGGCACCAGTAACATCATTTAACAGCACCAAGTAGCCTTTGAGTATTTACATTGCCTTTCCTTTCTCATAAAATAAAAAGCAGCAGCAGCAGCAAAATGCATTGCACTTGTACATCTTCCTTTTATGTGAAAATGTGGATCATGTCACATGCACGTGGAAAAAAAAAATCAGAAAGTCCTTATATAAGTCCATAAGTCCTCATATCTACAAGGCGAAGTCATTTATAAGTGCTGTATGTATGCTGTGATGATTTTCTGATCTGCCCCCTCTATTATTAAGGTATATTTAGAAACAGACACTTCAGGGTTAAGGCTATGGATTACCTTTATCGTTAAAAAAATTACATCCAGATAATATCTTTTTAGCTACATATTTATTCAAATCTAATGTCAGATAATGGCATATAATCAAATCAATTGCCAGCAATACTTTGGTAATGTAAAGCACTACTGCAGTGCTGTTTATAATCCACTGAGAAGTTTACATGAAAAGGTCACAAGTGAGTTAACACCATATGGGATTGCACACTGTAAAATGTACCATATGACTTAACTGCAGCAAGGCCTTTAATGTTTTTTGTTTTTTTTTTTTTTTTTAACAGTCTGAAATGATAATTCTACATCTCGCTGTCCTGCTCTTCATCAAAATGTGTTTGTCGCCATATGGTCTATCTGTACATTTGTCCTCTTTCAGACAATCCTGGCCGAACTGCAGTTTATACTGAGGGAGATAATGTGGAGTAAATGAGCGGAGAGAGCAAACATTTGTTGCTGAGAACAATATGGATGAAAGAGGACTGATGGTTTCATTTATGTAATATAAAAATTATGAAATTCAAATTCTGACTCCCATTAACTGAGTAAATATCTTCAAGTAAAAATAAAAGATGCCTTTTTTAGTTGGCTTCAAAATAAAACCCACTCCTTTTACAAAAAGATCTTAAATAATCCACTTCTTACTTTCTTTCAATAATAGCAGTCACAATACACAAATTATTGTAAAATTTCCCAAGTGCCTCAACACTGGATGGCAAAGATGAGCCACAGATTCTGTTACAGCGTCTTCTGCGGAAAAAAAATCAAAATGCTGGCACGCTATTGCAGGAAACATATTCAAAATGTTCCTACAAATGCAGGCAACACTCAAGATTCACTAAGGTTATGTTCAGCAGGCACTGAAGGCAAAAGAGGCCCAGATAAGATTTTCTTTTTGTCATATGCGACTTGGATTTGCTTTTTTCATAACAGTGTGAACAATGCAAATAACATGGAATCTGATCCTTTGGTTAAAAGATGACTTTCATATGTGGTCCTAAATCAGATGTAGGTCTGATTTTTTTTTTTTTTTTTTGTAATGTAACCTCAATCTGAGCAGTCATATTGGATTGTCATGTGACTTTTTTCTCACCACTCCTGGTGTTGACTCCACATCCACACACAGCTCTGTACAGAAATGGCAGCCATTGCACCACAAAAAGCCATCATTAAAAACTGTTCCTCCTTGTCCTCGTCAGCTAACAAGTTTGCTGGCTTCCACTGCGCTTGAACTCGTAAATGAAACCGTAAAAGACTTCAGTAGCCTCAGTGTTTACTTCCTTATGACAGCGTGCTGTGTGTGTTTGTTATTTTTCTTTTTCCATGTGTGGGTCAGTTCAGAAGAATGACCAATTCACACTGGAAACTGATAGCGGCCACATTTAAAAAATAAAGTGAACACCTAAACAAATAAAAAGGGATTTCAGCAATAAATCTGATCATAACACTAAGACCTACAGTGTGAACATAGCAAAAATGTCAATAATAATGGGAAAGTAAGCTTGACCCTGTAAATTAATAAATCTAATAAATACCAGCATTCATTATTATGAAAGAGCCAGCAAAGCTAAGGCCATAAACTACTTTGAATGTTATATACCTCATGAATGTTGTTACTGTTTTGTTCTTTAGTGACACACTAGGAAATGGTAGACGTGATGAACTGTAACAAGGTCATATGCCTTCATTCATATTGGTCCATCCTCACCCCCTCGGGGTGACCATGAGTCTCTGGAGGAAATATTCCATCAGTCAAGGATGTGTGTTAAGATGTTTTCCCAGATCTTTTACCAGTTCAGATGTTTCCATGGCCTAGAGGGTCCTGCTATTAAATGGGTGTATCTGTGTTTTATTTTGGTAATCATTAAATAGCAAACCAAGCTATCAACCCAATTTATATTGTGCGCCATCAATGATTTTGGACTGTAAACTCAGTGAAAACAAACAGCTCTGGGGATATCTTGCAGGAAATCAGAGATCATGTACAATTTCATCAGTTCTCTGTGAGCACCCACAGTCTGATACAAATGAGTTTTATATGAATGAAGGGCTTGAAGCTGTTAATCACATGATTTCACCACTTTGGGCTCTTTATTGGTGCCCTGTTAAGTTCCTCTATTAGTCTTTGTGGCAGCACCAGAATTCACCACAGTTTGCTTTTCACGTTGAGATGTTCGCTAAAATTCACAAATTATAACTGAGATATAGAGATAGAGATAGATAACATGCGTAAATTCTGTCATTTTTTATTAGTTTAGGAGGTACCTGCCCTTTGAAAATTTGAAACAGCAAAACTTTTTATCATTAATGGACAATGGTAGAGGAAAGTTTATCTTTCCACAAGACATGTGCTATGTGATCAATTAATTTTTCCAGACCTGCCGGTCCATACAACTCACCTGAAGGTTGAAGTTTGGCAACAAAGACCGGAAAAACAGTGACAATGTACTCTCATTGGATGCACCAACATGCTGCCTGTATGCAGACAAATGAAACACAGACAGAAATCTCATGAAATTTAGAAAGAAAATAGAAGGTATAAAGTCGGCTGGCTAGTAAACCACAATATTTGCTGCATCTTTGACAGATATATGTGTTCTCCTTTACCTCTCTGGTCGGGTATACGATACCACCGAGTCCAGTGGAGGCAGAGGGTCAAAGCCCATCACAGGCTGACTGGTCACCTCCTGAGGATATCAAAGAAATACGCAAGATTAGAATCACTTTGTCAGGGTTGCATGAGAGAGATATACGAATACTCCAGAGATGATCAGCGTTATACCGATACTGTTGTGTTACCTGATGTGTAACCATGTTAACAATCACCAGCTTTGTTTTGTTATTTTGTCCCAACAATCATATGAAAGATCTGCATTGGAATCTTTGCGATCTTCTGTACCTCTCAAATGATATGATTGTCTGAAGGTCTATGAGTCTGTACTGGTTACCTTCAAATATATTGCATTTCTTCTTGGGTTTTCCTTTTGGAGTTTTGCCTTGCATGACCATAATTATGACTGAAAAACAAAACTATCTGTGAAATCCGATCTGAGTAGTTTTCAATGAATATTCATCGTCAAATATTTTAAATCTCCTAATCTACTGCCACAACGTTTAGTCTGCGCTATTTGTCGGATGATTGATGATTAATTGGTCACAAATCAGACAGATTCCACAAGATTATCACATTACCTTGCCTTTCTCCTGAAGTCAGTAACCTATTTAAAAATAACATTTTGTCATATTTGCTAAAACTGTTCCTTGTGTCCTGACAGGAACACACGAGACCGATAATCTGCGAAAAAAAAAACATTTGCAAGAATCCACAGTGCCCGAATGAAAGCGCGAAGAAAGAGAGAGGGGAAAGAAGAAGCTATGTCTACTCTCTTCTTAATCCTACTGAAGTCAGCTTTAATAGTAAAAGGGTGTGGCTGGCCTGTGAGGACATTTGGAAAACCTCAGAGTGCATATGAAAATTGATAATATTTTTATCCTATTGATGCTAATCACACCTCTCATGTCTACTGGGGCATTGAAGACATTGTGAATACAGTGAATGTTAAGGTTGCTGATTGTTTCTCACTAGAGGAAGACTTGAGGTGGCTTCTTTCATCTCAGAGAGAAGGACGTGACGATGGATGTTCCTTGGTGCACTCTGGTACCTCTGCTTTCTCCTGAAATAGAGTGGTGAAGATACGCTCACATTTAAGCACAATTGCACAGAAATGTGGACTTGTGGCAGCAGAGGAGCTCACTGAGATCTTACTTGTTTTGGCAGTCTTCCACCAGAGGGTCTTTGGCATCAACTCGACGCAGCACTTCTTTCACAGACTCTTCCAACCACAGCATAACTGCCGCCTCTCTCCACAGGCTGTAAGTCCTTCCCACATACAGTGCGGTCAGTTCGGCCAGAGCCGGGGGCTGCCTAGAGACAGAGCGTAGGATGATTTTTAACATTAGGGTAAAACAAATGGAGAGGAAAAGCCAAATGGATACAAAATAAACGCTGAAAATGTTTTTGATTGAATTTGATTTCCCTAAGAGCTGTATAATATGGAGTGATGGATGACACCATGCTATATTATTATAATGGAGATATAGTGAGTCAGTGAATATTGTAATTTGCAACACTTTAGAAAACAAAGGGAGCATACATTACCCTATCTGACTCTTTGGGCCAAAGAAGGCATGTGAGGTGACTGTGACATCTGGCTGTACAGTACACAGATCCAGCAGAGGCATCAAGACTGCAGAAAATATATGCAACAGTAACGCCATAAGTAGATGAAAATACACAGTTACGACTTCCTTTATGTGAATGTAAAAGAAATCAGTTTAGTCATGCAATAAGTATTGTGTAGAAGTGACTGAGGGGCAATCATGTCCAAGTATTCAAACACGGGTTGTAGTCTAACCTCCAGGGAACATGATGAGAGCATTCTGCAGCATTTGGTCTGCTTTCTGTCTCTGTTTGTCACTGTCTTCAGGAGCCACATCTTCTTGCTGACTGAGGTGGAAATGGCAAAGTGCAATGGAGAATGCAAAGTTTGGCAGCTGGGACAGATTTCTGTGCTCCTGAAAACCAAAAACGCACCATTTTGGTATCAGACTGAAAAGTTAACACTGACACACACACACACACACACACACACACACACACACACACACAAAACACACACTTTACCTCCCAGTCCTGATATAGCTGGAGGAGAGACTGGTACTCTCTGGATCGCAGCATCAGGAAATCAATGAGCAGGAGCATGCAAAGCGGGTCAGAGTCTGGATCCACACTAATAAAAGAGGGAGCAAACAAGACAAATCACTACCAGCACTCGACCATAAAACAGACCAAAACACTGGGAAACACTGTTCTGGCCATAAAAAGCACTGTTCATTATAGTTAACATCTGAAGGTTACCACTTTAGTGTGAAATAAATAAGACATCAGAACAGATAGCATCAAAAATATCACCACTCTGCTATTTGCTTTTACAATGAATTTCCAAGCTTGGGCAGCTAACTAATGCAACCATGTCAGTCTGCCGAGCACGACTGCTGACAATGAGAGGGAAATTTATGGTTTCCATACCACATTACATTTAATACTATCTGAGCTTGCATGATAATATAGTTTGTGTTCAAAAAAAGTGTTGTTTCTTTTTTCTACAACAGTGTATTGACAGTATTAATCAGACCCTTTGGGTCAGGCGCCACTTCAAACAGTGCTTTTTTGAAGATTCTGTTATCTATCAAGTTGCCATTTTAATCAAACAGTTATTTAACCACTGCTGGCTGGAAGGGGAAAGCAGTCAGCTTTTATTCCATAGGACAAAATGGTGGCCGTGAAGTCAGAAAGCCAGAGTTTGATGGAGATGTTAGATAAGCACTGACCATTATATGAGTAGGCTGTAAAGCTCAATCTATGGAAATTACAGCAGCAGTGCGTGGGAACAGCCCCAGTGAGCATAAAAGCTTATGTAAGTGGTCTCTATATCAGTGTGACACAGCAGGTTTTATGATATGACATTTAAACACTGACTTACTGACTGGGATATTTTACAAATGTAAATGTAAATAATTTTATCGCAGATATCATCTTGTCACCAATAAAACATAATAGGAATTTCTAAGATTGAACACACATTCAATTGTTTTCCACCTCATAAATTATTTCGAGTGGTACATTGCTGATCAGCAGTCACACTCGGGACAGAGGGTGATGTAACAATGTCACGCAACAAACAAAATTTTATTTTCATTCTCCTTCGTGCCTGAACAAGGTTACCACTGATGGGATACAGACATAACTGTTGCGTTATCAGCCTTTGAAAACTAGCTTCCAATCTGATAACTGCTGTTGGTGGTTACTTTACTTAGGGAAATAAAAGTTCCTTTTGTTTAGCTTGCAAACCATGTGATCAGAGAGAAAGGAACGCCAAAACTGCCACCTTCCTTGTGTCTGGATAGATAAACCAGTGCTAGTCAGAGATAATGGGAACAAAGTAAATATGTTTGTCATAAATAGGCCAGAGGAGTGATGGCTGCAGCAGCTGTAAAGAGCTATGTTACTGTTTGAGCATTAACGCAATAGGTCATCTTTCCCGGTCCTCAAGTGCTTCCCTTTGTACCTCAGGATCAGTTTGCAGTACTCCAAAGCCGTCCGTGGGCATCCTCTCTTCTCCAGGAACATCATTTGCTTGTAAAGAGCCAGATAAAAGGCCCTGCAAAGAGAGATTACTGAATCACTGAACTATATTTATATAAATACATGTATTATTATTTATCATAACTGATGCCTCAGAAAAGAAAAAAAAAGAGGAAAAAGAAACAACCAACCTGTTCTCTGGTCTCAGATAATCAAGTCTGCTGGTTCCTGAGGTCAGACTGAATAAAGGGTGAAAAGCACACTCAAAGCTGTACAAGGCCCTCTCTGAAAAAAAACCCAAACAAACACTTTATTTTATCCACAACAACAAAAATATTATATTTTCAGTGACAGTGTGTGACAGTTCTGCTGTTCTCACAGACAATCACCTCACCAGAGGGGTTTTGCATCCCTAAGACCAGAAATGAACTTCTGTCTTATGTTCAACTGGTGGCATGTTATTGAATTAGCCAGGAAATATGACAAATGCGCTTTGTTAAAGTTTCCCTCTGGTCATCTACATGAACTATTTTAGCTATCTAGTGGAGGAGAGGGCCCATTAAAATAAATCCAAAATTGTACTCTGCATGAAGCATGAAAAGCTTTGCTTTTTAACAGTGGCTGTACTGTCATATTGACACCAAACACTAAAAAAAGCACAAATATTCATCTGGATAATGTGACAAAAATTAGGAATTCTCAACAATTTGACTACAGCACCTCTTTCATCCTATGGTATTTTATGTCATTCTAACAAGCAAACAGATGCTTTCTCTGTTAATGTGAGGATGCTGCTTCATGCTAATCAATACATAGAGCATATAACATACACCTGAAAACGTCGACCTTTATGACGAGATGAATTTGTTAGCTATCATGGCTTTGCCTACCAACTAACAAGAACAACATCATCATAAACTGCAAGACTGGTGTCTGTTGATGATATGTAGTTCATAAAGACGTTGATATGATTTAAAAAGCACTTGTAATTGAAACATCAATGCTGACTCTGTTGTAACATAAAAATTCTTAGAATTGCCAGGACGAAGGGAATAATTTTCCATGTGCTTAAAAAAGGGGCAAAAGTCGCATCCCTGTTGGGAGCAAATCAATTGCTAAATTAATTTGAATAAATGTGCAGTATATGCATGGCCCTCTCAGTCATGATGAGAAACAGACTTGGACCCCATAATGTCGGGAGGGACTGTGTAGACTGTGTAATTTCATGTTCATGCCAAAATCTGGTGTCTATAAAAGCATAAAATCAGAACAGAAGGTTCTTGTGTAAAAAGCAGATTCTTTCTGAGTAAGACCATAAACATCTAGGGTTTGAATCTGAGAACAGCTTAGAGGTAAAGTAAGAAATTGTCATCATTTATTAAATAGAGCAATAGTGTCAGTTTACCTTTAAATTACATTAATCTGCTCAACAGATTGTGTTAAAATATAGTGGATCCCTTGGTAGGATTCTAAAACACTGCCTGTGATTTGGCATCTGGGTCCTTGCTAGGCCCTAAACATTGTCTCTGGGTTCGAACTGTTATAATTTAAATGATGATCCCCACCAATGAGGTCTCTGGCCATCTCCTGATCCTCCTGGATGCGGCAGACATCAGAGAGCTGCAGCAAAGAATCAATGTGGTATGGATTAAGCTGCAGTAGGGCCTGAAGGGAAAAAGGGAAGAGACAAAGGTTAAATAGAGAGAGATGGGCAAAGATATCAAGTCAGAGTAGAAAAAATGCATTCATCAGACAATAACAAGGCATCCATGCTCATCATGTAGTGACACCACCTCTGCAACAGTAGATTTGACAATACGTTTATGTGCACATGCAGTCATGCCCTGGGTTTTAACTGTAAAACGATACATATACATGCATCAGTGTACATGCAAAAATACAAGAGTCCAGTGGATGATTTAATGACGTTGGTAAAACAATTTGCCAACAAAAGTCACAACTTAATGTTGTGGCAATTTTATGTCAAAACATAGTCACTGCACTACAGATGTAGGCAACATGATTTTTAGTTAGGTTAGTTTGTTTTTAACAGCAGTGCTCCTGCTACAAACACTGACTTCATACTGTCTTATGGCCATTTCAAATGCAGCACTCTAACTTATCACCCTATTGCTGATTCTTTTATTATTGCTTTTGTTTTGTTTATTTTTTGTTTTGTTTCGTTTTGTTTTTTTTTACCTTTGAGCTGCTGCTATTTTGTCTATATTTTATTTATGTTTTTCTACCTTTTGTGCTGCTACCTGTTCTTTGTATGCTGTGTAGGTACTGAGAGTGTGCTGAAAAACCGGAGTCAAATTACTTGTATGTGTACACATACCTCGCCAATAAAGCTGATTCTGATTCTGATTTTGATTTTACACATCCCCGGAAATGTCAGTACTGAGGATGCCAAAATCAGCACATTTTGTTAAAAATTACCACATCATCATTATCCAACTCTCTGACAAGTACACGGCAGAGATTAACTTTTTTACCACAATGTTGTTGGGATCCATGGACTCGACAGCATCCAGGAACTTGAACTGTACTTGCTGGTAGTCCCGACTGTGTTCAAAAGTGAAGTACTGACTGCCGTCCTTTGACTGCAGTAAGGTCATTGATATTCCTGTGGAGATGTCAACAGGGATAAGTATAACAACAACATGAGGAAAAAACATAACAGGCGAGAAAAGGAATCAATTCAAACTAATGCAATGTATTGAACATACAGTATGTTATGATGTTTGAATTTTATGTCTACTGACAGGCTAAGAAAAGCTTTATAATGAAATGGCATACATCCTGTTAGCAATGTAGCATCATCCAAACCTTATTCTGATGTTACGGGTTTTGAAATCAACAGTGCGAATACTGAACAGAATAATTATCTGTAATTTTTTAATGATTCAAGTTGACATTTGTGATAAAAATCAAATCCAATCATGGCTATGAACACAGACATTACGCAATGCATGGTGACTTCCAGCACGAAAACAATGATTCAGTCTTAATAATGATGTCAATATGAAAAAAATGTATTGCTTTTAAGGTAGTTTATGGCTCCCACCATTGATAAATGGTGCTTTTGCTTCCTTCAGACTTATAAAGGTGCAGAACATCTTAAAGAGCATCAGGAAGTTAGAACGCATTATTTATTAAAAAATAGAACATAAAGAGAACTCTAAGCCACTGATCATGACAGAGGTACATGGAAATACATACAGTATGAACTGTGAAGACAACTGTGTCATCATGAAGCCCATAGTGTTTTTATTTTCAAAGCTCAATGGAACTTCTCATTTTGTGTTGATTTTGGCAATTCTGTGGACAAAGGTGGTAGTGTTTCACCTAATGTTGGATTACACATTCCCTTTGCTTCACTCCCTGCCACAAGGAGACTACTTTACTGGGAGGAGAGCAGGCAGCAGCTCCACATGAAGATGTGACCTTCATTTAGCAGCTGAAGTAATTTGAATTCAGAGCTCAGTTATGTTTGATTCGTGGAAAAACTCAACCCAAAGGGAGGCATTAAGAATAAGAATTAGAAACAGCCAGCCTTCACTCTGTTGCTCTTGTTTGCTTATGTAGGTCATAAAGGGGCAACAGTATTAAACTGAGATGGCTTCATAGCTATATAAAAAATTCCATTGAGTACTTTGAAAAAAATATCAAGAGAACTACAGGTGTCAGGTTGGGGTCAAACTAATTAACACTGTATAATTTCTTAATGGTACTGTTATGGTTATTTTTGTACAACTGCTGATAAAATCACCAAAAGACAGTCAGTTTCACCCTGAAATCACACATTTAAAAAGGCTCAAGCTATAATTCAGATAAGAAAAACCCTACCTGGGCGGCTAAAACGAGGCCAGCTGTCCTTGGGACTGGTCATCCAGGTACTACGGTGAAGCTGTCTGTTTCTCCCTCTAGGTCTATGAAAAGAACAAACAGAATAAAAGAAACAAAAACATTAACAATATACTGTATACATATAGAGAGTTTAAATCTACACAATCTCACAACAGCTTTATTTTTCTTTTTACCTTTGATCCCCTTGAACAGCTCGAGCCCCAAAATATCTCTTCAGCTCCGTCTCTGGGTTGAGATTTCTGATGAATTGACACAAAAAAAGGACATTCAAATCTCGACAGATGAAGACGATGTAATGAAATACGTTTCAAGGAAAAGACAGGGGCTGTTTGATTTAGCTACTTCAGACGTGTCTGTCCATGTCTGCTTTAGGCTCAACAACACAAATGCAAAAAAGCCAAGGCATAATTCATTATATTATTGTCCTATGATTGTCAATACACAACATGGAGAGGCTAACTGGTAACCATACTAAACAAGTATGCATGTGGCATGATTAAGTAAGTAACTAATCATACCAATGGGACACCTGATCCAAGCCTCATAGTTTGTGACAGTACAGAACAGAACAAAACAATGTATGTCATGTGTATGATTTTTTTTGCTTACCAAAAGGTTACCAAAGTTACCAGAGGTTACGAAAGTCAACTTTTACATGTTTAACTCTATCTTGATGATGATGATGATGATGGTTGATTACTAAGTGCATAATACCATCAATTAGGAGTGGGGAAAATGATCCTATGATGCATCGCAATGCTCTGATGAATGATCCTGCATGGACACAGTAAAGTCTTTAATCAATTATCACTGCAATTTTCAACTGACTGCCATTTCCATTCTGTTCAACTTCAGTGGGACTTTCCTTCTACTTTTATTTAAAGAAAACAAACCATAGATGAGCTCTCCAGTGGGGAAGCAGCAGCAGCGGCCCGCCAACTAGCAGAGGAGGAGCTGGGATAGCAAGAGTGATGGTGTCACTCCAGCTGGATGAGCCCAAGCAGCAGTACACCATCCTCGGCATCCTGTACTGCATTCAACACGAGTGGACCCGGCTCGAGATGGAGCGGGCGGACTGGGAGTTTCTGTCGCTACCACTACAGAGAATGTGTGTGTTGACACATTGTGTTTACAATCTAGACCGCGCAAAGACGGCAGAGCAGCTGCAAGTGACCAAAGCAATAAAATCACCACCAGCTTTTTTTTTTTTTTTTAAGCAGATGCTTGGACGCATATGTTTGTACTAGTGTGAAAAATAAAACGTATAGAAATCCAAAATTGAGATGTATCACAATGCATTGGGATGCATCGAGAATCGTTTATTAAACAAATTGTGACCCTCTCAATCGTAATCAAATCGAATCGTGAGGTGACTATTCCCACTCCTACCATCAGCTATATAATGGCTGCAGCAGCCCACCTCACATGCTTAACCAATGACATTAGTAATTTGGCTTTGAAAGCTGATTGAAATAGCTTGCTCTGGTTGAATTGCCAGATGTGTAACATGTTTCAACAAGTTTAAACCAGTAATGATTGACGATAGTGTATCCCCACAGATAAACAGCCTCCAGATAGTTTGCTTGTCTTACGTGAGCCAAGCGCCACCTCATGGGGGAATTGGGAATAACAGATATGTATATTATAGTGAGGCCTCTCACGTATTATGTATTTTGGTATTGACCAGGTGAAGTCATGTCAGCCGTAGACTGACTTGTTAAGACTAACTAGATTACTCCAATTTAACATGTTAATGTATATTTTGTTCATGTCAACAGCTTCAAACTATTTAACACAGTAACCTTCTGGAATAATATAATTCACCAGAAACCGTGTAAATGTGTTTAATACTTCTGTCAGCACCCAAGTTACATCTAGGTGGTGGGAAAATAAAAAGGTATTTGATCATAATCTGTTTATTTTGTATAAATAAGAGATGTTGGTGTCCTCACCTGTGTTCCACGTGCAGCACAGATTTTCTGTCGGAGCCTCCACAACCCTCATTTTGCAAACTCAAACCATTGGACTGCTCCAGGTTCTCCAGCAGCAAATCAATGTTATCATCAGGTACTGCCTTCTGAAAGTCATTCAAAAAAACAGCGAATTACATGAAACAACATTTTGTTGTTGTTCATGTGCCAAAGCAAGCAAAGCTTTTTTTGTGTGGTGTGTAGTAACGTGTGTAGCTTCTGGCTCTGAAAAGTGATTGTTAGAACATTTTCATTATCCGTGATATGAGTTTCATGATTTTCACTGACTGTTAATGAAAACATAAATAATGAATACAGTGGTCGGTCATTCTTAGAATATAGCATAGGTTATCATTTATTACATTGTAGTTAAATGTCTTGCCGAGGTAGGATCCTTTTTTAACAAATGTACCTGTCCATCTTCTGACGTCACTTTTGTCTTCTTCTTTTTCTTCTTCTTTTTAACTTTGTCTCCAGACAAAGACTGTTTAAGAAAACAGAGAAGACAGTTTAATATATGCAAAGATGTACCTTTAAAACTGAAAAATATTTAGGACAAATCAAAGGACAAGCAGAGAGAGATCCTTCTCACGTTGTTTTACCTTTATAGACGCATCCTCTTGCTTTTGATCTGGTTTCTCATCATCTCTCTTGTCATTCTTATTTCCATCTGGTTTCGCTGCCTCTTCATCAGGCGAGATTTTCTCTGACTCTGCATCTGCATCACCGATCTAAGAATGCAAAAGTGGAAAGAAAATGTTGAAGTGGTGAAGTAGTGCTAAAAAAATGGAAAAGGTTTGTGCATTCAAGATGACCAGAAAAAGGCTATCCAAATTCAATGTTGTGAACCAACAACACCAACCTGAGGTTATAAGTAAGTGCAGTGTAGAGTAAATATAAAGCTGAACTCTGAATAAATCTTCTTTTGACTGGTTGATGTAAACAGTCCATACATTAAATGAGATAACTGCTGTTATAAATTATACAACTCAAGATGCTGTTGACATCTGTCCCATAATTATGATATATTATATCATACCTCATTAAAAGGAAATCTAATTTTACACAAGGTAAAAGTTATTCATTTAGTCAGCCATGTATTATTAAGTCACGGTGACCCTTCAAGTCATTAGATTATTACAAAGTACATATTAACGCTAAATATACTTACAGCTTTTAGTTAAATGTCTCCATTTTGTGTCACATTACAATTTAAGGATAGTAAACATGTCTGTTGTACAGTTCATTGAACCTGTTACTATAACTGCCCTCTTAATGTTTTGGTGTAGACTATTCCCCATTTATTATCTAATGTTGTTAACTAACCTAAAATATATAATGTGCCTGAGTTTAGTAGAGTAAGCTGAGAAACGAGCTAACGCCACACGACTAGCATCTGTTAGCAAGCTTTAAAAACATTTACCAGGAGGAGACACACACCTGTCGCTGTGTAAAAACCAACATGATAGTTTGGGTGGACCGCACAGTCTCCTTACCAGCTCATAAATGTTGCTGAAGTTCTTCTGAGCCTTGTTTTTCTTTGCCTTTCTCGGAGGGGGAACATTAGCCTCGTCCGGCTGCTCCTCCGGGCTGTCTCCCAAACTCACATCCTCGAGGTCCAGCGCCTCCTGGCCCCGCTGCTTCCCTCGGAGCCTCCGCAGAGCCCGGCTGGACATTGTCCGCTGCTCATGGGCCAAAACACCCTTCAATACCCGAGATTTAACTTATTTTTAGTTAGCTGACAAGACACAACAAACCCATAAATGAGGGTCAATGCCATTGGCTTGTTTTTTCTTCTTCTCCTGGAGGTGTCAGTGTGTCTCAGTGTGTCACTGCCCTCTACAGGATGGATGACAAGTTACAACTATTAATTCATTTCAAGGAGCTCATTTCATTTATTTTTATTTATCAGTCCATTCATGTTGATTAGCATCACTGGAAATGTGTCAACCAAGTGTTTTCTCAAAATATATCCCAAATATCAGACTGTCCATTAAAATAACAAAAAAAAAAAAACACAATGGAAAAGAAGCTATTAGAAGATAAAGAGCTGAAGTGTGTGTACGGCAATATACATGGTTGGAAATACACAATGCAAGCAATTGTTATGTACAAAGACAATTCAATGTAAATGAGTAAGTAATAAACGAGTGGCACAAGCAGTTACAATAGGTCAATATATATTCATATAATAACAGTAGGTGACCGGTAAGTAAAACCATATAGACAATATAGTATACTTACATTAAAGTCCTGTTATGTAAGAGCTGATGATTTTCATTCAGGTGATGGTTATAACTTGCTAGACAACATTTTAAAAATAAATTCTTTCTCAAAATCATCACCTCTAAAACTGAGCGTCCCGTGTGTCAGGACATGTGCATGCCCAGCTGGTTGAGTTTGTACAATCAACAAACATAGTTTGTCCCAGTCTCTGTCTTCTTGATTTAACCATAGCCCTCTGAGACCATTTAACCACAGCTTGAATAGAAAAGTAATCTTTTCTCTACATCCACAATTTCAACATCCTCAATTCCTATTTTAATTTAGGTTTTAACTTCATTCTGCCAACATCTACAACATCTATTGCTCCTTTTTTGTTAAATATTATTTGCTTGTGCAGTTCAATAACTTCAAATATAACATGCAAGAATATTTTCCTTTACTTCTTTAGGCAAAAGGTAATATGACACAGTGTTTTTTTAACTAGTTACATTTGGGTGCAACAGATATTCTGGTGTCTGGCCTAAAGAGACAGACAATGTTATTATAGCCAACCAGGATAAGCACAGTTCCAGTTTAAAACTCAATATACAATAATACAGCCTTTACGCATATTTAGCTAAATGAGGATAACCTTTATTACATAAAGTAGTCTGTGGCTCCCCCTCCTTTGTCACATACATCACAAATTGTTTGAACATATATTTGTTTACACATTTGTTTACATGTTTTTTAAAGTCATTCTAAATAGGCTGTTGCTAATGATGTTGATGCACTTTCATATCGAACCTGACGAAACTTTGTTTTAGACTCACTGGATTCATTTCTGTTAAAAACTCCAACACAAAACATCCCGCTCCAAATGAACTCAGTTCAATTCTCTCATGCAGCATGAGGTGGCAGCATTAACCAGAGTAAAACTCCCAGAACAAGACTGTTAAGTTTTTAATAACCTTTATTACAAGCTGCAAACACACACTGTATTGAAGACACTACAGGGATTAAACTTAACTACGTAATGATACTGTAAATCCAGTGACTACTGCACATTGGTGTCTCACATGTTACAGCCCCACAAACTACAACGAGGAAGTATCAGTATGCCTCTTTGGCTTCCTCACAGACTCCAGCTGCTTGACAGGTCAGCTGTGTCCAACACAAAGAAAACCTTGAGGAAACAATGAGGAAGGAGATGACACCAACTCACAGAACTTGCCTGACAACCAACAGTTCAGCTGCATCATTGAACACTAACTTTTTTCCATCTTAAGCAAGCAAAGGGTGGCAATGTGACAAACAACGAGTGAAAAGATAGGAGAGGGAAATTCCAGTGTATCGAAATTCGGCGCGTTTGAGAAAAGAGGAAGTTGCAAATGTCATTACTTAAAATAATTTTCATAAAGAAACATGTAAAACAAGACATATGAAAGTACGAACCCAAGATAGATCATGACTCAAGGGGAAAAAAGGGATTTATTTACAAGACATCAAAGTACAGAAACAAAGATTTATAAATGGCTAATATCAGAAAACATACAGCCAAAAACCAATATATCAATTTAACTCTAGAAAACAGTACTATATAGTCCTACAGAACTATGATCAATTGACTTCAAGAAATACACATAGCGTGTGAGTACATGATACAATACATTGTAAAATGTACGGCAACAAAATACAGTGGATGCAACACAGCTCTTGGTGCAGAAAACGGGAATTGGTTTGCACTTTTATAACAGCAGTAAAAATACCAATATCTTTTGACAATATCTGTCTGTGGTTGCCACTTAGCAGCTCTAGCATTTACATTGATCTCCTGTGGCGTGTTTTTTGGTCAAAAGTAAAATATGACATTCACTTGACCCTCCTTGGCCATTTGAATTCTCAGTTCATGCAAAGAAACGTTTCTGTTTTCAAGTTATTTCTCTGCAGGTTTGACGTATTCAACATGTAGTCCAGTCACTGGCTTCACTAAACATCAGAAAACTATTCATTTCTCCAGAGTCACTGGACCTGGTAACATCCCATTGTGACTGGTTTTGATGGGTTCAGCTGTACCGAGATGTCAGGCAGGCAGGGGGGAGGGGATGCAGAGGACGGGGCACTGGACTCGGTTACTCGTCGGCAGTGACAGAGATGGGGTTGTCGTAGGCTGCTCCCTCCATGTCCTCCACCCGTTTCCTGCGCATCTCTGGAGGAGGTCTGGGTGGTGGATTCTGAGGAGGATTCTTGATGCTTTCCGCAGCCGGCTTTCGGACCTCCTTCCTTGGAAGAATGGGTTCCCAGTGTTCACCTCGGATCGCTGCCTAGAAAGCAAGAAGATGACAAAGAGCACAGGTTGGTGATTGTATAATCAAGTTAAGCTTGAAACTCACTCTTCAAATCCCGGCAACAGTGATGGGGTGAAAACCTACAGCGGCTCTTATCCTGCGCACCCACAGTTGTACACACAATTAAAATAAGATAAATTGCACAGCCAGAACAGCTTTATGACTTTGATTGCCACATCTAGTGCTGCTGAAGAATTCAGGCACACCCCTGACCGGTCAGATTTCATAACTGCGGGGTCATGTCTCAACAGAGGTACCAGTAATGAAACAATCTCTTCCTTGTTGTCATTTCCTTGTTTCCGTCAACTGGCCACTTCCTACCTCGTCTAATAACAGAGTCGACAGTATTAAACCTGCTTTACTGGAGCTTAATGTCGCCAACTCACCACAAGGTAGATGAGGCTGGCGATGCCCAGGCAGACGCATCCGAGGACAGTGGCAAGCATGAAACCTCCAGGTACGCAGACACTGAGACAGACAGAGACAGAGATTTTGAAGAACAGGTTGATGACAAGCTGTCAGTCTTTTGTTTGGTAAGACTGAATGAGAGGAATGCTGTCTGGTGAAGGAAAGTGGCAGAAGAAATGTACTCACGCAGCATGTAAAAATGCTCTGACATAGTAATTCCTGGTCAGGGGCCCAAAGGCTTTTACGCATACAGTGAAACAGTATTGGCCCCTAAAGGAAGACAAGAGACACGATATGAGCATCATTGCAGAAGTCATCCATTAAAGCCAACCTCCACGTTGCAAAAAAAAAAAAAAACCACAAGTAAATGATATGAAATCACTTACGTTCTCTCCACACTCGTGCCCTTGGCCCTCTTGCTTCGGGGATACTCAAGTAGGCACACAAACACTCCAGCAGCGCTAGTTATCTGTCAAGGCTGTTTCATTTTACAAGGTTCACTAAATCACATTAGAACTATGAAAGAACGTCAGAGTTAATTTGAATAAACACCTGTCAGCCTGTGCAGGTTTAGTAGGTAAAGAAATGATAGATGGAGTGACTGTTTCTGATATTTACATACATATATAATAAGAATACCAGATAAAAATAGACTAAACGAAATGATTTCTAATAAGTTGTGTTTTCACCAGTGCAAAAGTATCATGATTTACGCGCCCAACTCCAAGCAGACACGTTTGAGACTTATATATCTCTCCAAGACTTAGTAGAACATGAAGCCAAGTTTAAATATTAACTTGCCAAAAGTAAATACCTGTGGTATGTAAAGACCGTCACATAAAGCAAAGTATGTTTCAGATTTAATTTTTGCTGAAGAAATTTCAAACACACGACAGTAGATCTTTGAAGAGGGACTCTTGAAACTGGATGTGGAACATTTTTTCACACAGACACGACTTAAGATGAGACTTTTTTTCTTTATGCAAACAATAAAGGATACACCGCATAAGCAGCAAACTCCCAGCCTCTGAACTGTCCAGCCACCCCAACAATGCCTCCAGTGAGAAGGACTGAAAGAAGGAAACAGGAAGATTAAATTAAAATATCTGTTTAAAAAAAAAAAAGTTTTATTCTACTTTAATATTGTATGCCTCCTCTCTGATTTGACTCCATACTCCAACATATCTCCAAAATAAAGCAGAGTTGAATTTATTGCTTATTGATGAAGATTTAATATTGTGCTCTAATAAAATCAACAAAGTGCATTTACTCGATCAACAAACTGGTGGAGGCTGATAAAAAATAATGTTATAAAAAAAATTGAATGCAACTACATAAATTCATCAGTCATTTTTATGAAACTAAAGCTTTTGTTTAACTTTTAGAAAAGTGTGTATACTCACTGAACCCCGAAGCCAGAGCCTGCTCATTGGCCCACATCGCCCACTCTATCTTCCCCATCGCGTTAACTGAGCGGCCTCTCTGCACACACACGGACTCCCTCGAGAGCGACACACAGATGTGACTGTTTGGTACAAGGAAGCAAATCTATTTACGAGATGTGAGTTGTGGAGATGGGCAGGCTGCGGGGCGGGGCCGCGTCTGACGTCATTTCCTGAAAAGAGGTGGACCACAAAGGGAGGGGAGGAGCTAACCGATGAAACTCACCTGACAGGTAAAATAAAGCTCAGCAGGTGCATGGACTTCACGTACACGATGTGCTCTGTAAATGTCATTCTGAATAATTCTGCTTTTAAAGTTAGACACACTGAGCAGACCATCGGCTTTTCAAGTAAATTTCAATAAAAAGAACTATAAAAAAAGAAAACTTGAATCTGGAAATGTCAAAAGACACAAAGGAAACAATGACATTGACTAAAATAGATTTTATTTCATGTTACAAAATCAAGTTGAGATAAATTAAGCGTGATGCGGGTCTGAAATTGTGTTTTTACACAAGATGAAAATGAAAACATAATTAAAGTGAAGGTAATTGCAACAGCTTTTTTAAAACATGGATTCATACAGATGCATCAGAGCCTCACTGGCACAAGCATGTCCATATTTATTTACTACCTTTGAGTCGAACCAGTCAAATGCCTCTAATAGCAGGATCTAACTGTACCGAAGACAATGAGATGAGGAGAGTATAGTTCTTTAGGAAGACTGGTGCTGCTGTTGGTAAAACCCTAGTTACATTTGACTAATGCAAACTGTGTCTCTGCTGAACTGGCTACATTCTCATTCTTTGTCCAGTTAGGACTGCAGGGCGTCACACAGTCGTCTTCGGCAACCCATCTGATCCGAGTAGATGCTGAGCGAGGTCCTGTACCGCACAAGGGCCTGGTCCAACCTTGAGCACATAGCAAGACAACATCATGTCACTAACTTAAACCAAAGAAGCACTATCCCATCAGTAAGGCAGAGGAACTACTGTATATCACAATACATGCCACAATTTTCAACCGAAGAGGTGCAACACAATGTTACACAAGAGCTGGTTAAAAAGGAAATGTGGACATGAATCTAAGCTTGTCTTGCAATCTGACAACTGATATATCACAACTCTATACTATATATTAGACAGATAAGACAGACAAAGATTGATTATCAGTTGCTGTTTAACATAAAATGAGCTACTGAGTGATTACAGGTGAGTGTTTGTGTGTACCTTGGTACTGATGATGTAGCTTATTCCCTTAGGGATGGGCTCTAAACCAATGGTCTGTTTCAGCTCTTCAGAAAGAGCAGCATGGTCAACGGGAAGACCCTTAATAAACCTGCAGAGAAGGAAGAAACATCCAATGACTCTCTTTAAGCTGACTCAGAGCAAACACATGTTCATAAGCAAGAGTGTTTATTAATGGAGTTAATTTAATTTTGTATTTATGTATATAAATGACATTTTAGATAAATTAATTAGTTTGAACCAGGACTATGCACTAAAGTTGTCAACTCACTGTCCTCCGTTGGTTTCTGGGGGGAAGAAGTGTTGAACCACCTGAGCAAACTCAGGAACATGCTGCTGTAAGGTGAAGATCACAGCGTTGGGTCCTGCATCAAATGTGTAGGCCACCTATAGGGAAACAAAGAGAGTGTGACGGTCAAATGAAGAGGGAGAATTTCTGTTCCCCAGTTTGAAAACCACCCCAGAAGTTTCACATCATCATTACACCATCGCAGAAATTCAGCTGCAGGAACTAAGGCAAATGTATAACCAAAAAAACAACAACCCATATCTACACTTATAGTAGTAGTAATAGCAATAGTAAAAGTAAGAAGACTACAGTTATGCATGTTATATGAGTATATTATTATTAGACATTCACACTGCAAATCAAGCAAATCATCTGAATGACTTCTAAATTAAAAAAAAGTTTCTCTCATAAGTTACACAATCTGTTTACTACAAATCATTTGTAAAATGATTTTCTACCCTTCAAAGCATCCATAATTCCATTATACTGTATTACATTTTACAAAAAAACAAAACTATGTTAATCCAACAGTAAACATTTGAGTTGCTTTCTTTTATTGTCAGTTGTACTATTGTTGTATAATAATGCAGTAACAAGTATTATCCTAAAAAGTTATAAAATGAATCATCATAACACCTGACTAAATCATTAAACCAAGAGAACTACTACATACATATTTTCCTGGTCTTTCTCAGAAGCAGAAGTGTGAAGTTGCTCACCCTTGTCTCCCCGTAGTGTCTGTTAAACCGATGCACCAAACTGATAACCTGTTGAGACACACTGTTGAGGTAGAAGATGGGAGGGTATGTGTCAAGGCAGGTGGCATGGAACTGGTTACTGTCCTTCATGGTCAGTTCAGCAAATGCAGCAAAGTCCTTTCTGCGCACAGCCTCAGTCATCTCTACCATCCGGCTTGGGACGACAGACTCAGCCCTGTGCTACACACACAAACATTAAGGATTGACAATAGAGTAACAATAAGTTAGCTTTAAATGCAGTTTATATGAAGATAATTTCCACTTAAAACAGTACAGACAGTAATGTTATTACACTGACTAATTTATGGTTAGGGCTGAAGGATTGACATTGTTTAAGTACCTTTAAGAGACAGCTTGTTTGAACACTGGTTTGCATCCCAGAGGTGCTGCCTACTGGCTTCTTCTCAGCACTGGCCTGTGACAAAATTAATGAATTGTTCCTGATGTGACTTTTACTTTTTTTCCGTTAAAATGTGCATTTTGTTTCAAGATGTTTATTAAACATGTTAGACAAAAAAAATTGTCTTTTGTTAAAGTAAGAAATTAAGTACGAGACTTTAACAGCACAGAACAAATGTCCCAAGACATAACTGTCTAATAACTGTCTCTCGCTCTCTCAAATGCACACAAACGGACCTACCACTAATACAAGGATTCTGAGCTCAGGCCAGTGAGTCTCTGGCTCCACCTGCTGGGCTAGACTATCCTTGCCGTCGTCTTTCTGTCCCATGATCCACTGGACAAACCCTCCATACATACTCCGGCATGCGCTGCCTGAGCCTTGCCGAGCAATCCCAGACAACTCCCCTTCAACGCCATATACCTGGGCCAGAGTATAAACTGCAGCACAGGGACAAAAGAGGGAGCATGAGAAAATGGAGATGTGTCAAATATGAGACAGACATGTTGAAGAATGGGCAGACACAGACAACATAATATAGTTTGAACTTTATTATTCCATGCTGAGAAGCAGCTGTTGGATTTCTAATAAAATTTCAGTCACTGTAACGGAACTTACACACATAAACCCTCACCTAGACAAGCAAATCCAGCCGCTGAGGAGGCGAGGCCAGCAGCAGTGGGGAAGTTGTTAACAGAGCAGATGTGGACCTTGTGAGACAAACCAGTTGAATCCACGCCAGGCCCCCCGTCGTTACGTCTCTTTCTCGCTAATCGTCGAACTAAATACAGAACACAGTTAAATGACATGGTGGCCTGCAGTCTCTCGAACTTGGTCTTTTGTGTCCTCTTTGTGCTTTCTAAGAGCAAAACTAAAACAGACAGGACTCACTCTCTCTCAAGCAGGACTGCAGTCGTGGATGGTTGATGTCCTCCTCTTTGCCATTGAGCCATATTCGATCCTCCTGAAATGATCTGCTGGTCGCAACTGTAGTGGTTGTTTTCAGCTGAACAGAAGAAGGAAGAAGACATATCAAGCTTTAGCTACAGTGTCTTATCACAAATAGAATGGCAGATCTTTAGCCTCAAAATATTTTTACAGCCTATGGGACACCGTTTCTGTTACTCATCGTTGAGATGCAAGAGCAAGGTCAACATTTCCTACTGTTGTAAGCATGTATTTGTATTGTATTACATTTTCCCCATTTTTATAATAGCCACCATAGTACACAATTGTCAACAATATATTTTAATAACAGCTCAGTCAAGAGATATTTTTGCCAGTTCACAATAAATGAAATACTCAATATCTAAAAACACAAACATGCTTTGACAAGCTTAACTGATTGCTTGGTTTTATTGTAAGGTATTCATGCATTCACTTACTATTATATTTTATGCATCCACTTGTTTCTTCACTTTACTGTAAAGTACTTGAGCTACATGTATTGTATGAAAGGTGCTATATAAATAAAAATGTAGAATAATTTTTATTATTATGAGTAGTGGTAGAAGTAGTAGCTTTATTGAGGGGTGCTTATATGTTATGCAGGACAGGAGCAACAACACTTTTGAAAAGCACACTAAGAGAGTTGAGTCTTTTCCTGCACACATATGATCCATAGTCAGAGTGCTGCGGATTTAAATACCTGGTCTTGATGCAATGTGACGCTCAAAGATGAGTTGATGGGTAGAATTAATTCTTCATTTCTCTTCCCCCCTGAAAAGTAAGTACAGTTTGACACACAGTGCATAACTTAAGAGTTACCAGATTAATACAATCAGATGTTATGAATATGCTGGACACTAAATCCACCTTTTTAATGACCAGTATTCAGACGTACATGAAACACACATATTGTCGATTAAACAGGGTTTTGTTTAGTTTTTAGTCCAATGCTACAAACATAGCTGCTACACAGAGATAAGCAAAAGTCGAGGTGATACTTACAGTATTTAATGACAGCTATATTCACAGGAGCGGTGCATGTAACTATGGTTGGCTTGTCCTCAGGCATAGCTGTATATGTAAAACGATGTTTCTTTATATAAAACTGTATCTAAATATCGTAAAACACACAGTATGAGGCTCTTCTCGTGTTCAGTAGGCACACTTCAGCTTGCTAACTCGGTTTAACCTCGCTGGTCAACATTACTATTTCGCCGACATCTCTCCTGATTGGCTGGTGTTGAACATGTGGCCAACTCCGTGACCAATCAGAGCCGAGCCGTGATGAGTAAGCAGCCGACCTGGCCAATCAGAGATCATCTGACCACGGTCGTGTGAAAATGGGGCAATGACAGGACCCGCCCCTCATAGAGTTTGATTGGAGTGGAGGTTTGTGTTGGGTTCATTTAAAACTATATGAAATGTGTGTAAAACCCCCAGATATACAGACTACAAAATGTAATGATTGAGAAAAAAAAATGGGATGAGTGGTGGTAAAAACTTTCAGTATGATATGTGAGAAGGTGGTCCAGAGTTACTAGACTTCAGTACAATTTTGAGGTAATTTCACTCATATTTCCATTTTATGCTTATTACAAGTGTCGGGTAGTAGTACATGCAATTAAACTATTCCCTACATTTTACAGTGGCTTTCTGGTAGTTTTACTACATTCATATCTGCATGTGGTTGATGTACTCAAATTACATTTTGTGTGTGGATAACTACTGAAACTACAAATAACTCTGCAACGAAACCAAATAAATTATTTTTTTTATGTCACCATTGCTTCTCTACTACGATCTACCCAGATGGGATTGTTTAGTTTAGGACAGTTGCAGGTTTCCAGGGACCTGATTGTCATCTCACCTGTGAAAAATATTTGGCCAGTTTTTAATGTTTTGAATCTGAATTTGTAAAACCAAACTTGAATTTTATTTGGTTGTTAATGTTTGGCCTGTGAAGAAGTGGGCACTTTGTAATAAACTCAACTCAACTTTCAACGGTGGTGATAATGAAACTGTTAATGATGGTGATGCAGGAGCACAGACGTGCAGACCAATGATAAAGTTTATAATATACAAGTAACAAGGGTTTCACTAAATTGTAGCCCTGCTAACTTGACATGAGAGAGCATTTCTTATAGACAAAGAATTAAATCATATCTTTCTCTTTTACACTTTTTATTTTAAAAGTAGCTGGATACATTTGGGAATCTCTTGTTTCGGAAATCCTGAAATTTCAAATAGTTCATTCAGCAAAAAGAGTCAGAAACAGTTAGTCAGATTCTTCCGTGGTGGTAAGGATATTATGTCATGATGCTGCAAAGTTTTCTATGTATGCACTGAGCATAGTCACAAACCTCAAAATGGAAACCGTTTCAAAAAGGGTCGAACACTTATTCATATCATATAACCTCATTTTAGAAATTATAGAAAACAAACATTTGTATTTAAGGCGTTCTTTTTCACATTTTTATGTTAACCTCTAGGATACAGGTCAGAAAAAAAGAAAACACCCAAGTGCAGCATCCAAAGCTATTGGGATGCCAGCCCTGAATAAAAAACAATGTGTTATATTCACAGAACAATCTAGATAAAATGCAGCACTACATTTTGCATTTCATCTAGCTTCTTGTGATTGAAGAACAGAAGTAAAAAAAAAAGAAAATAAAGAAAAATAGTAACTATTTAGAGGGACCAGAGGAGTCAAACAGCGCCATCAGCTGTCAGGGGTACAACACCAGCAGTGCACATCTGCAGTAACTTGATGGAAAAGAGATCACAGAAGAACGCCTCATCTGAGTGTGTATCTACCCCCCACCACTTATGCCACAATGTGAACTCCACTGATGTTGTTCTTTCCTCTTGGTGTGTAGTTTCCAGAGACACACAGAAGCTAGTGTGGCATCCCAGGATTCGGCTAGCCAAAGACACTATCAGAGTCCCAGTAAAGTGTATCCTCTCCCAAAACCTTGGTCTTTTTTCAGGGCTCCACTTTAAAGTTAGTAATTATCCTCATCATCTGAGTCCATCACCCTCCGCCTGTTGAACTGACAAGTACAGAGCACAAACGATGTTAAGACAGACAAGTGACTGACAATGAATCAAGCATAGGCGATAACTCAGGAACTTACTGTGACAGTTGTCTTCTTATCTGTTTGCTGACTGACTTTTTCTAGAATCTCGATCAAGCCTGACTCTGAAATCTGAGAAAAGAGGAAGTCCATTCACTTACTGCCAGCATGAAAAAGAACATTTACATAATATCATTAATTTACAAGCATGGGAGGTAATTTTCTTACCTTTCCTCCTAGCTTTCCAAAACGAGCCATCTGAATGAGATAGTTTTCGACTGCGTTGGCCTTCTCTGGCTTCACCAAAGCAAGATTACTCACTGAGAAAAAAAAAGAGGAGAGGAGCCTTATATTTCTTAATAAACCCTCTATGACACTTTCATTTGAGTGAACATAAACCAGTCTGAAGATGTGTTACACATATTGTTATTCTAATTTCATACATATTTCATGATGCTGTTGTTATTTCACGCTTAATAAACACATAATTTATAGACATCTTCTGGTTCTACCAGAAGAACTGTTACCTTCCAAAGGGATCCCTCTCCACAGTAATATATAATAAATCTGCGAGCACACTTACATCTGGCACGGGCAGACTGGTCAAGAACTTGAGCCAGTATGGAGTTCCTCATGTCTGTTTCTCTGTGAATAAAACGTATCAGTGTTACTAAATCAGTATTAGCTACTACAGTTTGGATCTGGGACTGAGAGCAGAACTGTGACTGTTATAGTAATCCTCAGATGTTATGAATATTAGCTATATTTTTTAGAGTTCATAACTTTGTTTTCAAATGTACTGTGACATTATCATCTCTCAATGGATGGCAGATAATTCAGTGAACAGATGTTCTATAAATGAAAGTCTTTTTATCCAAGTACAAAGAAATCGCACAGTATATAAGTAATATGTATTCACAACATGCATGCTTTTAAATCAGTGAACCCCTCTTACCTTTGCTTGGCCTCCTCTGCTTGTTGATTATTTGAAGAATCCTGAAAGAATATGGGAAACAGCACCATCACACACAGCTTTTATTTTTACCTTCTACTACCTGTTGGATTTATATCCTGATGAGGGAAAGTTTAATATTAGCCAGTATAACCTCAACTCTAGAAATGGTCTCACAAAGTAGCCTAATATCTGTTCCCATGCTTTTCTCGATTATCTTACGAAACCCAAGTTTTGTTATCCAAAGTTTCAATCACATGATTCAGACATGAACGTCAAGTCTAACATGTAATAAAAACATTTATGTATACAGTATGCTTGTTTTTCACAGGTCACAAGTTACATTTTAAGTTGGTGAAAATATCTTCTTTGGTTCAAGAACTGAAAGCTGAGGAAAGGAGGAGCCCTGAGAAATAAAGCATGACTAAGACTGTAATATTGAGGTGACTTTACAAAACCCTATTACAATATATCAGTTTTGTTAACATGTCCGTATGAAAGTAAAGACATTTTTGTTAAGGATCCCTTACATTTAGTCATGAAGAAGTAACAGATACATTGATATGTACAAAGACATGTACATAAATTGGACAAATATACTTGTCAGCACTCTGGAGGAAATGAAATCTGACAGCACTGTCTGAAATCTGCTTCAAGAAGGCCAGATTTAACACATTTGATTTATTAAGAATAGGCCACTATATTGTGTTGGATTTTATAGCATAAACCATTATTAACAATGTTCCATAACAAAGTAATCACACTTTACCATTTGTTAATTTCTCAGTAACATGTGCACCTACTAAAGAAAAGAGACTTTTAACTTGGTAACAGATAACGTAAGAAAATACTGAAGACTAACTATGATCAGCAGTCGAATCTACTTGTGAATTTGTCCAGAAAACGAGGTTTTCTTCCTTCCTGTCTTTCTTTGTTTTTATCTCTCATGGCTGGTTTTGCTGAGCAGACAGTGGCGGTGTCAGAGGGGTTTGCGCTGTGTGGCCGACACAAAGCCAGCCGTGCTGATGGGGTGATGTTGGCGTTTACTGTGATTTCTCTGAGTCCATTAAAGTTGGTTCACAGTGGGCACACCTCTCGGCGGTGGGCTATGAATATCTCCTGAGTGACAGAAACATCAGTGGAGCTGTGGTGGCTGTTTTAGCCGCGCTAGCTAGCAGCGCCTCCTTATAAGGCTGCGCAGACACGCTCCCCGGCTCCTGCCTCACTCTTACCCCGTGCTTCGCCTGAAGTTCAGCCATCCTCTGCCGCCTAATGGCCTCCAGTTCGTCGTCTGCCATGGTCTCCGAAAATAACGTGGACCAAGAAGGCTGAAAAAGGGGGGATGAAGTACCGCAACGCAACACACACACACTGCACTCACTCCAGAGGCAAGGCCCTACGAGCGCAGGGGAGCTAATCAACACCGAGCAGAGCAGAGCAGAGCGAGCCGACAGTCAGGGGAGAGCAGCCGAGCCCCGAGCGAGCGAGGCCTGAGAGGATGAACAGAAAAGGTGTGTAAGATGAATAATATTTAATCATATCTATTCATGTAATGAGTTTCCGAGAAAATAAATTAACATAGTGTAAAAAACAATCGTATGTCCTGTGATTCTGATACCGAAACATTTGTTCTTTTAATTATAGGAGATCTTTTTGTGTGAATCGTTTCAAAATTGGATATCTTCAACCAATAACATTAAATTTGGAGCTGTAATGGAGGATTAAAAAAATGGAAATGATCTATAATAGCCTGATTTGTAGATTTATTGCCACTGTCCTTGAACTTGAGCAGAAACCACTGAAAAATATAAAAAAAACACACAAGTCTTGGACGTTTACAAAAAACACACACACATTGATTTCTGACTCTTTTATTTATTCTGTTTTCCCCCTTATTTCTTATAAGATTCCTCATACTATTTTCCGATTTATTTAATATTTTGACCAATAACAAGAGCTGTCGATCACTTCTGTGGGGTCGTCTTTTTGAGAGCACATGTAATTGAATTAAATGTTTTTTTTGCCAGTTTCATTGAGTGTAAAATGTAAAAAGAGTGCCGATGTTTTGGAAAAAAAGATTAGCAAAAGGAGTCATGTGCATGTTTAAAACATTTGACAATAAACACATAATTGAATTGGTTAATGTTTAATTGCAGAAGTTAGATTGATTACAGCATCATTATTCCAAGGGAGGAATCATTCAAATGGAGCTCTGTGCCCTGATGGATGTTCTCAGTGGAGCTTCCTCTGCCTGTGAGGTGTTGGACTGCTGATAGATGGAGGTAGCTTCAGCAGGTTTGTCACTGTTGATCTCTAGCTCCCTCTGTACGTACTATAAGAGAAACGGGTCAGGAGCAGAGGGACGTGGTACTTTTGGCCGGGGTCGTTTATAGTGAAGGTAATCTGCAGCAAAAGAACAAGCATTAAAGAGATCAACAGTGAGCATCATTTGCACATGATAGGTTATATGAGGATAAAAAAAAAATACTGATCTAGTTACAAAAGTATGGTAACACCAAAAGTAAAAGATCTGAGGATGTTCAGATTCCAACATCACATTTTCAGCCATTGCTCACCTCAACATACGGATAAAAGCTGGTCTCTCCCATACTCTTCCAGTACTGAGCAGTCTCAAAATGCATTTTGTACACGCCAGATGTAAACATTTGTTTTGTGATGAGTCCTGGGCAACGTCCGTCATCATTAGTGGTTCTGTTGAGACAAAATATGAAGACCAATGAGAAAAGATACATTATCTGATATTTTCCTGTGATCATACTTTGGGACTATGTGGACTATGTGGACGTGTGGTATTTTGCAGCTATGGCTGTTGTTGTCAGATTTTTACCCAGTGGTTATCAAAGTCCAGGCATTAGTGGAGGGGTCTTGTCGATAGAGAGTGAGGGCCATGTTGGAGCCGGGGACGCCTATTGCAGTGTTTAGCACATGGGTGGTCAGAGGACTCGGTGAGCCTGCCATTGCTGTGATCTACAAAACAAGCAAGTAAGATTTTAAATGGGTCAGCTTAAATCTGAAATTAGACTACTATAATTAAAAATTCCCCATAAACTTCTTTGAAGGCCTAGTTTTCTTAAACCAACATGGAGGTCATATGTTCTTTTAATGATCTCTCGGCAAGAAAAACACCCCACCCTAGATTTCAATAAAACAGCTGTATAAAAGTTTTCAGATAATCAAAAAACGCTCAAATTTGGCATTCTGGAGTATTTAGATAGATATAGGAATTTTAATATTGTGCTTTCTGCCTCCTTTATTGGGAATAAAAAGCTAGACATTTAAAGACAGAATCTTTAAATATGAAAATAATGCACTAAAACAATATGTCAGAAAATTGAATAATTAAAAAAAGTTCAGTTATGCAAGTTATAATTAGCATGTATAAATCCTTAGTTTAATCAAATAACAAATGTAATTACCTCTAATAGCTACAATACAAGGTACTTGTTTTTACTAATAACTTCTGGCTGTAAAATAGGGGTAAATAGAAAGCCTGGATATAGTTAATGTTACATTTATCTTTCCACATTTGAAGATATTAAATTAGATCATTTGTCATTTATTGACTGCTCCTGTTGTAGCCTTTGTCATGTCACAAAGTTACACAAACTAACCGCATAGCCGCAGACTTCATGTTGTTGCTATAGAATTATATAAGAATAGAATAATACGTTTTGTAAAATTGATCTAAAAAATATATAAGTTTTGCTGTACAATACAACATCTTGATTATATAATGCTAAATCCCTGAATCTTATATTCTGTTATATATTCCAAAGAAGTTTTGCGCTTACCTTGTTTTCAGGCAAAATATGACCCTTGAGCTGCTGCAGCCTGTACGCACTCATGCGCACTGATGTATAAAATCCCAACTGGGTCAACAGTTTTAACCCAAAAAAAACTGAATTTTATGGTTTATTTAACAGCATCAGACTTTTTGTCACATTGTTGTCATGCAGCTCTGCACACTGTCCTACTGTTCAGCACACTTATGCTTATCTTTTTGTCAACAGAAGACTGGTTGTGCAAGAGGTCGCTCTGCTTTTGAACTGCTTCTGCCCTAATGTGAACTTAGTGTGGACATGGACGATCAAAGTAGAGGAGGAGCACAATTAACGGATTAAAAGGAACAAAACCTTTTTTATTTCATGACCCTAGTATGTATGACTGCTGGATTAATGAACCTTAAATGCACAACTTCCTGCTTGAATTCCACAAGTGAATCCACTGACACACGCGCTTTGATACTTCCTCCCAACCAACCCCCCTCGGTCTCTCATTTTAATGAAATTCAAACCCAAGTGTACAGTGTCATATTTGATGGATCTTTTGGAGCTAAATGTTAACAACACAGAGCTCTGTAAATAATTTATACATGGTTACTGTTACACCATACAGCCTAATACTCCTGCAGTCTATTTATTCTGCACTTTGCCTTGGTGCATTTGGTGTCTTGTGTGAAACACTTTGAATTGTCTTGTTGCTGAAATGAGCCTTCCAAATAATCTTAGCTTACAGGGCTTCTACTTTGAAAGCACTGCTGTTATTTCCTGTAATTCTAATGTACCAAGCAGGTGTTCAAATTATCTAGCAGTGATGTTTAAATTGTTGTTCTCTTGTTTATTAATTAGTGTCACTGTAACTGATATGTAAGAGTAAGTAAGTGTAAAATTAGGCCGTGATGCATAGGAATTACCTCATGCTAACATGAGTCTGTAGTAGTATTTAATTAACTATAAGACCATTCTGTGGTGAATATTTTAAACACTCATGTTGGGACAGTCTGTGATGAAAAAATACATTAATCTCAATCATGTACATTCATTATTTAAAACTATTTGATGTGATATGACACAGTTTCCGTTTTCATAAAATATTTCCCCAGTGATTGAATTATCTGAAAACTTATGTTCCATTTTCTCTTTAATTCAATATTAACCAATAACCAAAACATCTTTAATTCAGCACAAAATCCTAATGCGTGTTGTGGTATTATGGGTAACATAAAAACAACTGATAGTTGCAGGAACATTGTTTTTTATTCTTGTGTGAAGCGTGGCTGATTTTGTTTCGGTGTGGTGAGTCAGCAGAGTACTATGTGCTGCCGAGGGGAGTAACGTATTGTGAGGACTGTTCTAACATCTGGATGGAAACTGCTGCAGTCTGAGTGTGGGCAGTGTTGGCGGTATCCCCCTTAACCAGGCACACAGCAACCGTCAAAACAACACACACAGTGTGGATGGTAATGTGCAAAATTTTGCTTGACCTTTGGTCTGTTTCTGTTTCACTCTTTTCCTCTGTGTCGAGCATGCACATTCAGAATAAAAACACACTCCCATGTGGTGTATTTATACTCAATATGAAAATACTTTTACTACTGTGACAATGAGTATTTCCACTTGGCTTATCTTAAGAATGCAACCAAAAACATGTAACACCATAGGAATTATAATAACATCATTGTTTTCTTTAAAAAAACACATGAGAAGTCCTAAAGCAAGATTAAAGTCAGACAGTTCAACAATTACAGTAAAGTTTACAATAATACACAATATTACACACTGACCTCAACCTTTGCACATCTCAAAGTGCCAAATACATGGTGGAAGAGAGCAGTAACATTCCTCTAATACAGTTAAAGTAGAGAAAACTATTTCTGAAAGTGTGTGATATACCAGGGTCATTTGTATAACATTTCTCTCAGAGGGTCACGCTCACAGAAGTGGCATAGAGATTCATACAAGCAGACAACAACCAGTTTCATCCTGAATGATCAATGTGGTTATTCATTCTGTCAAGGACTACATGATTTACTCTGAGTAGCTAAATTCTTATATCGTAGAAGTATACAATAAAGGGAAAGAGTGTCTTATTATAGCCTTATTCTGAACATGATAACAATAGAGAGAAGAGTAAAAACTTTAATTTTCCCTTAATGTTGTATCCCCTTGCTGTTTCTCTTCTGGGGGAAAATGAAACATCGTAGCACCTTTGGCAAAACTACACATCAATTATTCCTGTATGTACAGTCTGATGCCGGCATATGCTGCCTGTTTCAGAAGAAGGCTTTTAATTTGAACAAGATAAACTGGTAAGCTGCTTATATTTTTTTAGTTTTAATCAGAGAACTCTATTGTCTCATTTGGATTAATGCTGCAATATTTGGATTAATACTGGAATACTGGTATTCGTGCGATCCCGCTGCTTAGGCAGGATTATAAAAAGTCTAATTCACCATCGTGCTTCCAGGTGTCACTTATAATTACTCTCTGGATCCCTCTCACTCTCTCAGTATGACAAATTCTTCTCAGTGTCACATGCACATACTTAGTTTGTAGGAATCACCTGTGTCAGTGTTTTTTCTTTGACAGGAATTGTTTGATGTTCACGGAAACCACGCGCCTGTGATACAATTAAATGTACTGTGTTATCTGATATGTACACCCAGCTGGAGGGGAGTTGAGCCTCTGATATGAATGTCGGCTTGGTGATTGTTGTTCTCTTCCGCCATGTTTGGCACTTAATCCACGTCGTCTGCGTCTTCTCATTTTCCTCCCTCATATTTCCTCCTCAGGGTCAGAGCTGTGGTTGCTCATCTGTGACAGACAGACAGACAGACAGGCGTACAGACAGAGGGAGGCAGGGCAGGGAGGGAACAAACAAAGACATTTCATTAAAGTGTGAGCTCAGAATGACTAAGTAAAATTTAATCTTGCAAGTATAAATTGATTTCACAGTAGTGGAGTCCCAGTGGTTTCTGTGTGTCCGCTCACCTCACACGGCAGAAACATCTGGTTATCTTGTCTGTGTCATTTTAAAGCCAAAACAATTTAAATTATGAAATTGTAATTAACTTAAATTTAAAATTCAAAGCTGGTTTCTTGATTTTTATTTCCTATGGGAAACTGAGTTTTCCTAAAAAAAAAAAAAAGATTTTAATTTTAACAAATTAATCTATTTTATCCACAAAATGGGGCCCTGACAGAAAAAGAATGACTGCTTAAGAGAAATCAACAAAAGATCTTTGTTATGTATCTTAATAACATCACCAGGAACTAGCATTGTGATGTAAAGAACATTAAAAGCAAATGGAAAGGCCCTCACTCATGCAATTCTTATTACTATTAAACATTATACTTATTATACTATTAAACAAGCCATCTTCAAGTGTGTTTACCGTGTGGTGGTCATCATCGGGCTCCCTCAGGTTGAGGCTCTCCCTGTGGATTCGGTGGCGGGAGCTGGGGGGGGAGAGGGAGGAGAGGGAGTGCTCGGGGCTGCTGGCAGACAGAGCGTACGGCGAGCCAGCTGGACTGTCCTCTCTCAGGGGAGACCCTGCAACACAGGAGTGAACAAACACACACATGTGGAGTTCAGTGAAAACTGTTTGGTGTGGAGCTTAGGTCCTGTTTCCCTTTTTGGACAGGGGAGTGAAGAAAACGCCTGTTTACTGTGAGACAGTGCACATCCCACTGCCTTTGCACCAGACAAACACGAGTGGGAGTGACAGGATGAAGGACAGATGAGGAGTTAGTGAAGAGGAAGCAAGAGACAGTGGAGCTAGACAGTGAGGGACGGGGGACTCGAGTAGAGCCAGAGATAAATTAATATGAAGATGAGAGCTATCTATTGCCCAAGGTCATTCAAAGCAGATTGATCACACACACACACTTTACTGAAGGTATTCACAGACATCGGCTAAACTGCAGCAGCCACAGCACACACTCCCTTTTTAAAGTACTGTCTATTTGTATTCATCCTGATCTTGCTCTAATAACCTCTAGGTTCAAGGTTAAGGTTGTTTTTTTTTTCTACAACACATGGGTGTATCAGTGAGTGAGGATGTCAGAGGGAGGTGGACTGTGCCAAATTAGGGGTGTAAACAGTGCTCCAGTTTACGACCAGTTAAATTAAGATTGCAGTAAAACCCGTTTCTTTAGGAAGGATAATAAAGCTTTGTCCTGCTTGGTGCCTGGGCTGTTTCATTTCTCTTAAATTTCACTTTTGTTGGCAGGTGCAGCACCTGTACTGTGTGTGAATGTCCACATGAGGGCAGAAGCAGTGCTTCCCACCATGCACACTGGTGATCTCAGGCCCTGACTTTTGTCTGTTTTCTGAAGCCTCATCAGTCAGTTACTTCAACCTTCACTGTTTGTTCAGCATGTTCCAGAATTTGCTCACAACCATAAATCAAGACGTCGGCGCTCCAGTTCATACCGGCCTTGATTCAACTTTTTTAAAAACATCCTGACTAGAGGGAAATAATTGATTTGTCAGGTAAAATAGGAGCGGCTTTGGTGGTGCAGTGCATTTCCTTCCCCCATGTCTCCCTGCGGCATAGACCCTGAATCATCCTGATTGGGGTTGTTGCTGGAGGAGCTAATCAAGCAGAAATCAGAAAGTGGCATATTGCTGGAGTTCGCCTTAAAATGTTTTTGATGTGCGGATGGATTATCCATCATTCGATCTCACACCCACCTGCCTCCACTGTCTTTGTGAATGAGCCTCACCTTTGTGGTCATTCCTCTGTGTGTCCATCCTGTCAAGACTGTCAAGCAGCCCATCGATCTGTGTCTTTATCAGAGTCAGCTCCTTTTTAATCACCTGCAACTCCTCCATGCCCACTGCGGGGACACAGAGAGGGAGAGAGAACGTAAGGGACATTAGGAAATTACACAACCTAATCATTTCTTTAGGGAGAGCTTGAAATAGTTTGGAAGGAATAGTTGGACACATTGGGAAATGTACTTATGTACTTTCTTGCAGACAAAGCATGTCTGTAATGTAAATATGAAGGTACCCACTGAAAATGGTTAGCTTAGCATGAAGTCTGGAAACTTGGGGAAAAAGCTCCCACACCTCATGTCTTTTTGTTTGTTCAGTATAACAACTTAAGCGTAAGAACAAGTGTAAACTGGGTGCAGTGACTTCCCAGGGTCTTTTCACTGATTAAAATAAACAATAAACAATAAAATAACAAAATTTAGATCAATAATTTATAGTAGTTTCATATTTACAGTGCAAATATGTGACTGGGATCAATTTTCTCATCCAGCGCTGAGCGAGAAAGCAAAAATGCCAAACTATTCCTTTAAAAAATGTGACTGCGGGAGAGGAGAAGTGCATGCAAAGTGAACCATTAAGACTAAGTGCACACAAATTTAGTCTGTAACTACTTTATGCTAAAAGGGTGAGAGGCAAAAGATATAATAGTCCTTAGATTTAGCATCTGATTCCTCTTACAGAGAGGCAAACGGTATAAATGTGCAGCATCTATTGCAACCTTTTTTTTTTTTGTGACTCAGCTGTCAATTGATATTACTCACACTTGGCTGTGGTTGAACTAGTGGAGTGGGCTCTGGAGCTTTTGGAGTGGGTTCTGTCTCGACTGCGTCTGTGGCCGGTGGAGTAGGAGGACGAACGGGATCGCTTGGCCAGGCTGGGTCCCAGCGTCAGGGGGGACAGAGATGCCGGCACACGCTGGTAGTCATACACCCTAGAAATTCAAGAGACACAATTTAAAAGAACTTAACTTCACTGTGTTCATAGTTCTAATTTGCTCAGTTTGCAGGAAGGTGCTCTGTGATTTTATGCAGTCCAAGTGTCTGAAATTATGATGAAAGAGAGCCTGCCCACAAGTGTGATGATGCAGTTAGACGCAACGTAATTAGACATACATTGGTGGAAATGACTAAACTGAGCATATAGATGGACAGAGATGAAGATGATTATTCTGCAGACAGTTTAAGCTGCTCACAGCATCTGTTCTCTGTGGAGGAGCAAAGTACAAAGCTTTTAAAGCCACCATTTAAACAACCAGGTGGTTTCACACACAAAAGATTACATTAAAGTCACTCTACAGAGTTTTTAACTGGTTATATAACAGCCTCAGTTTATTACAGATTTCTTTATATGACACAAAAAAGCAAATGAGACCAACAAAGATGAGACTTGGTATTTCTATCAGTTTGTCATAGTTATTATTAATGCCTTCATCCACAACACAAGATGAAACAGTGCTGAGGTTTCCTCTGGTTGAATTTGAGTCGCTGTAGCTGCTAACTGAAGGTCTGTCTCCAGAGCTGCCGTCCGCTCTATTTGCAGCGAAACAGTCTCCTCGCAGTGGGGAGTGAGGTGGAGGGAACGTGTCGCCTAACGTTTGGTGAAACACTACTGTCTTTGCCCACAAGGACCACCAAAAACAACACAAAATGAAAAGTTCCATAAAGTCTCTTTAACCATAAATCTGATAGTGGCACAAGGCACATCACGACACTCAAACTATAGTAGGTATTGAACCTCAGTACCTTTTGTGATACCAACAGAAATCTGTGTGTGGCTCAGTAAATGTATCTACAATTGCTAAGCAATGAAGGCTGGAATCAAATAGATGGTCAAACTAGTTACTTTTTCAAAGAACAGTTTTTGATTTAAATCAAATTTTTTTCAGTTTTTTTCAGACTATTTCACTCACTTTATTTTAGACAACTCATAACTGAGAACTTTGGCTTTGTTAAATCACAGAGAAAGTGTTGAAGCCATTCGATTTCAGCCAGAGCAAACCCCAACACAATTTCCTCTGTTACTGCTGAAAAATCCAACTTGGTTGCAGGCATTAAGAGTAAGTCTTAGAAAAAATTATAGAAATACTCAATCTTCTCGCTGTTGTTCTCCTTTGCTTATGTAGGTCATATAGAGTGGTCTGTATTAAATTTAGACTGTTTTGTAACCAGTTAAAACTCCATAGTGCTGGTTTAAATTTCTTAAAATAAAGCATCAAGAATGTTTTTTGTACCAGCATAAACTTGTATCGGCTCTGATCATGAAAAAAGTAAATGGAGCTCAAACAAGGGTGTGATACATGCTGGAAAAAGAGATAGATATTAAAAGGGGATATTAAAGGAAAGATGAAACAATGAAGAAAAGCATCTGTTCAAAGCATATGGATATTTATATTCTATGTTCCTTTGTCTTTGATTTTCTATCTCTGTTACTCTCTCTTGCGTGCTGGCATTGCCTCCTCCCCGTGGACAGCTCCATGTCTCTATCTGTCACTGAATGTAATTGGTTCTGTCAGGGCCAATCAATAGCTCCCCGCCAGGCTAGTAGTGCCGGTGACAGGAGGTGTATCACAGTCAAACTCTATAGTGCTTACAGAAACGACACTGTGTGTTTGTGCACGCGTGCTCTTGTATGTTTCAGCAGAAACAGAGGCGATGCTGTGACTGAAGCAGAAAGTGAGCTGATCTCACATTTGACCTCGACTCTCACTGACCCAGTGACCAAACGCAGCTATGCAGGATCAAAACCGATTAATCATCAATGAGCAAAGATGCAGGAAGTGTGAGAACTCGGGCAATCAAATCTATGAATAATTAGGTTTCTATTTAACATAGCCGCTGTAAATGCAGGACCAGACTGACAGTGACTTGGCTGAAAAAACAACCAATGTTAGAGCCAGGGTTTTTGCTGTGAAATAGATGGATGCCATCATCAGTTGAATTTTTTTCTCAAATTGACCCTTTCCCATTATGAGACAGTGAGCGCATCCTAGCTCCTGTAGCTAGCAGTAGTGGTTGTCTTTAGGTCTGATGATGCAGATTGAAACTCAACAAAAAATGTATTAGTCTACTGTGTGAAAGAACAATATTCATGACTGTTGCAAATTAAATCTAAGACTTTTTAAGGCCTTTTTTGAGGGAAGTGGATTCAATGCTTATTAAGACCCGCAGAAAACAAATTTGTGCAAATTCTGATCACGATGAAAATAACTTCAGATGCACCATGATTGATGCTCTGTGGCAATGGCAATCCATCTCGACTGGACCATGTCACAGTCTGGATTCACCTGGATCGAGGACAGTCCGAACACAGCCTAAATGGTTCCTGCAGAGCCAAAAGCTTTGAAAAGCCCCTCTGCTGTATATCACAAGCCAACAACGTGGAGGCAAGCTGTCAGCTGCAAGGACTTGGAGTCGAATGGTAATGTAGATTTACTGATTGAGCTGTTAGCCAGTCAGTCGGACGCAGCCTGGCTTCCTGAAAAGTTTTCTTTTGTTTTCCGTTCTGTTGAATTCGGTGAAGCCTCTCAACTTGATACAGACTTCTGCACAGACTGCCTCATCCACAGTCCACACACACACAGACAGACACACACACACCCCAATGTCACATAAGGATGAAGTGTATTAGGCCACCATAAGTGTGTGAGATTAGAGGCTTTGAGCATTGTCCGTGTGGGGAGACACAGAGACCAAAGACTTATGGGAGTTTAAAGTCCTTTAGAGCAGTTTGCAGGGGCAGATAGACAATGTGTTGTTACATCGGCTTTGAAGTGTCATCTCAGAGAATGGAAGCTCAGACAATGAGAGACTGTTGACGAGTGAGGATTACAGAAAAGTGTGTGAGTGTGTGTGAGAGGGAGTGTTTGTCTCTATGGATTAGACCCCACACGGAAAGCAGCTTTGTCAGCCTGAGCTGTTATCTGTGCGTTGAAAGACACTTTTCTTTCGTGTTCGCACAAGAGGACGTCGGACAAAAACAGTCATTTCTCTATTTCCCACATATTGATGTGCACAAACAGCAAACACAGAAACCAAAACACACACAAACACACGCAGTCCCCCCTTCACTCACACCCAGAGGCAAACACATGTGCACACATGAATATGCTCACATACACTTCCATTCCCGCACACACTCACAGCTGTCTGTAGAGCTAGCCAACAGCACGGGGAATAATCATGCACTGTGTTAAAAACAAATTGAAAATCAGTAGTGAGTGTTTCCCCCTGAGCAAAGACAGAAAAATGCAGAGTAAGGCAAACGCAATGAAAAAAAAAACAAAAACAAAGAAAAGATGACAGTTAATATTTAGAGCAACGGAGCATCGACATGTAGGAGAAAGCAATGGAACGAGGTGGATATTCTGCGTGTGTACAATGTGACCGCCTTCTTTTATTTAGATGTGCTGAGCGCAGTGTTTATAGGTGAGGCCTGGGGGATGTAGGAAGGTCCCTGTGCAATTTGAGTGGAGGACCAATAATACAGAGGCGCTCTGAGAGGGGCTCAGTTTAACTACCACATCTACCCAACCACTGCACTCGACCGTACACTGCACAGGAGTGTATTCTGCAGTGACACGGAAAAAGTAAACACGCACAGCAATCTAACTGCCGAGCCAACAGTTCATGATAAGTCCCAAACAATACGGTCTATTTCAGTGTTTTTTGAGGGGCAATATATAACCCCAGTGTGTGGTTGTTGATCTGAAAATTTACTGGGAACCTGTGACATTCTCACAATCAAGACAGTCATGCAGGGCAGTGATTTTCATTTCAGTGTGAAAATGTGAAAGGTTTATGCTCTCCTAGTCTTTCAGTGATTTTTTTTACCATTTAGGTAGAACACTAATTGTTTCTGAAGCCCTAAATGAAGTCAAAAGTATAGACACCAGGATATATAAAAAGTTCAGATACAAATGGTGTTGTTTAGAGCTGGTTTTCTCTTGTGCTGACGGATTGTGCAGCAGCTTCAGTTTTCCTTCACTGACACAGACACACAAATATGCAGATAAAATATGTAGGTATGTACCACTGTCTCATCTTGAACATTTAATGTATTCAGTCATTAGCTTTGAGTCTAATAAAGAACGATGATGTTTAAATAAGTCTGCGGAAAACAATCATTGGCTCATTTGAACTGATATACAACACATGCATTTCCATGGTCAGTTAGCTGCTCTATATATTGCTAGAAATGTTCTCTAAATTTAAACGGAACATCTTTCACTTTAGATGACTGCAGCTCAAGCAAACAATAAAAGTGAGTCTACGCTGAACAGTCTTTTGCAATAAGTGTGCAACACTACATGTAGAAAATATATATCTTGGAGTGTGTGTGTGTGTGTGTGTGTGTGTGTGTGTGTGCGTGCGATGAGTGAGTTCCTGGCTGCTGAGTAACAGGCAACATTGTGAGCAAAGACAGGATGACTGACAGCTGTGTGACGGGAGGTGACGGGCAGCGGAGGCTACAGGGGGCAGCAAGGATGAGGAATCCTCTTTAGCCTCTTCCTTTAGCCTCCCACGACACACAGACAAGCAATAAGGCATGTGAGCTGGCCATGCGTAGCTTTCTGACTGTACCTGTCATAGTAGTCCTCGTGATAGCTGTCATAGTCCAGGTCCAACTCAGATCTGAGGGAGAGGTGGACAAAGAGACAGAGAAGGCGCTTAGTGAAGCATTTGTCTAAACTACATGATTCACTGTTACTGGGGCCGCTGCCATATTTCACTCAACAAACAGCGAGCTTGGTTGGTGAGTCGGCGTGTAAATGTGTGCGCCTCCACGGAGTTATGTGGCACAATCACTTCATCTGGAAGGAATGCTGTGTTCATGAGCTCCAGCCAGCCAGAAAAAGACATTGGATTTGTTCTGCCGCAGCATCCAAGGTGGAAAATCCATAGAAACTGTCTCGTGCTCTAACTGTACCACTTGCTGAACATGGCCATGTGTGAGATCACTGAGGAGTGTGAGTGTGTGTGTGTGTGTGTGTATGTATGTGTGAGAGTTAGAGAGAGAGAGAGAATCAGAGGCAGGTGAGTGATGTGACAGGAGCGAACTTATATGGGCTGGTACCTGCGGAACAGCCTGGAGAAAGCGGAGGAGAGAAAAGTGACACTAAGCCAGAGCGAGATCACATTCTGGCGTGTCAGACCTCAGTATTCCTCTCTAATCCCTGCACAGAGTCGCTAATAATCCTTCCATGTTGCTCACCCTCCCTCTGTCTCTCTTTGTCTCTCTTGCTGACTCACCCCCTGTATCCCTCTTTGTCGGTCTTTCATTTATCTGTCATGCTCTCTTTGTTTAAACTCACTTTCTCCATTTCCATCTCACTTTAATACCTTTACTCATGAAATAAATTATAAATACCACATATTCATATCCAAGTGTCAGCCCATGTTCAGACAGTACATTGTCTTTCAGGACACTGTATTTTGGGGAACTAAACACCCCCAGTTCTTGCCATCTGCTTATCTGTTGTTCAGGAAGGCGGTGATTCTCTTGGTTGTAGTCAAGTAGCTCATCTCATAGAAAAGATGTTTTTTTCTTTGTGTGTCCGGATAAACCAAAATAAAACCCATAATCTTCACTATGAGAATTACACACATGTACAGATATACACAGACAAACATCACAGGTCAGTGAGAAGCAAAGACCTCTAATGTGTTTATGTGTGGATCTCTGGATCTGAAGTGCAGACTTATTTTAGAATGGACCCTAATCACATCCCCTCCAGTGGTACTTGTCTGGCTCATACCAGCTGGTTTTCAGAGCTCAGGAGACAGGAAAGCACAAAATAATTCATAACAAGTGCTCATGACTTAGGTGGATGCTTGCCAAAAATGGAAAGCATGATTTCGATCCAATTTAAAGATTGTCTCCCGTTATCCTATTTGAAATGGAGGTCTACACATTCCCTCAGCTTAATCCTGATTCTGACATCTTGATTCCTCTACATTTGAGGACATAAAAGCAAGGAGGATGATTTCTCATTTCGCATCTTGTACCAGTTAAGGACACACTGAGAGACAGCAGGACAGAGGACAAGAGAAACAATAACTCCTCAGCTGAGCTGAGCTTTCTGTGAATTCAGCCAGAAGAGAGACAGAAAATAACTGCTATTCACCAAAATCCTCACTGAGGGGCAGCTAAGCTGCTCCTCTCTCTGTTTGCTTCTTTTGCATTGACTGGTTTACCTTCATCATTATAGTGTTTGAGCTCTGTGGCAGACAATGTAATTATGATTTGTTAAATCACTTATTTTATTTATCTTTTTTTAATTTCTGTTGTCTTGCCCAGTTGTTATTTCAGACATTTGGCTGCATATTTTTATGTTTTAACATTTAAATTCTACTTTTCTCTCTCTGTGAGGTCATTTCTTACTTTGATATATAACAATTATTATTATCAGTATATGTAACTATTTTTTCATTTCATTCAAAATTATATTATAATCACTTATCATTTAAATGATAAACAAATGTTTATGTATGTCCTCTTCTGATTCATGTAAAATCATAAACTGTACATAATTTAAACAATTTGAATGAATGATTAAGAACTCAATACATCACTTTTGATATGTAAATAGTTAATTATTTAACTACTCAGCGTTGCATAATAAATATTTGGTTATTCATTTTGTAATGGTGGTCAGGTCATTATAAATGTCACAATGGCACAGTAATGATATGACATATTTCCATATGACTCACTGACGATAAATCTGTGACAGGTAAGCACAGTCCATTTAGGCCGTAATTACATCCAAAGTGAGCAGCCAAGTGCCTGGGTCACTGTGTTTGTGTGTGTGTGTGTGTGTGTGTGAGAGAGAGAGAGAGAGAGAGAGAGAGTGAGAGGGAGAGGCAGATGGACAGCAGGGTCACTAAAGGCTAATTAATTTCTTTTCATAATTTCTCAAGTGCCAAAGCAATCCATTAGACATGGCCAGCTATAAATCATTTCAGCCTCAGCGTCCCTGTGTGTGCGTGTGTGTGTGAGAGAGAGAGAGAAAGCCTGCCTGTGCGAAAAGTGTGTGCGTGCCCACTTGCTTTTTGTGAACAACACACACTCATTTCAGCAGCTGAATATATGGAAGAACCTCAAAGGCGTGTGTGTGTGACTGTGTGAGATGAATTATTAGAGATGTAGTTCATTTGGCTTAGAGGTTTGATAGATGCAATTTAAATCTCACTGACAATGAATCAAAGTGACATTTTGTGTGAGATTCTTGTTTTGTTGATTGTGGTGACATATTCGGTGATAAATAATCACTGCTGCAGTCTTTTGTCCTGCACTTTTTTTTTTACAATCAATTCACAACACTGTCATCAATTCTTTGTTTAGTTATCACACTGGACAGTAAAAGCAATATTGAAGTTAATACAGCATATACAAATTATTTTACAAATAAGGTCCAGCTTCTTCATCTTTTGCCTGAGTAACTGCGTCTAGAGAGGTCTCAAAACAACATGAGACAATATATCTGGGATATAGCAGCAAGTTTGGGTCCAACCTCATCAAATTGTTGAGAAGATCACAGCTAAAAATAGCTAAGACCAAATGATGGTCCAAATGAAGAGCCACACCTGCACTAGTCTTTATTACCCTTTCATCTTTGAATGTTTTTGAAGTTTTGAGTTGGATATTGCCCCCTTTTTCCTTTGAAGCAGCTAATGACAAATTAATCTTTTTCTATACAGTCACACATCATGTTTCTACACATTTAAGACTGCATGAAATCAGGTGCACACGTGTTCACACTGAGATTCACTGCTTTCACATAATCCATGAAGCAACGTGTCCGAGAAACTAAAATTTCCCAGAATTAATTAAATTAAATCGAATTTGTAAAGCATGCTTGTCGCAGGAAAGGAACAAATTAGTTTCAGTTATTTCATTTCAACGCCTATTATGCACTCTCTGTCCTCCAATAATTTTTGATGGCCATTGATTTGCATTTAGAATTAGGTGAAGGGCAGACTGTCTTATAACTGTCTTGTGCTGCTTTGAGAATACAGATTTAAGACGGGCAGATGCAGGTTTAGTAAAAATGATGGAGGCTGATATGGGATGATTATTAAGAACGGACGTAAAATATAACAGAGGGGTAATTTATGTGGCTTTGCAAATTATTCGACTGTGATAACAGTAGAAGTCTTTGCTAAATCACTTCTGAAGGGCTCCTGGAGCTGCAGCAACTCATAGCAGCTAGTGAAGAATGGTTTGAATTTCCAGATCATATAAAATGCAGGTGTGAGTATTGCACTCGTCACTAGTAATACGCCATTAAGAGTAATAGTTGAATCTAAGCAGCATGTCTTTAAACTACACTGTCACAATCCAGAACTGGCTATGTTTCTGTACAAAAATATCAATCTTTTATTGTAATTGAAGCCTGATTTGAACATTTCTGACACTGGCAACCTCTAATAGTGAAATAAAAAAAGATGATGGATGGATGGTGATAAGCCTCGCTGTTCCTTTACCCCACCGAACAAACCCACATCAGGGACATTGTCACATACAGACATAGTCTAAACTAATAACCAGGACACAGGGGTTGTTTGACTCTTCTAACAACTAATACTTAATGGTTTATTGAATGGAATCGGCAACACATATTGAAATAGTAACGTCAGCATAGAGATGTATTCAGAATATTATGCACACAAGAGACAATTTTCTTTTTCATTCATCCATCACTACAGAGGTAAAGACGGTGGGGGGTGTTGCTGTATAGAGGAACCACCCAGCATGCATTGTGGTAATGGATTTATGAACACAAGTCTCATGTTATTCTCCTCATTGTGTTCCATTATATATTAATTGTTTTCTATACCTCACGTGTTGTCACACAATCAGTCAGTCAGAATGTAAGTGAAGCTGTGTCTGGTTACGTGAATACAAAAATGGCTCTGTTGCTATGTTCATAATGCGCCTGTTGCTACCAATGAAGCTCCTCTTCAAATTACAATGAGCCTTCAACTTCCTGTCTACAGAAATGAAACATGCAAAAAAAAAAAACAAGTGAGAATCAAGATAAAACCTTGCAGATCGCCCCCTTTCTTTTGCTTTTATATGTCCCTAATCCTTGTCTCAGTGTTTTCACACATATTAACAAACTTGTTCAGTCAAGCTTTCTCCTGCTAGGAAATAATTCTAGGATGAGACATATTCCCTTCCTTTAAAGTGCTGAGAAATTAATCCATGCCATTGTGTCTTCACGCTCAGATTACTGTAATTCTCTATATGCTTGCTTCTGCCAAGGAGCTGCAGCTCGCCTTCAGCAGGTTCAAAACACTGCAGCTCATCTTCTAACAAAAAGAAAGCACAGGGAGCACATTGCTCCAAAGTTGGCCTCCCTCCATTATCTCCTAGTGGAGTTTAGAATTAAATATAAAACTCTGGTAATAACCTATCAAGTAGCACTACAGGGTGAAGTACCTGAGTGCATTTCTGGATTGTTTGGGATAATGTCCAAGTACAAGTAGCAACTTAAAAGCAGAACCAGTAGGATTTGTCGGTTGCGGTTTGTAAACATGAGAATTCGAGGTTGGCCCCTTGTCTTGGCTCAAAGCGCACAAGCTTCTGGTGGTCCCGCGTGCTTACGATCTGGCACCTGGTCGAGTCCTGCACCTTACACCCTGTGCGATGTTATTGGCCGGTGGCTACACACCACTGCGCAAAGGTTGACACCCAGGTTCTGTGCAGATACAGACATCACTGCACACTTCTAGTGGCTCATAAGCAATGATTGAGCTGGATTTTTTTTTTATGAGTCTATACAGTGTTTTTAAGGAAAATATGACTCACTCAGCCTTTAAGCTAGACCATGCATTTGCACCTGTAATTTGGAACAGTCTTCCTAAAACATCTAGAGACTCATTTATATTCCTTCACTTTCAGACTAATGTATGTCCTATCTTTTTTATGTTATTCCAGGATTAAATCTAATTTGTTGTATATTTTGTATCCGTTACAACTCTGCCTCCCTGGCATTGTGAAAAGTATTTCATATATAAATCTTTACTTATTTACCTAAGCTCCCCTCATTGCTCTTTGGTGGGTCTGTATGGATGAACGGACTCAAACAAGGTATGACTCAATGTTTTGTCATGCTAAATTAGCACTGGAGGAGCTGTACTGCATGATCAGTCTGCAGATGAACAACAATCCAGAGGCGGCTGTGATTGTGGCCAGAGACTTTAACCTACGTCGAGTTGGAGGCAGTTTTCCCCAAATTCCATCAACCCACCCCCCCCACTGTACGTTGCTGCTACAACGTTAAATCTTTAGATGTCTATGTACATATTACAGATTTTTACATATATTTATGTTTAAAGCTGGAAGTCACCAATATTAATTTTGTTATGTGAAAACATGATGACAATAAAGGTTCTTGATTCTTGAATGTGTACACGGGTTAACTGCGCACAGAGCAAATAGTTCATAATTCATTTTTCTATGCTCACAGAGGAGCCACAGAATCCTGGATCCTGAGACAAAAGCAAACAAATAAAACTTTACTTCCACAGTCAATATGATCTAATAGTTTAGTCAGGAGTGTGCAGGAAGCTTGCCTGTCATTATTCGACAGCGGCTGAAAGATTAGACAATAAACACATTTTTGCAATGCAGATAAGTGTGTGGATGGTTTGACCTTTTTTCATTGCACACTTCTTACTTGGAGATTATATGCAGTAGCTCTGGTAATATTTTTCATTCAGCAAACATGGATAAATAGGCAGCAGTGATGCTGATGTGTTTGGGAGGCAGAAAAAATTTAGGAAGATTTGATGCCAAGTCACGATTTGACTGAATTGCAGACGAAGACAGCTGCTGGTTACGAACCTTTCCATGTTCCCTTTAACTTTCATTGTCCCCTGCAAGTCCCAGCAGTGACTCCTGGAGCTCCTCAGCTTTTGTGACAGAAACGCAAAGGTCAAATGAAGCTGTTACGTTTCGTATGTCAAACTGGGGTGCAATGAGATGTGATAAAAATCCAGCTGATGAAACCTTAGCACAAACCCAGACAGGGCCAGTTCACGCTCAATAACCCAAGTCATAAAACCTTTTTGCAATTACGTCACAAAATCTGAGTGTCAAGGGCAGCTAGCTGTTACTCTTTGCCCTCCGCCTTCTAGCCAACGAGAAGAGACGCGAAAAATGACAACAATGATGTTTAGTTTATTGTGTCTTCAATAGAAAAAATTCTCTAGTGGTGGTTGAAGTAAATAGTGAAATAGTGTGAGTGACATTGTAGTAGACTCATAAATGAGGTGGCCATTTTTGAAATGGTGATTTGTAACTATTGTGGAAGACGCTGACAAAGACGTCACCCTGTAGACAGTGGCAGATCAGAAAACACTTGTTGATGTGCTGTTTTGTACGGCACGGACAAAATGCTGATTCTGTCCTTTAATTTGAAAGGCTTTTTAAATCAGAAACAAATATTTTCAATGGCCCTACAGACAAATATCTTCAGTAGAACCCAAAAATTCAGCCAAAAACATGGCCGCCTATCCAGAGTCATTGTAAAATATTAGAAAAAAACATAACAAAGCTGAATTATCAAGAGAGAACACATTAGAATACAACCTACACCTATGCAGAGAGACTGACAACAGAGCTGTCAGGAAGAAACGAGATTACTGAGTGTAAAACTGTGCAGAGGGACTTCTCTTGTAATATGAGAAAACTACAGTTGTGTTCATGGATTGACAATTAGAGGAGAGATGGAGAGAGAGGGAGAAGAAAGCGCGACCATGGGATGTTAAGGGTGAGTATGATCAAGATGAGAGCAGAGAAGCTTTGATGGGGTGGGAGGGGAAGATGAAGGGAGCGCTGGCAGCTCTCTCTCTCTCGCTCTCTCAGACGCTCTCTAAGGACAGACTCTGAGCTAATCTACTCCCTCTCTTCCTTTCATTTAATCACTGCCACTGTTATTCTCTCCATTTCACTCACATTCACAATTTCCTTCTCAAAGCCTTTCTTGTTTTCTTGTAAAATGCACAGGAGAGTGTGCTTCAGATGCCCCGACCTGCCTTCGACGCAAACATGCATATAAGTGCGTGCACAAGGACGCATGTAATTGCTACGACCAAACTGTTTATTATTTCAGAAGGATTCATACCAATTATGTCTTATTTGTGTGCTACGGAAATGATGGCCATCATGTCCAATTATTTCATATTAGCTACATATCACAATCATGTCTGGTTGGGATTTTACAACCACTCACACGCACACACACACACACATAAAGATATACTGTCATGTCTCAAATGTCAGAGACTATTATAGTTATATTATATATATATAGTTATATTATATAGTATATTTTTTATATAGTATATATATAGTTATATATATATTATATAGTTATCTTCTCTATAATGAATTATCATGATATACATATTGATATCGCAGTATAAAATTACACATGCCATTACGGGGAAATTTCATCCATTTCACCGATTCCCTGCACAGCTCTTACAACTCATCCTGCGGGAGAATTAACATTTGACAAAGAGCATCTTTATCATTTCCCGAGACCCGACATGCAGCGATCACACACTCCGCTGCTTTAATCAATGACGTGTGCCGGATAGTATCCGATCAATAGCACATCACCATGTAATCTGCACCTTGACATCCATTCCTGCTTGGCCCACTGGTCTGCATCATTTGGATGTACTGTATGCACTGCTGATATACAGCTACAGGCCACGGAGCATGAGACTTACTTGAGTAATGGCAACTCCAGGAGCTCATACATCTACAACCTACATGCATCAAGGTTAAATTATGGTGCGAGAGTAATTTATTCACTCTGAGAAATAGAGGTACACAGAGAAGGGTTATGTGTCAGATTGCACTCATCCTTCCTCACTTTAGTTTAAGTAGCCCTGACTGCCTGACAGCCCTTTAGGTTTGATTGCAGCCGCGCCATCAGGAAGAGGAGCAGACGAGCGGTGCATTGATAGAGAGGAGCTGGGGAGTGCTGCTGCATCAATAAGGCATTGAACAGGAGCCAGGACTAGAGCTGGAGCACAAGAGGCAGCACGTATCAGGGGACAGGAGACACTCAATAAAGAGTGTCCCATGGGAGAAAGATTTTTTTTCGCTTCTTTAAACCATTTGTCCATCAGAATGCAGCCCTCTTGTCCCCTCACAGGTGACCTCATCAGCACTAAAACTAACACTCAAATGGCAGGAGGAGGCAGCGCCACCTTGCCAAAGCTCTCAGACGAGAGTGGATGGAGGGGAGAGGACGGGGAGAGCGAGGGAGGATGAGTGGAACGTTTGTTAAAGAGACAAAGGAGGATAGGGACAGTGAGAGAGAGAGAGGAATGAGTCAGATTCCCCCTACAGCTGTCAGGGCGTGGACATTCCTGACTGATACAGCGGGCTTGTAGGATCAGCCACGGCAGGGGTGAGGCGTGGCGTAGCATGGCACGGTTACTGTTTGATTAGCCGAAGAATGACGGAAATAATGAGCGAGACCCATGAATCAGCCCATGTTTTTAGCATCATTACCCACAAACAGCGATGGGAGACTGACAATTTCATGCCTATTCTGTGTGAGGAAAAAAAAGTCTATCTGACACAAGAAAGCCATAAGAGACAGTGTTTTTAAATGTTCTCTGACTAGAGACAGGAGACAGTGTCATTACAGTCTGTAACCATTAAACCTGGATGTCACCACTTGCAGCGGGGCTTTGATCACACAGCAACTGAGGAGGTTCAAAAGACTGAAGAGAAGCTCTACAACACCAAAAACATAAAACGAAACGTGTCAGTGAGAGGAAACAGAGTGATGCCGCAGATACGGTACGGCGGACAGCAAAGGGAGGAGAGGAGAGGAGATGACTGTAAATGGCCCTGGACTGTCTAAACAAAAGATTACCATAATCTGCCTTTCAAATCAGACAGCGTTACAGGTGTTTACTGTGATTAAAAGCCTGAAGAGCTTTTACATTAATTGCTCATTTAGCGCTCTTGCAGGACAGGATGTGAATAAATGAATAATACTGTACATGCTTTTTTGTTGCCACAGTTAAATCGCTTCTCATAATCCAGTCTGACCAGGTGTCAGATTTGGCTGACCCCTGTTTGACACAGAAATACAAATAAAAACAAAGAGATCACACAGCCAAACACCCCAAATCTTTGAATTTAAATCACCAGAGGACAGACAGAATGATCTACGTCTGTGTGTGTGTTTGCGTGTGTCTGCTACGCTGGTTTCTTTGCAAGTGTGCGCACGCCGTAAGGTGGGTGTCGCTATGTCTGCACACCATAAATATGTGCATATGCAGATATGCGTGGGTTTAGCTTGATGTGTATGTAGTGTCGACTCTGTGGCCTAATCCTCCTGGAGGCAGAGTGTTTAAAGTAGGATACGTTCAATTCCTCTGCATGACTTGAGGCCATCTGCACACAAGCCAACACAAAACATCGTGAGCAAACAAGGCTACTTTATTGTTTTTCTTTACCGAGTTTGAAAGGGTCCTGTGTGTTAAAGCTGCTGTCAGAAAGGCTGCTGGTGGTCGACATGTCACCTGCCTGTTAGTGATGCGGCGCATGTACTTTGTATATGTGTGGCGTCTCTCCAGGAGGGCCAACCGCTTTAGCTCGGTGTCATTCATCAAAAGCTCGGGGTCTTGCTGGGAGCAGTAATTGGAAATTTCAGAGTTCTGGATATTTAGAGCTAATTAGCAGCATTACACAGCAGTGAGGTGACAAGTGACATCCAGGGCACTCGCAGAGACCCCTCCCCTGCACCCATTACCCGTAAAGAGCGTGAGGAGCGTATCGAGACACTTCCTCTAACAGGGGCGGCTATCCCCGTCAGAACCGCCTTAGCGCGCAAAGTTAAAAGGTTACCCGAGGCTGCCTGGAGTAATTAATCCTTTCAGCCTTTTCAACTCTGTCAAGCCCCTGCATCGTTTTCGTGCCCTGAACTATGCTGTTGTCCTGAAATTACTGAAGAATTAAAAGCTAAAAGTCATTTCAGCTCAACTGCATGAAGGGCAAAGCAGCATGGGTACAGCGAGCTAAAATTAACTTCTTTGCTCGGGACCAAGAGGAAAGTGGAAAAGACGCGACATTGTCACAAAGGCACCAAAGCTCTGAGTGTTTGTGTGAGTGGCAGCGTCTACTTAGACTTTGTCAACCAGCCACGGAGCAAACAAATCCAGTTCTCTCCTCGGACGGCAAGAGAGGATCCGATCATTTAGGGGATATCTGGGGCAAATAATAAGCTGTCATTCAGAAAGACCCCCACGAGAGCCGTCTGTGGGTTTTTAACTGTGATCGGCAGGACTGACATTTACTGAGTCAACCTCAGACTGCAGTCTGCGATCCTCACTGGACAAAACTTTAACCTCAGCAAACCTCAGCTGTGCTAAGTCAACAACCTCCCTGTACCTGCCTCTCTTGTGTTACAGACACAGACAGAAAGAGGCAGAGAAATCAAAAGTGAGGGGACAGGGGTGTGTTAAAGGAGGAAGACAAGTGTGCAACTTCAAGACGTTGTGCTCATGGATGTCATGGATGACTGGGACACTTGACAGAGCAGAACCATCGCGAATGAAATGCGATCAAATGTCTGCTGTGAAAAAGGTAAATGAAATTAGTCGACAGAGGAAGCTCTACATAATGATGAAACACCAGGATGTGGGTAGGTGCGTGACTGTGTTATTTGAAGGGCATTCATCAGTAGGTATCATGGGTTAGACTGAAAGAATAAATGGAGTGTAAAGCTGCAGGGAGGTGACTTTGAGTGTGTGTGCGTGTGCATGCATTTGTGTGTCTCTCATGGAGGCCAAAGGTCTAAAAAAGGTCTGGCCTGTTTTTGCTGAAGTATTAAGTAGCAATAGTTGGTGCTTGTGTAGTGGGTACTGTGACGGAGGAGGACAGAGCCAAAACAGGGGCTTTAAATCAGCATCTGTCTTTGTGTCATGGCAGTTCTGGGGAGTTGCCCTCCCGCAGGATATTTATAACATTTAATGGCTTCTGAAAGAAAGTAAGTCCATTAAATGCTCGTGTGTGTGTTTCTAGACAGTGACCGCAATTCTTTGGCATTGTGAGAGCATGTGTGTGTGTGCTCGGTTAATTTCAACATAGCCCTGAGGGTCACCGGGTCACGGATATACGGAAATACACCTTAGGACAAGCAGCCACTTCATGTCCCCACACATTCACACAGTTTTTATATACTTACACAATCCTCTTCACTCCAGCTATTCACCCTGCTAACCCCCATTACCCGTCCGTGCTGACAGAGAGCTTTTCCAGCCCAGGCCACAGCAAAGGCTCTACTGCTGCCTTCCAAACGCTGACATGCTCAAAGACACCCCCCCCCCCTGGACTCTCATTGCCCGTATTGCTCTCCTTACCCTGTGTGTCATTCTGCGTCTCTCTCTGTCATCAAAATGACTTTTAGTTAGTTTTCAGCGTGTTCTGGTGTTTGGTGGTGCTCTGTGCAGTTGCTGTCAGCTTCAATCTGGTGACCCAAGCAGCAGTGACAAAAAACACTGCAAAGTCCGCAGTCCCTTGGAAACATAAATGGGAACACTGGCCACAAGACAGTACAAACAGCATGCCGGTGTCTACAGAAGTCATTGGATATCAGCAGCCGGTTGATTTTTCGTTGACTCATAACTCTATGTGTACACACGGCCATTGTGCTCAGGCAGCTGTGGCATGTGTGTGAAGAGTTCCTACACTCCTGGATTTTCTGAGTGTTTCCAGAGATACTGTGTGCTGAGAGTCACTTTTGAACAATTGTTCATATGGTTTTAGTTCTTACTGGGCCTGGAGAGGCAGCTTCCCTAAGCTGACTGACCGTCTAAATGCAAGCCAGTATTGATTGTCCTTCCTCGGGCCTTTCACACAGGCTTGCTAAGGACACATTAAATGTGTTATAAGTCATTAGGAGCTCCAGGCCTCAAATCTCACCTGTCTAACTTAAAATATATTGACATATTGTGCTCTGACAAACTTTTTATTTTTTGAGGTAGCCTCTGGGTGTGTGCTGATGCCTGGGCAGTGTGTGTGTGTGTGTGTGCATGTGAGCATGTGTGTTTGTTTTGTGTCTATGCACAGTATACCCTCTCTGTACTGTGCTGAACACTGGGGAGCATGTGTCAGTGTATGACTGTGTTGTGTACACACAGAGACATTGAATCTGTGTGTGTGCTTGTGAGAGTGTGGTTTGTGTATGGTGTGTGTGTGTGTGTGTGTGTGTGTGTGTGTGTGTGTGTGTGTGTGTGTGTACAGGGAGCAGGCTCGTCCTCTTGCTGCCCCGGGGGCTCAGAGCCCATTTCCTGTTGTGCAGTGTGATAAGTTTCCCTGTCAGATCCTCCCAGCACCACTATATTTCTGATAAGCTCCACTGCTAGTTTTCCCGACCTCTGGCACAGAGATCAATTTGAGATTGATTCAGAATGCCCTGCTGGGCCGAGCTGGAAGATCAATTTGAGATGGATTGTTCACGCCAGGGGGCCAATGACACGCAGTGCAGTGCTCACTTGCTTCCCCTCCTTTGCTTTCTTCACTCCTCACTCCCCCTGACTGTTGTTATTTCTTTCTCTCTCTGCATTTTTCTCCCCTATCTACTCCTCTCTCTTTCAATTGTTTCACACTTGTCCTCTGTACTTGTTACTCTGTATTACACCCTGCGACACCCTTTTGCATCAATCCCTATTCATGGCTCCCTTTCCACCTCTCCCACCTGCTTCCTGTACTTTCCCGCTCCCAGCGTTGAGTAGGCAGTAGGGATAGAGATGACTTCATTAGCAGAGGGACCAACCCCTGTAGAGTGATAAGGCTGCAGGACAGGAGAGATAACTCATCTGGCTTGGTAATGCACACAGCCAGAGAAAACACACACACACACGCACACACTGAAATGACTATTTTTTTTTCGCAGTAATGTGATCGTGGTCATCCTTGCCATCATGCCCTGAGCTACTGGAGTCACCGCTGCCGACTCGTGACCTTTCTCCACAGAACATCATGTCTACAGAAACCATATCACTCTCTCCATCCTTTCTTCATACTCCTCTCTCTATCCACCCCGGCTTCCCTCTTCGGTTGTTCTCTGCCGTTCTCAAAAGGCTTCTGCAGTGGCCTTGAAACCAGCAGATGCACTCTCCTCTCTTCTCTGCACAGAGTGACCTTTTCCTCAGCAGTACATCCACCTCTGACTGCACTGACCTTTACCTACAGTGCAGCCCCCCTCATCTCTCCGAGGACTGGACTGCAGACAGCGCATCGTCTGTGCATCCATGCAGAGAGAAAGCTGACAAAAGACAGAGGGAAAAGCTGGGCAGAAAAAAAAATGAAAATGACAGTTATGCTGTAAAATTGATGCTTAAGTGGAGGCAAAGTTGCAATAGGCTTTAATGAATAGTTAGTGGGCTGTTTTTTGGTGCCAGAGCGTAAGCAAAAACTGATTCTTTGGCGGTATGCTTTCTCGCCAATTGCGGTCACTCTCCTGCTCACTTGGGGATGAGGAAGTGAACAAGGACGCTAGTAAACTCGTGCACACAAGGCGTCCTCTAAACATGTTTAAAGGCAAGCGTTTAGAGCTGCTCCAAATGGCCACAGGCAGAGGTGGGGTGAAAAGCCCGCCATTGATGGAGAGTCTCTCCCCACACACTCCTGCACACTCAGCTGTAAACACAAATACAGACAGGAGTAGTGGTGTGAAGAGTACAGTTTAAATCCTGCCATCTTCCACACCTGGTCAGTCGCTGGGTGAAGTGTACGTGCTGATCGGATTCTGGAAAGCTGCAACAAACCGTCAAAAGCAGTTCCCACTCTGTTCTGATGTTTCAAATGTGTCAAGGGAGAGGGTGTCTGTTCAATGATCTGACAAGTACTTCGTTTAAGGCATTCTGATGCCTTGACTCTTCAGACTGCCTTATTTTGTTGACCGTCTGTTACGACGGGAGTTAGTTATTGGTGTTTCTGATGTTAACAATGTTGCCAGTGCACAGCAATTGCATATAAATCTTTGGTATGTTTGTCCCAATCCTCAATTCAATGTGCAGATATGTGTGGCACAGAATAAGATTACGTTTGGACATTTCTGCATTTTCTTCACCACTGTTGGATGTCGCTGTTCAGCTTCTCCTGCCTGCATTCTCAATAAGACAGAGATTTACAGATTCATGTAATACCACACACAAAACATGCACCGAGCACAAACAGGTTTCATGCCTGTTCTGCAGTCAGTGAAAGGAGACGATTGGCCGTATGGTGTCTAACATGGCGGGAACTGGAACTCCCAACGAAAACACAGACAGGCGAGCCTGGAACTTGCTCCACACTTCATTTAACTTCATTTTACCAAGGTGCAGACATAAGCAGAACGGTCTTGCTATTTGTGGGGAGAAACTAAATGGTGAGAAATTCATCACTGTGAACTGGAGTATACTCTGAAGGGCTTTTCAATACAAATGAACAACTCAAACCACAGTCATGCCGCAGTGGGTGATTTTTTTTCTGCATTTTGCCTGGTTTTCTTTTGTTAGCTGATCTGACTGTATATCAAAACCTATCAAATATCAAGCTACAATGACTTCTTACCAAGTCAGCAAACAGAAGAAAACTGCTTTTTGTCCTGTAAGGAAATTAACGTGGAGGCCGGCAGGTTGGTTATCCATCACAAAATTACACTTTCATTTATGTGTTTTTACAAGCAACATGCATTTTCTCCCCCATTAACAATACATAAACATAACTTATTATCTGTCAGCGTGTAACCCTCTGCGCTTTGCAACCCGCCTCTTTCTAAATAATGTTCATAACTGTCATTTCTTTAAGAGATGATCAGGATGCGATGTGTGCATGGATTTAGCTGTGGGTGGGTGTCACAACAGCTGGCAATCAGCTGTGTTGTGACAATCAAGAGCGATGTCACAAAAATATGTCCAGCAGAAAGAGGTAGCTCGTGAAAACGATTGAACTTCAACACGGCTTCCTTGACTGCAGATTGCTTCCTTTTGCCCTTTGCGTTTTCACCGCTACACCGTGGTGGTTTCACAGATGTCAGCCAGCCCGAGCCTCGGGCTAGATGCACACACACACACACACATACACGCAAGCTGACAAAATAAGTGACGAGTGTTGCATGGGAACAAATGAGATGGAGGAAGATATGACTAAAAATACACTCCCAGTTAAAAAGGGAAGAAAAGCAGCACACTGTGGGTTTACAGATCTATTCCCAATGCTGCCAACCTGCCTATAAGAAACAATACTTGTTTATTCCAACCTCTTTCTTCATTTTCATTCGTTTTTGTCAAAATTTCTATCAATGATAGTAATATTACACTGAGATTAAGGAACATGGTGATGCCAGTGAAACAAAGTGTGATGAGTAAGAAACAAACAGTTGGAAAAACAAGCAGTTGGAAAGATGTTTAACCAAACGCAATCGAACATGTACAAGTGAGGCAAGTATGAGAGATTAAATTTGAAACATGACAAATAACCAAGAGCAATAAGACCCAAGTTGTAATAAACCATGATTATCATTTTTAGTTGCTCTAACCCCCATATGTGACCCATTTCCTGTCATCCTCTTACCCATCTTCATAATATGTGCCATCAGATTAGCCTTTAAGTTCCGGCACACAGAGAACAGAAAGGACATAATCACTCACTGCTCCTGGCAACGGCAGAGTTCATACCCCAGTGCCTCCACCTCTCCCGCCCCCTGTTAGCCTCTCTGAGCCTATATGACAGATGGGCCCGCTGCATCGTTTCCATCCCAACTCAGACTCCTCTATGACCAGCCCTTCTGATAATTAAAACAGATGAGACAATATTAAAAGAATGAAGCGCGTGGAGAAAGCGGACGGAAATACCAGAGACCAGATGCTCAGTACACTCTGCCCACTGTGTGCTCAGGCCAGTCCCCTCTTCCCTGAGACGCAAAATGGAGCAGATAATAAAAACGAGCACCTAAATGATCCAGACACAGGCTGGACACTCATACAGACCCACATCTTAAGCATCAGTACCACAGGGATGCAGATATTTGCTCAGAAATGTTGGATTAATATGATTAATTATTTACTGTAATATTGCTCTGTCTCTTCAATATCATCAACAGAGCAGAGAGAAGTAGCGAAAGAAACATTTTGTCCTGGTTAAAATTCTTCTGTTTAAGTCATTTGATAATTTTATACACATGCCACACACAAAAAAAAACACACACATGGGGCCTTTCCTCCAGCACCTGAGCCCCCTTATACAGGCCACACAGTACAGTGAGCTTTTGCAGGAGTGCACTGGAGCAAACAGAGGCCACGGCTGCAGCAGCAGCAGCATCTGGGCTGTGAAAATCTTGTCACTTTCTCCACCGCGGCCCTCCCTCCACAGCTGGGGCTGGCCAAGCTGGAGGGGACCTGTGACAGTCAAGAAAGCACGGACGATAAATGATGACAATACCCTTATGTTGTCAGGGTCGCTCTGGAGCAAAAGGCCTGCAGGGAGACATATGAGAAAGTGGCAGCGTGAAGAGAGGAAGATGAGGGGAGGAAAAAAAAAAAAAAAGAACACACCAGCGATCATCATGAGACAAGAAATGACTTAGGACTACACTAAGACCTATAAAACTAGAATTACTGCCTCATGGTTGTATGCCTCCGCCAACCTGTCAAGTTGCAGTTTACATCCAGGTCTTTCCAGACTCATGTAATACACTGTATGCGGTGAAGATTTTGAAGGAATTCAATAAAAAAGTATTAATGTATTTTCTGGCAAAGTAGTTCTCACTACATTGACATGGGATTCCAGTAAATAATTTCCATGCTGTGTTCACTTACAGAGGACTGATAAAGAGCCTTGTTACATAGTGCAAAATCATTGACCAACCAAAGAGCTTGTGGTGGACTGCTAAAGGAACGGGACTGGAGAGGACACACCTCCACACAGAGCAAAGTATTCTCTCTCAGGAGAGTCAGATCCTTCAGTGTGTACAACAGCAGATCTATAAGGGGCCAGTGCTCTGTTTTTACGTGGTGGTGCCATCAAGGCTTGGAGGTCAGAGAGAGGGCAACAAACTGTTAAGGAAGGCCAGCCTGGTGATCAGATTTGAACTGGAAATGTGTGGGGGCCGTGGCAGAGATGAGGATAAGGAGTGAAATCAAAGCTGTCTTGAATAACCCTTCTCACCATCTATATAACAAGCTGTACTGCCAAAAATGTGCTTTGACAGGTCACAGTGACCTCCCAAATGCTCATCAGTTCCTCCTTGAGTCCAGATAGATGTTTGTGACAGATTTAATGAAGTTTCCCCCAAGTATTCCTGAGATATCTTCAGAATAAATGCTTTGTTGTTGAAAATGCCTTTACAGATGTGGCTGTTGGCTATTAGCTTACTACTATCATTTCCAATTGGGGTGAGCAAGTTAGCTAATGGTAGCTTGCAGCTTGAAAGAGCTCTGAGGAGGGAGGACTAAGCATCTAGATGGAGCCTTTTGGAAATTAGTGCTTCTCTCACACAACATTTATTCGATCATACAATTGTTTTCTGACATAAAATACTAGCAAAAAACAACAACAACAAAAAAATAAAAATAATAAACATATAATCAACATTTGCATCCTCAGGTTGAGAATTTATTTGTGGTGGTGGGTGGTGCAGCATGAGACAGTACAACATGAGATGGGCATAAAGTAAAGTGCTTCTAATGCATATTATTATACTGAGGGTCTTTGATGGTCTGACACATGTGTACACCTTACTCAACAACAGATAACAACAATACCACAGACTGTAGCTATGGCTGGTAGATGCCTTGCCAAGCAGTGGCTAGATTGTACAGATTATGGCCACTTCAACAATCTACATATTAATCAAAACATGCCAACAAGTTAATCAAATTGCGCAAACAAAACAAGCTTTTCGAATGCTCAGTTTAGTAAAACATGGCCTTGAATTTTTTTTTTCTATATGGCCATTCCAGGGCTCTGCAGTGCTCCTCTCTATAACGTCAGTTTTACCTCAGGTGCATTCAAGCAGCTCTAGATGGGCCTAAAGCAGCAACAACTGCAGCACCTGAACCACGACAATATGAATCAAAGTGTTGATTTTCATTTCCAAGCTGCCATAACAGCATTGTATTTCAGTAACATCTTATTAAATTCAGGTTTTCCCTTATGTTTTCTGACTGTGATCTGTGTAATTATTTTATGTTGCAAAATATGAGTAAATAAAATATGAAGGACTGGCATTGCATCCTGTCTGCCTGTTAGTGTTGGTTGCACTATTTCTGGGGACCACCCCCCCCCCCCCCATTGCTCCCATTTCTTTATAAATACAAACTCTTCCTTCATCTAGAACTTACTAACTACAATGGTAGTTGACTACGGAGCAATCGGTATTTGTTTTTGACATAACAGGACCAATGGGCCATTTTCCGGACTATTGGTCCGTGGGACTAATGGATGTTTGAACAATGGCATAGCACACTATTGCCTATTTACTGAGGAAACTACCTGGTTGTGCATTTCATCACCTTATTTATTACTGTGGAATACACAACCAGCTTCCCCAGTAGAAATGCAGTGTAAAACCCAAAAACAAAGCAGCACACTGAATTTGCTTTGACCTGTTCAAACATTACAGCTGCTCTTTACTCATCTGCAAAACAAAGTTTGAAGGGAACTTTGTACTTGTTAAAGAGTAAAACGTTTCCCTCTAGCAGCACCCATCTCATAGCAGCTATTACAATACCACAAGTAGTGTGCATACTATTCATTTTTGATGATGGGAAAAATAGATTTCAAGGCACATCATTCAAACATTATCACAGATGAAGCTTATGTTTGTGGGAGATATTTTACTGTGAGCCACCTCAGTTCTTGGATATATAAGAAATGAATATGTCTTAAACTCCTCTACATCTGAACAATTTACGGCCTTGGATTCTTCACAAGATTCAACGAAAGAACGAACAGCGCTTTGTGCAGGTCAGTGCATGTTTTTAAAAAGAACTGGATGAATGAAAAATGAATGGAATACATACTGCTTTCTCAGGTTTGAACATACTTTTTTCCCCACAGAATGTACTTTGGGGTTTGTACTGAAAACCTGAACACAGTTATATGTGTCATTGAGGGAGCAGGCTACATACCAGAGGCTATTTCTGTTATTTCCATTTAGCGTAGATATGGTGAATAACCAAATACACTTAACCATAATGTCAGTGTAAAGTATGTTCACAGGTCTCCCTTCTAAGATTACAGTACTTGACTTTGATCCAAAAGGCATAAAACTGCATCTTAAAGCTGACGATATGATACACACAAAATATGTAGAGACAGCAAGCGTCTCTACATATTGGCTATCCATATCCATATCCATATAGGCACAACACTTCTTCATTTGCATCATGCTGCAATGCTAGCCTAACCGTAGGTAACCAGAAAGGCAACAGTATATAAAACAATAAATGATTATAACAAAGAGACAGGTTGAACCAAAAGCCATGAGTAATAACAATGTCCAACATACTCTGTTGGACATCCTTCCTTCCTTTTCTATCTCTATTTCAAATCATCCCAAACTACCAGCCAGTCAGTAAAACTGATGCTCACTGCTGCATCATCATTATCATCAAGTCTCTCTCTCCTTTTCATCCCAATTTTATGTCTTTCTTCTCAGGTTGGACAGGCTTTCTCACCCTGCAGACCAGAGGTCAGAATGATGCTGTATTCAGACATTTGAGCAAAACTTGAAGAAACGCCCTCAAGGCATTGCTGAGATATCACATTCATGAGTAGTGAACAGATGGGTGGCCAATCGGAAAAACATCACCAACATATCCTATTTGACACTTTTGACACACTGTGAAAATTTGCCACAATAATCGTGTGATTTCTTGAGCTAAAGCCAAAAACATGTAATATGAGGTCACAGTGACCTTTGACCTTTGAACACCAAATTCTAATCAGTTCAACCAAGGGCAGAGTGAACTTTTGTGCCAAATGTAATGAAATTTCCTTTCATTTCTGAGATATTGCTTTCACATGAAAGGCCTGGATAGACAACCCAAAAGCAGAGAGACGGAGACATAATAAAAAGCTTGTAGTGATATTAACTGTCGATTGAAGGTGAAAATTTAACTGAACTTGATAATCATACTTTCCAGCAAAACTAACAGTTCAGAAATGCTGGCACATGGTGTTGCATGGGCAGATTACATTGCTTTAGCATCTTAAACATGAGTTGGAAAGTTTGCTTGGAAAGTAATCTAGGCCACAGGCAGTAGTGTTTGTTGGCCGGCTCTGTGAGAACAGTGGGAGGAGACGGGGCACACTGCTGCCAGCAGCACAGAGCAGGATTATTGGAGTCTGGACAGAGAGATTTTTGGTGTCTGTCTCGCCATGATTTACATTCGTGACTTCAGCTGTATTGTAGTTTTTAGGAAATAATCATGCTGTTTGGCTTATAATCCATTTCTCTCACTTTTCTTAAAACGGCTCAGATAATCTTAATACTGCTATGTAGGAAGAAGGACAAACACATTTAGATGCTGCCTTCCAATGAATATGAAAACAAAACCATTTTAATGACTTTGTGTTTTAGTCTTTCGTGTGCATGTGACTGTTTTTAGCTATCGTGCTATCTGAGTGGCTCCAGGGAAGACAGTCTCAAGTGTCGGCCCACTTTAGTTCAGACTGGATGGATTGCCATGAAATGTTATATGCTAACATATCAAACGAAGATGGCAATCAAGGACAACAGTAGACCTGCTTAACATCACAATTATATAGTCATTGTGTGCATATTAGCATTCTGATGTTAACAGTTGCAGGCTCGAGGCTCTTGTTCTTTTTTTTCTGTGTGTCTGCAGGCGGGACAGTTTGGTTTAGTCGACTTGATGTGTCTGTAAAGCTGAAATGGCCACAGAAAGCCAACGTGGTCTGCTTTAAGTCCATGTCATCTCTGTGAAAAATCAGGCGTGCCAAGGCTACATCAGACCAGATACCTCAGGTGTGTTCCATTTTTACGGTTAGTCACTGTGTGTGTGTGCGTGTTGAGTAACCTCATTAATGCATGGCCGCACGCTGTTGAATAACTACACGGTGGAATGGGCAAATAATGTGTCCAGGGGTGGATGTGGGGGGTTCAGGTTTAGGCAGTGACGGTCAGAGGGAGTGGAGGATTAACTGTACTGAAGGACACACTGGGGACACAATACATAATCTCCCATAGTGAAATATTCATACGTCTACACACAACTGTGTGATATGATGAAGCAAACAGAGGGACAGGAAATGGAGCTGCCAGGAATGGAAAAATATCTGTATTTATAGTGGAGCTGGAAACATATGTGGAGTCCCAGGAGACAGAATATTAATGAGATTTGCTGATTAGGCTGCTGGCATTAATGGTATTACTGCTGTTAATATTCATTTCCTGTTCTATTTTTGTTTTCCTAACCCATTTTGCATTTTTGTGTCACAGGCTGCATGTCCTGCAAAGTATTTCGGTATTATTTATTATGTTTACCCCAGTTGCTTTAATGGAAGTATCTCTCCTCTTACGATCTCCGTTGTCAGCAAAAAGCCTTGTGTGCCTGTAGTGCAGCTATTGACCACAATGTCATTATTTACTTTTTTTTTTTTTACATCCATTGAAGTGGAACCAAACATGTTTTCAGGAATAAATATTGACATTTGTGCATTGATGGCGTCCCTCTTTTCTGACGAAGTGATGTTCTTTAAGTGCCGTGCTTAGTGATTCAACGTCCACTGCTGTGTGAAGGACAATATACGGAGTTCCAGGGGACACGTAGGAGGAAATGCACTCCCAGAGTCTGTGGGGGTAAGTGAGAATCTGCTCCGACGTCCACACATGCAAAGTACTTGCTGTTGGTGTGTGCTCATTAGAGGAGCTCGAGCCTACAGAGCTGCAGCCAGAGGAAGAGATGCAGTTCAAGGAGAAAGTTGGAGAGTAAGAGTAATGGAGGCATGAATGAATTTAAACAAGCCCCTCACATCGTCGTCTCCCCCACTGCCCTCCATTCGCCTCACCAGCTGTCTAACCTCACTGTTAATGTTAGTGTGGCTCCACTGCGCCTTATTGAACCGCCAGCAATAAACCGTAATCAGCTCCAATCATATGTGTGCACTACATCAACAGACAGATTAAAACATTGACTGATGGAGACAGCACCCCTGGCTAAAATCAATGGCAGCTTACATACACAGCTGGTATGAAGCTAATAACAAAAAATGCTGCATTGATTGCAATGTCGAGGTGCAGCTATTGAGTTACAGATAAAGGGCTGCAGCAAATAATAAAGCACATGATTATCTTGAGTGTGTGGGGGTGGGTGCGTGTGTGGGCAGAGAGGGGGTTCATACTCACCCATAAGTGGTGTTGCTGGCCCTCTTACTTGCTGCCCTGGAGCGGCTGGACTTCAACTCTCCACTCATGCTCATATCTGCACGGAAGACACAACCAATTAACTTTGTACTGATACAGTGAAGAGCATCATAACACAACACGGCCGGGGCACACGGGACGAATGTTCAGATGATTAGGTAACCTGCACACTGTCTGCTCGCTTTCTTCTCACACCCAAGTTTAATCTTTATTTGGGCAGACTTAACCTAATCCGCTGTAGCTGTTGTCATCATTTGACACGATAATGACAAAAGGGCCAGCTTAGACTGACAGTGGCTGTTTTTCACACACATCTCCCATCACTCTCCTTTGATTGCGTCTGCCACTCCAAGCCAGCTGTTCACCTCCAAACGCCAAGTGTCTCCCTCTCTCCCTCTCTCTCTTTGTCTTCATATGTCTCTCCTGCGCCTCTATACACATCCAAAGGGCCAATTATGCATGAGCCATATCGATCACAGGACGTGCCAACAGCTCACTGTTCGCGGTGGTCGTAGCTCAGCAGTGATTTAACAACGGCGAGTGTGAAAGAGGGGAAAAAGTGGAGGAGAGAGGAGGGAGGAGAGCGGAGAGGAGGCTGGTCTGACATGGACAGATGGGTGGTGAATGGAGTGTGACTGGGCCAGCTGCACATACACTTGCGCAGCGTGACTGTCAAATGGCTGGAAGCTACAATTAATTAAGTATGGGTTGGAATATATGAAAAGAAATTTAGACACGTGTATGTGCCTTTACCGCCCACGGCAGAGATCATTTTCTGACAGCTTATAGTCAAGCAGTGACCTGCTGGACGGCTTCTCTGCAGCCAACAGTGTCTCTGCAGGTGAGGAACTCACCCCTGCTGCTGACACCTCCACTATAGCTCGCCTGAGCCGCTCATGTGTGCACACCCTGGAAAACTCCTACTGGGAAGCAGGTATGAGGAATACAGACAAAAATTAAATTGAAGCAGATGAAATTTTAAATACACGAATTAAAGTGGTAATTTCAAAAGGTATGTGCTCTTTTAAATAGAAATATGTTAAATAAGGCTTTAAAATATATTGCCCAAACAAATAGAGGTAGTAATTGTTCATTTAACTCAGGTAAAACAGACTAAAACAGTTTCAGAAAGTTGTAATGCAGCCTGTAAGACTAGAAAATGACTGAAGTTACAGTAAGAGATATCAATTTATTTCAATTAAATACTGTAAACTTTCTCTGATAACTAGTTTTTCTATCATGTAGCCCAGTGTAGTCATTTTATGTGACAGTAACACTCAGATGAGATGAGACGAAGGGCGGGTATCAGGAGCAAATCCTTTGAAACGCACAGGGCAGTCCTTCATCTACACAGATTGGGGCTGAAAGGCGATTGCATGGCAGAAGGAAACAAAGCTGACTTTTATGATGTGTTTGCCGAGCAACATGTCGGCTGTGTGATTGACTGCATGGAGGAGCCATTACACGGAAGAGAGGGGAGGAAGCTGCTGAGCACAGTTGTCTCGCTCTACGGGAGCAAAACCTCAGGAGGTAATCAGACTGCTATTTGGTAAACAAAATCCCATACGCTACAATTAGCTTCTCCAGTGGAGACTTCACATATACACACCTACACAAACACACATATCTTTGTTAAGTGTATGGATTATAGCTTTTATATTACAAATTGTGATTTTTTTTGTTTTGCTGTTTTCAGGTTTGTTGTATTTAATTTGCACACCTAAAAATAAATAAAAAAATAAAAGCAATGTCTCCCTCCTTCACTGCAAACTCAAAACTGTTCTGCAAAGTTTATTGATGTTTAACATTTGAATGAAGCCACATGGATAATGACTATAATACTGACAGTAGTTGTATGGTCTTTTCCCTCCCTCTTTTTTTTTTTTACATGGGAACCCCCCACCCATACTCATCTCCTGAAACACAGAGGCCTACATAAATACCACTTAAGGCACATGTCCTTAGTGATAACCCACATTGTGCTCTGTAATTGTGTTGACTGCGGCGATGATGAATGCCGATGATAATGGTGATTGATGGTTGTTGCTGTGATGCAATTATAGATTTTTATATTATTTTTATATTTAAACACAGCCTATTAGGCATTTCTAAGTGCTTTATGTAAACATTTATTAAATAGCTTTCAACAGACTATAATGCAGTGGTATGCAAATATAAGGACAAATTAAAAGGTTTATGAATGTGTTTCTTAGTTTCCAGTAAATTATAACTTCATCTACGAAGACACTTTTTATATTTCTACAGTGTGTTTTATGATACTGTCATTCAGTATCTGTTTATACACTAATATCCTCTCATGGGTAGTTACAGTTGTTGACAACTACATTAATAAACATATCCTCTAACTATGCTGTGTCTTCTATGCTAAAACTGCATTAAAGTTGTATAGACTACTTAAAAGTGCTAAATAGAGGGTGTTAAAGTGGAGTCTTACTCATATGAATATCCGCTTTTTTTGTTTCTGATTCGTGCCTTTTGTTTTAATCTGATTGTACTTATGTTCATCTTTCCCTCTTAGAGCTTTGTTTAAGTGAAATGCTAAAAAAGGGTGATAGTACGGGTACATATTGCGTGTTGTAATGGCCCAGGCTTTGTACCCTTTCTACATTATTCCATTTCGGTCATCTGTAAAACTAATTCATGATTTTTGACAGATTGTTTTTCCATTCCAGTGGTACGTTCTCATCTTAATTAACGCAGATAACATAAGCAATAATCCACACTACAAATACAGAAGTGCAGATAGATCATACAGAAACCACACAGTAGTATAATTACCAGCATGTTTGTAACATTGGACCAAAGGGCACCAGAGGACACGTCAAGGTCACACATGATCAGCCATAATGAGTTATGAAGCTTCAGCCTCTGCCAGGTCGACAGTCTGTCACTGTGCTTTGTATTAACGGATGTCAGGTGGCGTGCCAGACTGTCGCTTCATACCGAGCTACAGTGAGAGCCTGCTTAATCACACTACCTGGAAACAAAATTACACACCAACAATGTGGAAAAGCTTGTCCCGTAAAGTGGATTCAGGAGACTGGTTGACCTTTGAGGGCCATCGGCATACGCCCAGGGGACTTGAGGAAAGTTGCTGTCTGAACCTGTGCTTTAACTTCCTTTTTTTAACATATATATATTACTGATAATGTATTAGGCTTCAGGTGATTCACATAAAATGTAAAATTAAGGGATAAAACATGTAGACCACTATGGAGTCCCCATTTCCCAGTTTTTTTGACAAGCAGACTCATCTTCAGCTCATTCTTACTGTTTGGAAAAGGTCCAATATAATTTGCCTTGAAATCTGCAGTGACACACACATACACACACAATAGCTGACACATTAATACGCATAAGAAAATATAATTTGCTGCTGTATGTTCTGTTAATCTGTGTACTTTGAAGTCACTGATGTGTGGGAGATGGGATAATAACACTATCAGATCAAATCACTGCTAAATTTTCTGTCTCCTATCATCATTTTCTTTCTTCCTGCTTCATGCGTTGGATTGAACTGCATCCTTAGATAAAAAAAAAATTCAGATTTCCAAACAGAACAAAAATGCTCCAGCTGATGACTGACACAAATCATCAGCTCATCACATTTCAATGGAAGAACACACAATGTTTTGTCATCCTGCTCACACATCTCTCACCCCAAAAAAATAAATAAAGAAAGCAATTATGACAGAATGCAACAATCATTTTAACTAGGGCAACTGGGACTGTAAAATTGATTTTACTTTAACCGACTTTGGCAGATGTAATAAATGTATTCCCCTGAGTTTGTTCCAAAAGGTTGTCTCACTTGAATTCTGCTTCCAATTACTTAGATCATCTGTTTGCTCTGTGGTCTGCTCTGATGTTTAAAACTGTTTCGCGATCAGAAAAGAGGCCATTCTGTGCTTATTTTCACTTTGATACGCACGCAGCTTTTTTGCCCTCACTTGCCACAAAGTTTATTCATATATCAGGCCACAGTCTGGCACCCTACATATAAAGAGAGGGTAGTTTGTCGGATGTGAATGTAAAAGCGCAGCGTGCGTGCCTCTCGCTGACAGGCTCCGCACTCTGTCATGCTGCATTTTCTCCATTTCCAGCACTGCAACTGACCTCAGGTCAGACTAAGAGCTAAGTGGCAACCATGAAGCATTCATTTCCACTCTGTAACTGCCAAATTCAGCATAATCGCAGGCATCACTGTCAACATAAAACAACATAAAATGGCTTATAACCCTAATGGGTAATGTAGGCCTGGCAGATAGAGGAGATATGAATAGATGACATGCTGAGAGGGATGTGCCAAACAGAAAGATTGGATCTGTGCGCCACAGCAGAGAAGGAAGAGGTAAATAAAAGCTCAGTGAGGGAGAGAGAGCAGTACCATGACTATACATGATCTGACTTACTGATCCTGACAAGATCCCACATCACAGGAAACAACACAAATCCTAGGATGAGTTTCACTTTTGCTGGAAAGTCCTGCCTTCCCAGCAGACGCAGCTGTGTGAGCGGAGTGCTGTTTCTGAAGTAGTGTTGAAGGAAGTTGTGAGGAGGTGTGACCGCTCTGCCTGCCTGTCTGTAAAGATTAGGAATTGTTCACAGAAGAGGTGCACTATTCATCCTACAGCTGAAGAAAGCGGAGATGACATGTATGCTTTAGTCCATCAGCAGAGAGCACAACGACAACAAAGTTTAGCCTCTGGATATATCTGTCGCACATGCCCAAAGAGCTGACCTTGCCAATGTGAGAGCCGGGTTGGGCTTCGATCATGTGTACCTGCGCAGTTTTGGTGTAACCGCCAAGTTGTCAGAAACACTTCTTAATGCGTCACACTGTTTAAATGACAACCCCAGACACCCCACAAGCCACCAGATGATTGGATCAGTGTGTGGGTACGGAGAGAGAGAGAGAGCCAGAAAGAACAAAACAGCTGCGAAGCAAAAGTGTGAAGGAAGCAGGGTGAAGTGATCAGAGCAGCAAACGCAGGCTGAATCCAGGAGGTGAGAGGCTTATAGAGGGAAAGTCAGGAGATGGGAGGGGAGAGCCAACCAAAAAAGAGAGAGAGAGAGAGCCACAGTGGAAAATATTGCCTTTCAGAAACACAGTGCTGCATGCATACTAACTAACTAACACACACACATAAGGGTAAACCCCGGTATACTCACATCTTGGGCTGAACAGGGTCATATCAGGGATGCAAAACAACCAGGAGACTCAGAGAAGGGAGACAAGCTGAAGGTTTCTTTGCTTCTCTCTTGCAACTCACTCTTTTAATGTCCTCACTCCTGCTGTGTGCGTATGTGTGTGTGTGTGTGTTTTCAGGCTGCTGTTTCGCTGACTGCTGTGATACTACTGAGTCAGTGACAAACCAGCTAGAGAAGCACCAAAGGGATGTACCAAATGTTTTCCTTTAGCAGGGGTGGACAAGGGCGCGCTGGGCTGTTCCATTAGCAGGAGAGCCGGCAGGAGGATTGGGTGAGTGTGCAGCTGGTTTCCCCTCAGCAACAGGAGCTTGGCTGGAGCTCAGGGCTTACAAATTCCAGCCAGGCGAAGAGGAAGCTGCCGGAGTATGTGAGTGTATGCCTGTGTGAGTGTGCGTCTTAATACACGTCAAAGAGCAGGAGCCTAAAGAAGCAGCTGTGCCCTTGCTTCAGACTAATAGGCCCTACACTCAGATAAACAAACAAAATGCTACGCGCACACACTCACACTCACTCAAAAAGGGACCGAGGATGAAAGAAAAGAGACTTGACATGTTTTAAGAGGATCATTTATGTATTCATTAATGGTTATCTAAAGGAGAGGCATTCTGGGAATAACAGACACACTGAGCGCACGCACACACGTCCAAGAAAGAAGCACACACACTGTCCGGTGTGATTATGTAAGACAGGAGATTAACGAGGAGTACAACATTTGCTGTCTCACCACAGTATATTTGATGAAGTAATAAGCCATTATAAATTAAAAATGCTCAGACAAACAGTGACTTAATCTCGACAGTGAACCTGAAGCATATAAAATATGGTGAGCTACATGGGAACAGACTGAGAAAGTGGTACCATTATTATTACATATCACAACATTTTTTCCATCTCTGAGATCTTTGTTGTAATTAACGCCGTATCTGAGAGCACGCCCGACAGAATCACTTTTTCTCAGATTGCACACTGCGCATGCTGTCTAATCGTTGTTCCAGTTTTGTTGTGCCGTAGTTGGAGAGAGAATACACCTGAGGGTGTTTAATCTTTCAGGCTCCCGAGGACAGGCTTTCATGTGGGTTTAATTAGCTTCTTTAACAACCAACACAGAGTAAGATTGGCTGAAAGCCAAACTTTAATCTTAGTCAACTCTAAAATGATTATTACCTCTTTTCACACTACACTTAACCCAGGCACAATTGCATTATTAAACTGTTAACCCTTGGATAACTGTGCTCTCGGTTGTGTGACAAGGAGCTAAATTAGCCCTGGGCCATCGCTCTATAAAAAATAACATATATACGATAGCACTGAGTTAGAAATATACGATGTGAATGGTAGTGCTTCTGTTTAATTATAAAATATAAAGAACTTAATTTAAATGCAGATGGCTACATTTAGATTTAGCTGTTTTTTTTATGTTTATATATGTAAACTAAGCAACCATAGCTGTCATCAGTGGCATGTCAAAATACATGAACCCGGATTAACATAAAGCCATATTAGCATCATGAAAACATGGCAAGTTTGCATAAAAAGATAATAATGTATAGTATGGGTATTCCCTTCAACCACACAGGTTGTAAATAAGCACTCCCACCACCTTGTGTGGGTGCAGCCTTCTCAGCTCAGATGTGTTTGGTGAGACTGATGTAATATGTACTGCAAGGAACCAGAACATGAGGATGAAATGGCAACAGGATTTTCTTATGAGCTGTCCATGAATGAGGATGATGAGCAATTGCGGTTATACGTATTATTTATGTAAAAACAATGCAAACTGTGGACATCATCTTCTTTCATAATCACAGCCAGAACATAGGAGACTCCCCTTCAGCCTACCAAAATGCATCAAAATATTACAAAAAGTCAAGTTGGAGCTGAAAAAAGACGGAACTGCAAAACATCTATACACAAAGTTATTACAAAAAGTATTACTAAATGATGATGGTGCCAGTTTAGTGTCACAGAATGATTTTTTCCTGAGGGAATGAGGCCCTGTTCATTCTTATTCAAGTTGATCACATACTAATCACACCCCCCCCCAAAAAAATCAGTTTTTGGTGCATGGTTTCATCTCAGTGTAAGTGCACAATAAAAAAAAAAGTAACTGGAAGAGACTATTTGTTTTAGTGTATAGGTGAGAAAATTAATGGGATGATTTCACCATACCACAGCCGGTTTTTGGCTGTGTGCATATCTCATAATCACAAACATGTACACAAAGTTCTCTGTTTATGTGCACAGAAAACACACAAAACATAAACACAGTCACTATTTATAACTTTCTAGGCTGTGGAGAGCGACTTTCTCGACTAGGTGCATTTGGGTTCACTGTCAGCTATCAGAGGAATTAAAAAGAGAACCAGCGAAGAGACGAGGGGGGCTGGGAGAGGGGCAGCAGGGAAAGAAAGAGGTAGTGGAGCAGAACCCGGCTTGATGCAGCCCAGCTGACTGAGTCACCTAAACAGAAAGGGCTGAGGGGGAGAGCGGAAGCAAAGGGAGAGAAAATTAGCCTGCAGGCTGAGGAAACGACTGCAATGAGTTTAAAAGTACAGGCAAGAGAACAAATATGGACGCAATTCAACAGAGAAATAATAAGAAAAAATGAAGCAAAAAGAAAAAACAAACTCGAGCTGATATACACAAACAGAATGAGGAATAGATTTATATTAGGATAAACTAGTACGTTTGGAAGTACGTGTAAATATATTAAAAAAAAACATTAAGGTTGAAGATACTTTTGAAAGTGAAGAAGTTACTGG